>CM026169.1:14746040-14900230 GCA_014825975.1 Bombus haemorrhoidalis
AGAGGAAACGCAAAACGACGTCGGCTGTCTTTCCGTATAAAATAACGACGGGACACGTTGACGGTGCGCGCTGTACACTCAGTGTAAATAATAATACTATGATACAAAGTATAAGTACATTGGTTTAAACGATTGCAGGCTGCTCCTCTCATATCACAGCGAGGGCGCTGCCGGGCCCGCTTCGAAACTCCTAAAAACGCCGTTCTCTCGGAGGACGAATAAGAGAGAAGGAAAAAAGACGGAAGAAGAGAAAGAAAAAAGAGGAAAAGAAAAGGAAAAGAAAGAAAAGAGAAAGAAAGCGACGCATGTACTCGCACGTGTATACAACTCGTACACCTCTTCGCACCGATACAATATTTATATATCTATATATTTATATATATTTATGTATATATATATATATATATATCATCTTCTTTCTTTTATGTATATATTTATATCATCCTGTACGGGATATCTCGTTTAACCGGTGGTCGTACCACTTTATTTTCTTATTTTTTACGTTTACGAAATATGGTCAAACGCCGAAAAGAGATCGGCTCGAGATTCCAATCGACACCGAAATTTTGAAATGGACGACGACGCGCGTTTTAATCTCCGTGTTGCATCGCGTAACGACGTTCGTTCGGAGGTGGTGGTATCGATCAGACAATATACCCCGTACAGGCGCGTTTTATAATAATAACGTACGATAACTCTAAGTGAGGTGACCACCACTGTCGCGCATGGACGGTCAGAGTGTGGAGGGCCAGGACGTCGCGGCGCCACGTGTCTTGCGGCCCTCGTGGACTCAGTCTAGGCACCGCGTCCGTCGTCCCTCGTGCGAAAGCACGTGACGCGGGGAAGAGTTCTCAAGAGGGACCCGTTTATCGAAGTTCGTGCTCCTTCCAAGGTCCTCTCGATCGCGTTTAAGACTAGTGTGACAATAGGAACATGGTATCTGCTCTGGCTCTGGGGATCAAGAAAGATATGTCGTCGGACGTTCGACACGTCCGAGTTCTTCGGCTCGCGAAATGCACTGAAACACTGCTTCCGGCTTCGTATAAACGTCTCGTTGCTCCCTCCCTCTCTCTCTCTCTCTCTCTCTCTCTCTGTCTCTCCCTCCCTCTCTCTCGTTCTCTCTCTCTCTCTCTCTCTCTCTCCCTCTCTCTCGTTCTCTCTCTCTCTCTCTCTCTCTCTCTCTCTCTTGTTCTCGAACGCACGCTCGCTCTCTCTCTCTCTCTCTCTCTCTCTATGTCTGTATGACAGCCAGGACGGAGTTCAGTCACCGAAAACGTGAAGCCTCGAGGAAGAGGGATATGTGTCGTTGACGGAGGTTCACGTGGCCAGTCCTTCACCCCTGGCCGCCGCGGGCGGTGGAAGTCGAGCCGATGGTGGAGTCGAGTTACCCTCCGACCTGGTCGGCGGCTCCCTGTCGAAATGATGCTGAAGAGCGTCCCCTGTCCACGAGGACACGTTCGCGCTGCTCTGATTGCTTCCGTTGGAACTTGGCGTGCCTGGTGAGTGGGAGGGCGATGGCGTTTGAAAGAGCATGGAGCCAGACGGAATCGAGGACTTGCCGTCCAGCAGCGGTCCGTTACTGTTCGCTGCCACCATCGGTTGCTTGTCCAGAGGGAAGCCAGCTCCAGCCGCGTACACCGAGCCGAATAATCCAGCGTACTTGCCAGCGGCCACGGAGTGACTCGGTAGACCGTTGTTGCTTTGAATCACCGAGATCTCGTTCAGCTGTAAGCAACGCGCGACCACCGCTGTTAGCTTTATTATTCCGCGGCGATCGAACGGAATTACGAGAAACTATGGAGGAAACGAGAGAATGAACGATTTTACGGAGTCGCGACGCAGACTCCAGATGCCGGACCAGGCCCTTTGGCTTTCTCCCTGTTTATCTTTAGATCGCGCGTATTTTCATATGGTCGGGGAAAAAGTACAATTACGGTATCTTCTCTCGCGCTATCTGATCGTTTAGTGGCATCGTCCTTCATCGTAGTTAACTTTTAGTTGGTAACGGTAGGTCAAAACGTATCGTACGCGGTTCGGCCGATCCACGACTGTCCCCCGTTTATCGAAATCCGATCTATCCCGTCCTCGTGCTTCTCCTTCGCGCGTATCCAAGCGCCGGCGATTCAAAGAGCCAACGAGCAAACGACGTAACCGTACCCCCTTCGATTCCTCTAATCCTCCTCGATATTATCGAAATGGTAACGATCAAGGCGAAACAAGATCGGAATCTCTCCTCGCGATAGGAAATTTTCAGATAATCGCTCACCTTCTGCTGCACGCCGTTAAGGAATGGCGCGGGTAGATACGGATAGAAAAGATCCGGTCGACGCTGCAGAAACTCCGAGTCCTTGGGAGTGATGGGTAGGGGAGGCAGATCCAGGGACATTCGACGACCTCGTCGAGAAGCTCCGTTGGTCCACATATGAGTACCCATGTGTACCTACGATCAGAAGAAGCGAAACCTCCAGTCAACGCGACTCTTAACGACCTTCTTCGATGTCTCGCTGATCTTTCATCGAGCTTTGCAGTATCTTTCTTTTTCGTTCCTGTACGTTACGCGTCAGCGTTAGTACAAGCGGTAGCAGCTAGCCGATGTTAGTGAATAAACTCGAAGAATCCAGAGACACGGGATGATAACGGGATAGCGGAGAGAGAAGAGAGACAGGAAAACTGACGGACAACAGAGAAAGTAACGGACAGAGACAGAAACAGAGAGAGAGAAAGAGAGATAGATAGATAGATAGACAGAGAGAGAGAGAGAGAGAGAGAGAGAGAGAGAGAGAGAGAGAGAATGAGAGTAAGAATGAGAGAGACAGACAGACGGAGAGAAACAGGAAAAATGATGCGTATACCTTGAGATTGCCCTTGGTGGTGAAGGCCTTCTGGCAGACGGTGCATCGGAACGGTTTGTCGCCTGTGTGAGTTCTCATATGGATCTGCAGCGCCGAAGATGAGGAGAAATTCTTATTGCAAATCTGGCACAAGTGTTTGCTCGGCACGCCTGCAAATACACACACAGAGTTTCGCTGAACAGACCCTGACGCAAGTTTAACGAAGGTTCTCAAGCTTGTCTCTTTTCTTCGAGAGAGAGAGAGAGAGAGAGAGAGAGAGAAAGAGAAAGAGAGAGAGGAGAGAGAGATAGAGGAGGGAGATAGATACATAGATGGATAGATGGATAGATGGATAGATGGATAGATGGATAGATAGATAGATAGATAGATAGATAGATAGATAGATAGATAGATAGATAGATAGATAGATAGATAGAGAGAGAGAGAGAGAGAGAGAGAGAGAGAGAGAGAGAGAGTTCTATCTCGGAAAATTTATCCGTTCGCGGGCGAGATTCAGGACGGAAGACGAAAGAAACGAGAAATGAAAGAGAAAGCGAAGCAACCTGTCGGCAGGGGAGAGAGCGCGTGATGCGGAGGGAAGCGCAAGCGAGTGCACGAGTAAGCGAAGCTGGTGTATACATGTGAAACGGCGGTGGCTACTTTCGCGTTTCGGCCGAAGCTCGACGGCGATCTCTGGTGGCGAGAAACAGTTGAACCTGGCAAACGAGGCCTCTTGGATCGTTCGAACTGTGCTCGATGAAGAAGCAGACCGATCAAACGCTTTTCAAACGGTTTTCAAGTTACTTACTGGCTGGTCTCTTTGGTGCTGGCAGCTCCCCCTCTGGCGGCGATCTCTTCACGGCGATGCTTTGTTCCATCGAAGTCGGAGGCATCGGTGGAGGAGGCGGTGGCGGCGGTGGCGGCGGCGGCGGTAAGCTCGAATCCTCCGCGCACATCGGACTTCTCGAGGTTTCGTGCTCCTGAGATTGCTGCTGTTGGTGTTGCTGCTTCGAGTCGCTGAACAAATGCGGCGGCATGTCGCGGATCTTGTGAGTCAGCATGTGCTGCTTCATGTTCCCCTGTGTGAGAGAAAACATTGCTCGGTTACATCGTCACGAACTCGGACAGCTTCGAGTTCAATCACTTCATCGATCACACCACTCTGCATAATTTCTCGCGATTCGACGTCGTATCGCTTTTCAACTTTTCCTTACTTAGACAAATATTTTCTATAGATTATTCGGTCAAGAAGAAATAATCACGGTCGAATCGTACGACAAATTCGAAGGCTTTCTCGATTAGCCGATTGGCCCAAATCGAGTCGACGTTCTATACGCTCTTGCCAGAAAAAAAGAAGAGAGAAGAGAGAAGAGAGAAGAGAGAGGAGAAAGTAGAGAAGAGAGAAGAGAGAGAGGAGAGAGAGGAGAGAAGAGAGAGAGGAGAGAAGAGAGAGGAGAGAGAAGAGAGAGGAGAGAAGAGAGAAGAGAGAAGAAAGATGAAAGGAGGAAAGAGAAAATGAATGGCGTAAGGTCGAACGAAGAATACATAGTGGTGTTATCATAGTTGTTGTTTCATTGTCAAAATGCAGCAGGCTCTTACCAGGAGGCCGTGCGCCGAGGGTAGAAGTCCGAGGGCGGGCGACATCAGCGGGGGTAGGCGGATGGCAGGATAGACAGGCGTCAGCCCCCGCCCCCCTCCGGCTCCTTTCCGCCCCCGGTTCTTCCGATCCTCAGGTCGCCGCCGCCGCCTGCGTTTCGCTTTTTCTCGACTACTGGCGCACGCTGATCCAAATTGAGGATCGGGTGAAGTGATCGAACTGTTAGCGGGCAACGGTTGAGACGCACAGATGCATGCTTGCTGCCCGGAACCATCGTTCTGAAAGTATCGTAGAAAAAACAAAGATACAGAGCTGGCCAAACCTGAACCGACTGGCGCGATTTGCATCGTGATTTTCTATTATTTTACTATTATCGATTCGTCGTTCGAGTTTCCGTTAATACGTTAATTCGGATGTATCGCATTAGTATCTATTTCCCTCCCCATAGAAGCGACAAAGCGTAAGCGTTCGCCGCGAAGGAATCGCGCAACCGGATCGCCGACTTGCATGTATTTTCTTTTAAACGTCGTATTAGACGTGGCGTTAATCCTAGTATTCTATTATACAGTATCGATATGATACAGCGTTACTTTTACATCGATTCGTACATATCGGCAGACAGAGATCAATCCGATGCGCTCGAAACGCGAAATCTTAATTTCCGTCTAACGGATTCTTCGCGTTCTTCCTTTCCTTCAAATCTTTTCCATATTCGTGTATTTGTGTAAATGGCGAAAACTTTCATACGAATTTAAACGCGAGGGAATTACTACGCGTAATTCGCTAACGTTTCTTCGATTTTCTCGAGACTTTGAATTAAACGTTCCGAGCTGTTCTCGTACTGTGAAACGTTCGAGTCGTTAAAAGCGAATCAAACTGGAAATTTCGATACCGTCTTACGTCCTTTTCTAGCAAGCAAGTGCAAACGGTTGCTGGAACGTGGCAAAAAATCCGTCATAACCTTCTTCAAATCCCAACGATAAACGCGAAGAAGAAGAATTAGGAAAGAAGACCGGAAGAAAAGAATAGATTTACAGGTTATTAGGAACAAGGCGATCGTATTCGATCGATTCGATTCGTTGCACGATTCCTCTCGACGCTCGTTTGGCGAGCAGCAAACAATTCTCGGAACGAACGCGTCCAATTCCATCGTCCCGATCCCATCGAACGTAAGAAAGTTACGTTACCTTTGTGGAAAAGCCTCTGTCGCATATGCTGCATTTGAAAGGTCGTTCCTTCGTGTGGCTCCGGTAATGGATCTCCAGCGCGGAGTTGCACGCAAATGTCTTGTAGCAGATATTACACGTGGTGTTTCCACGCACTGTAACAGATCGTACTTCTTTACAATTGCTTCCCGACACTTTCACACGCTTCTACCGTCCGTGAAAGCAATTTGTAACCGCGATTCGACTCTCGTAAACTATCCGTCACGAACGCGAAAGACAGAGAGAGAGAGAGAGAGAGAGAGAGAGAGAGAGAGAGAGAGAGAGAGGGAGAACGACAGAGCGACAGAGAGAGAGAGAGAGAGAGAGGGGGGGGAGGGAGAGAACAGGCTCTAATCTAATCGTCAAACGTGCGAGCGGACGCCGGCCGAGAACGACCGCTGGCAAACGCGAGCCTCCGGAACTCGAAGCCGATCGTTATCCGCGTGCCGTAGCTGCCCCGAGAACAACGTTAGTCTCGCTTGATTTTCTTCGACGGAAGGAGTGAAATGAATCGTACAGGCAACAATCCGTTCTTTGCAAAGAAATTTATTTATTTACTTATCAAATGTCCATAGTTTCCATCCTTCCTTATGCAAAAAAGGAATACAACAACTGATATTTGCGCACGCAAGTTCCGTATCTAGTCTATCCGTACTCTTCCTTCTTCTTTTTTCTTTTTTCTATGTCGAAGAGTATGATTCAAGTTAAGAGAGAGCGCGCGCGCGAGAGAGAGAGAGACAGAGAGAGAGAGAGAGAGAGAGAGAGAGACAGATAGATAGATAGATAGATAGATAGAGAAAAAGAGAGAGAGAGAGAGAGAGAGAGAGAGAGAGAGAGAGAGACAGACAGACAGACAGACAGACAGAAGAGAGAGAGAGATCATAGGTGTTCAAAGAGATAATAAAAAGAGTGTCAAGCGGGAGGGTAGGAGTGCTAGGTCCGGCTACACCACAAGTAGGATACGTCGATATACAGCTTGGATAAAGGTGGACGAATCAGTCAGATCGGCGGTGAGGATCGGTGAATCGTGTCAGATCGATCGGGAGGTGTAGCAGGAACTGCAGCTCGCCCTGATGCTAGCAGCGCCTACCTGCTGGCCCTCCGACAGCCAGGCCGAGCGGGTTGTAGGTGGACGTAGCAGCCAACACGGCTGACGTGGTCAGGGAAGCCAAGGGCCCGGCGGCGCCGCTTCCAGGAGTCACGGCGTTTATCGAGCTGACGCTGTTTATGCTCGACGAACCGATGCTGCTGGTAGACGGCGACGATGAGACCGCTTGCAGCAGGCCTGCGAACATGCCGAACGGATGCGGATGGTGGGTGGTGGTTTGCGGAGGTGGCGTTGGCACTGACGCCACCGAGGCCGGAGTGGACGATGCCCGAGGCGTCAAATCTAACGGCGCGCCAGGATTCGGCGGACTGTTGCTCTTCTCGCTGCCGTTGTAACGATGAAACGGCGGCGACCTGGCGGCGTTCCCTATCGTCGACGCGGCTGTCGTAGTGATCGTTCGCACCTGATTCTCGAGAGCGGCCAGCGAGGTCGAGAAGCTGGGCAAAGACACGTCCTTGTGGTCGTTTTCTTCGCTTTCGCGATCCTGCTCGTCCTCTAGGTCGCCGCGACTCGCGTCCCGATTGCATCTCTCGTCCTCCTCTCTGCGATCGTCCTCCTCGTCCTCCTGGTCGTCCGCTTCCTCGCTGTGCTCCTCCGCCGCGTACCTTGCCTGATGCTGTTGCTGCTGCTGCTGCTGCTGTTGTTGCTGCTGCTGCTGCTGCTGCTGCTGTTGTTGTTGTTGTTGCTGCTGATGTTGGTGCTGATGCTGATGCTGTTGTTGCTGATGATGCTGCTGTTGAGGCTCGTCCTTCGCGTCTATGTCGTTCTCCTGAGCCTGTCTCTCCAGCTGTTGGCGAGTTGGAGGAAAGCTTAACGGGAATCCAGGTCCCGCGGGGTGAATCGGCGGGAAGCCTTGAGGAAGGAACGACGCCAACGGATGGTGCGGATAACCCGGCGGGAACTCGTTCACCTCGCCGGCTTGAATTTGCTCCGGACTGAGCTCCGTCGGCTCGCCGGTGTGCAATCGTATGTGCTGCTGAAGCACCAACGCGTTGGTAAATTTCTTGTGACAAACGGGGCACTGATGCAACATTCTGAGCGGCGGTTTCGCCCTGTGGACGCCCATGTGAGTCTTTAAGTTACCCTTGGTGGTAAACGCCCGGCCGCAGATCTTGCACTTGAACGGACGCTCGCCAGTGTGAGTCCTGTAATGCATTTGCAGTGCGCTCTTGCAGGAGAGCACACGGTGGCAGATAACGCACTGGTTAGGATCGGTCAGCTTGTGCTCGATGTTGTCGACCAACTGCTGCAACTTGGACGTTTCCGAGGTCTTTGTTATCTCGATCAAACTTTCCCAGGAGTTGTCGTTGCTGCCCGGCCGTGGCAACAGACTGGAATAGATAGCCGGATCCTTGGCCGGATCGATCATCTCGTTGGTGGAGACGGCGGCGGACGCGTTTACGGCTGGTGGTGCGGCGTGATGGGGTATTTGATGGTGCGCCGGTGGCCCTGGGAACAGAATTCCCGCGAACGATGTTTGAAGGCTTCCACTGCTCGCGCTACTACTCGCAGGGGAGGCGCCGGGGTACGCGACAACGTGTTGCGGCAAACGATTGATGGTTCCACGACCGGACAAATTCTCCGGCTGCTCCTCGATCTCCTCGTCGACTTCCATGTCGCCGTCTCCCTCCAGTCGACCGCTCATCTTACTGTCCATGCTACAGTCTTCGTAAGTCTGCGGTTGAGAGGGTGGATTGACGGAGGATTGGGGTGAATTTAAATACCGTCTGGTCGTCTCCTCGAAATCCTCGCTCTCCTCCTCCGTGGGCTCCTCGGCCTCCTCCGGCTCTTTCTTCGGCGTTATCCTCTCGGTCGGTTCCTGGCTCATAGATCGTTGCTGTCGTTGATATTGTTCCTGCATAGGCGATCGCTGCTCCAGCTTCATCTCGTCCCTCTGCTCGAGCTGCTGCTTTTGATGTTGATGTTGTTGTTGTTGTTGTTGTTGTTGTTGTTGTTGTTGTTGGTTGTGGTGGTGAAGGTGGTGATGGTGATTGTCGTGAAAGGAATGACGAGAATTGGGCACAACCGCGGGGGAATGTGGCGAGGTGGTCGGGGCAGTGGTAACGGGCTTGCTCAGGTTCTCCGGCACGTCCTGATCGTCCCGATGAGCGACAACCGGCGATCTGTACAAGGGTGGCATACCGGGAAGGGCTAAACTGAGCGGCAAGGGCGGCTGAGGAGGTAAGAAACCGTGCGCTGCCGCCGGGTGAAAAGAGGGATGGTGAGAAGGTGGTGGCGGCGGCGGTGACGGCATCGGTCTCTGACCGGAGGCGATTTGTTGTAGCAAGGGTGGATGGTACTTGTCCAGGTGTTCCGGAACGGGATTCGGGTTCATCTTAACATGTGGAAACTTGGCCGTATGCCTCTGGAAGTGGACCTTCAGGTTCCCTTTCGTGGTGAAGCGGCTGCCGCAGACGTTGCATTTAAAGGGTCGCTCACCTGTGTGCGATCGTATGTGGATCTGAAGCGCCGAGTCGCTGCCGAACACCTTGCCGCAATAACGGCATCGGTGCTTGAAGAATGGCTCGCCGCGACCGCCACCGGACTTTGAATCGTACGGGGAGAGACGGGAGCCTTTTCCACCCCTGAACGCCAGCTCGTCCGCCAGGTTATTCGCCAGAAGTCCCTGGCTCGCGTTGTCCAGCACCTCCTGCGCTCTCTTCTGCAGCATCTCCAGAGTGTTCGGCTCGTGCAACGGCGGCGGATCGGTGTTGGTTATGATGGACGAAGCTAGGGAAGAACTGATCGAACAGAGAGGCGGTATCTGATGAGACATCGGCATCTGGCTACTGGTACTGGTAGTCGAGGTCGTGCCGGTCGCGTTCGACGAGGCCAACGGGATGTTCAACGGGGACGCGCTGCTGGTCGGCGTGGGTCTTTCCTGAGCCAGGCTCGGCGTCACGGGAGCCGGCGAGGTTTGCCGATGACTCGGTGGACGCGACGACGGAGGCGACGTTAGGCTCGACAAAGGCTTAGGCTGGATGATCGGCGACGGAGATATCTCCTTGCTATCCGACGGCTCACCGGGGCCTTGCTGTTGCACCGACTGATTGTGCGTGATGGACAGTTGCTGCTGCAGTTGGCTGATCAGCTGCAGTTGAAACACTTGCTGATGCTGCAAGGTGTACAGGGTGCTTTGAAGCAACGCCAAGTCCTGCAGAGCGGCCTCGCTGTCCGCGCCTCCGGCCAACGCCGTCGCCGCGAACTGAGCCACCGCCACTTTCGTGTTCTGCAGAGCTTCCAGGGTGACGTGACTAGTTCCAGCGGGCGGGAACAGGCTGCCAGCGGCGCCGCCTTCTACGAAATTGTTGTTGTTCTCCGCGTCCTGCCTATGATGCATCTGCTTGCGCGATCCTTCCTCGTCGTCCTCTT
Organism: Bombus haemorrhoidalis; assembly: GCA_014825975.1. Taxonomy (NCBI): domain Eukaryota; kingdom Metazoa; phylum Arthropoda; class Insecta; order Hymenoptera; family Apidae; genus Bombus; species Bombus haemorrhoidalis. Next base: position 14,756,154 of record CM026169.1, read on the forward strand.
GCTCGTCCTGCTCGTCCACGCCTTCCTCTTCATCCTCCTCCAAAGCGTCTTCCTGATCCTTGTCGTCCTCCTCGGCCTGATGGCACCTGGACGCCGTGAGGTCCACCGCTTCGTCTCCGCCGACTCCTCCACCGCCACTCTCCTCGCCGTCCGACGTAAACTCATTTTCTTCACCTGCAATACACACGTGACACCGCGATTAGCTTTCGATTGGTCATCGGAAATTGGCCGTGTCGTCTCTCCCCAACGTTAAATCGTCCTACGAATGTTCTATATTATTTCGTTGCTACTGGAACTGCGCGTGCAGACTTGTGTCATTCCCTATGTACGGCGACGGGTAAGAGACGTAGAAGCCAGATCGAGCTACTTTCCGTATAGCGAGGACGACATCGACGCGAAGAAACCGTGCCAAAGTATCATCTGTATTCAACGTTCAAATCGTTTGCGCGTATCGCACTAATGACGAAAAAAAAAAAGAAAAAAAAAAGAAAAAAAAATACATATATACACACACACACGCGCACACGCACACGCACAAAGCATCGGTCGTTCGAGATACCGCGTGTCGTATGAATTTCAAATAGACGGTTCAGCGCGTTACCGATGCAACAAGGAGCATTCGACGAACCGACTTTACATACGTATTAAGTAAGACGAGTAGGGGTATACGGTACGCGTGGAAGCGCTGCACGATGCATCTTCCTTATTCCAAGTCTAATCATCGATCCGGAAGGTTAAAAAACATGTACATGCTTCTCGCGAGAGAAGCTCGATCGGTCGTGCAATTTTCACAACGTATTAGAAACGAGAATACCCGCGACAAGAGCGCCGAAGATTCGTCGCCGAAGACGCGAACGTCCAAGACCTGGATTTTCATGCTCGACAACTGGAACGGATTGGCAAGAAGGTGTTGGACCGAGCAAAAAACGTTTTATCGTTCGTACGTGACGAGTATGACGAATGGTTCGCCGATCGATCCGGTTGAATCGATTACAAATCTCGATTGACAACGCCATTTTGCTACGAGCGATAGAGAAAAATCGAGTTTAATAAAAGGAAGAAGAAAAAAAAAAGAAAAAAAAAGAAAAAAAAAAGAAAGAAAAAGGAAAGAAAAGAAAAAGAAAAAGAAACGGAATTTTCTAGATAGCCTACAGCGACAGTTTGAATATTTTACAGGCGTTTTACGTACTTTAGGTCGGCCGAGCTTGCAGCTTGCAACACAGAAACGTGAGAAGGTAAACGTTCGTCGTATCGAGTCCGATTCGAAGCGTTCGATCGATCCAAGGATTTCGCAATACCGAGAATTTGTACGTTTCGATTCGATAAGAAGAGAGAATAGGAAAGTAACGAACGTCACCAGCTGGAACCAGTTCGACGGTGGAAGATGAAAGCTCATAAGGTTTCGCTTCACGACCAAAGCAAACGCTCGCCAAGGCTGGAACGGGCCGAACGCTTGGCAAGTCGGCGCGTCATATTTAAAATGTACGGTGTCGCGGTGAAACCGAGGCAGAATGATTAATCGGACTCGTTCCGATTTTATTTACCGACACCGGATAGGCGGCGTTCGTACGATCGGCGCGCACGATTTTCCGTTCTTGAAAACGGGAACACGAATAACATAACGAACCGTTGGATACGGGTACGAACGAAAGGAAAACAACGGCAGAGAGGGCCGTGACGATAAACCCGGTGGAGAGGATCATGCACGTTCGCGTCGATGATAAGAAACGACGGCGCGGCGATTAGTATTCCGGAGCGCGGCGCGCGAACCCCCCCGCACCGCTGGAAACTTTTAATACGCGCACCGGGGCCAATGAAAAATGGAAATCGCTCGATTACTATTCCCGGCGGACCAGTCGGACCCGTTCGAATCGCACCAGTTACAACGTTTCATTCGCCACCCGATGTAACCATCCACTAGAAAACTCTGCAACCTCCAACTCGAACAACTTTCCATCACTCGTAGTACGCGAGACGAACTTTTCTCGAACGGGGAAAACGTGTAGAATGAAACGTGGAACGTGATCTTCTCTGTGACGGGAACGAGGGGGGAGGGGGGGGAGCAGGGGGAGAGGGAGGAAGGTGGAGAGGAGAGTGGGAGCATCGGGGAGGGGGCAGAGGGGCCGGAGGGGCCGGAGGGGCCGGAGGGGCCGGAGAGGTCAGCGGGGCCGGAGGGGCCAGAGGAGCCAGAGCGGCCGGAGCGGCCGGAGCGGCCGGAGCGGCCGGAGCGGCCGGAGCGGCCAGAGCTGGCAGAGAGGTAGACAGAGAGAGGGCGAATTTGCGGCAGGTCGTCGGCGCGGCGTGGAGATGCGTTCAAGGTCGGCGGTTGCGTACCGGAAAATCGTGCGCACGAGAGTCTGGAGGGTCCGCGGATGCCCTGCTTGATGCCGCGGCATTCGAGGCGGCGCGTGATGCTCCATCTCATGAGCTGCATGATTCGACGGGTTCGCGGAGCAGGAAGCTCGCGCGTAGCGCCGACTCGCGGTGGCGCGTGAAAGTTGCGCTGCGTTTCGGCCGGACGTCCGCGTGTCGAACGATGTCATCCGGCAAGGACGAGAGAGAACCGACTGATCGCTTGGTAAAGAGCCGGCCTGGGCGTAGGTAGAGCGTCGCGTCGCGCAACGTCACGCGTCACCCTTTCCCCCACCCTGTCCTCCCGCGCTCACCCCCACTAGCTGGCCCTCCCTCCACCGCGCGCAAGCCTCTATACATACGCACGGTTATGACAAGGAAGGCGGCGCGGTTCATAAATCAGGGGGTAAGAGGCGGGGCCTCGCCGAACCACTCAGCGCCCGGTTATTAATTATCATACAGAGGGAACCCCTTCTTCGCCGGTTCCACCTACGCCGTACCGACTTCCGGATCTACGGCTTCGTTGCGTGCGAACCGGCCACCGGAGTCATACGCTGCACGCGTCCGCTTTTCATTTTGCTCCCCGCGAGCCCAGTCTCTCGGTTGCCTCGGCACGGGGGCGGGGGTGGGTGGGGGAGGGCGGCAGCGCAGTGCGAGACGATGCCGCTCGTCGAATAGACTCCCTTTGGTCCACTGGAATGCGTCTAGAGTCTAGACGTCTCTCCTTTCTTCTTTTCTTTCTCTCTTCCTTCTCGTTTCTTTCTCTCCTCTCTCTCTCTCTCTCTCTCTCTCTCTCTCTCTCCCTCCCTCCCTCCTTCCACTTCTATTTCTCTTTTCCTCCACAGGCAATTCTCGATTCGAAGACGGCACTAAAGATTCAAGAATCTGGCGGTGAAAAAGGAGCCACGTATACTTTGCTCGGAGAAATGCTTCCGAGACTCGGAGGTGCTTAAAATAACGGGAAGACAGATTGCTACTTATCGACGCCTTCTTCGTACCTCTGACGTTTCTCCATCGTTTCGTTATCTTCCGGCTAGTCTCGAGATTCTCGGAATTGTCAATGGATGCACGACCTTTTACAAATTATTCCCCAGTCTTGTTTTGTCTTTTTTTACCAGAAACTGGGTAGCGCTTTCTAGTTCGTTAGTCGCGACCAAAGCCAATATCGACTTTGCATTTTCATCGACGACGAATCGATTCGAATTATTTTCATGTCCGATTGTCCTGGAAGCGGCAACAAGACAGCTGTGACATTAGGCCTGCGCGGCGTGCTGCTTTCGCTTTAAGCCGGCACGACGTTCTTCGAAAAAGCTGTCCGATAAACGTATCTCGATATTTGTCAATAGCGTGGAACAGCGTTGAAGAAACGGTCGAACGACGGTCGAATTTAAAGGAGACTGACTTCTTGCCGTTGGATACCGTTCTACTCGAGAAACGGAAAGCTCGTTTTATCGTTTGTCTCTTCGACGCGTTAAAACGATTTTACGAACGTATCATTTATTCAGCTCCGTGTAAGCTGGCAATTAGCGACGAAGGACGGTCGACGATTTGGGGACAAGACAACGCGTGATCGAAATCGAAGATCGACGACCAGACGCGAGAGTGTCTGAATTTCCTATGAATTAATCGGCTGATAACAGGCTTCATACGGGCGACAAACGATAGCAGACTGGCCAGAGCGTGTAGCTTTTCGAACAAAGAAACAGCTGGGCGCGTCGAACGCAACCACTCGATAGAACCTTACTGGATTATCTATACTGGCCATAAAATAGCTTTAATTCGATTACTCGTTATCGGGCGCGAACATCGGCATTTCGTACGGCTTCGCGAACAGCTTTCGACCTCTCGAACACCATCTACCAGCTTGCTTTACCGTCCAAACGTTATATACGCTTCGTCGTCTTGAGAAGAGTTTTGCCTCTACGTTCGATTCGTCACATTTTAAGCGACTAAAATTAACCCCCGATCGTATACAATACGTTCGATTACCGATGATCATCAACCGATTCTTGCTACTCGGCAAACGTGAATTACGCGACATCGTATCGTAAGAATACTCGAGGGATTTAGAGAAATTTGTAAGTTCTGGAAAGAAGTTTGTCCGCGACTAATGAAACCGTTGTTTTTCTACGAATTACGCGTACTACGTGCTACGTAGCCGCACCGCACGTTGTCACGTTGCACGTTGTTATCGATTTCTCAAGTAAAAGATTGCCCGGTGCAAATCGGCCGTGACTACGACGTCCTTAGTTTCCATTCTATATCCAGGGGAATCCGAAAGTGTCGGTGAGATCAGCTTGTATCGTTATCATCGCCGAGTTGATCGAAAATCAACTCGATCGAAACGTCGTTGACAAAAACTAATCGCAAGGATAAATCGGAGAGAACGCGGGAAACGTATGGCAATGCGAGGAGAGCGCAGGTGGTTGCAGCAGGGGTTCGAACGTGATTGTTTGCTTGGACGAACAGCTTTCTGCAGGTCAAAAGTACGTGCAGGCCTTCGGCCAGTGGTTACGCAACCTCCTGTTCAACTGTATCGGCCCGTGCCGCGAGCGACCGAGCGACTTTTGTCGAACGAACCTAACAACCTTGGGCCTCGGGCGGATGATTTACGCTCGGCAGTAAATCATAAACCGGAGGAAAGCCGCGCTCCAGCGGAGGCTAACGAGCCCCCGGGCTCCGCGACAATGCGAAAAATGGGTCGGAAGTCATAATTCACGTCGGAGGAGTAGCAGAAGTAGCAGCGGGAGCAGCAGCAGGAACAGCGGTCAGTAGGAGCAGCAATAGGAGCAACAGCAGCGATAGGAGCAACAGCATCAGCGATAGGAGCAACAGCAGCGATAGCAGCAACGGCAGCAACGGTAGCGATAGCAGTTATTCCGCTTCCTTTAACCGAAGAGTATAAACATTTCGCTTGGAACAAATAATGCGAATTTGCCTGGAGGAACAGGCTGATAGACGGTTCCTCTCCGACAGTTTCACCACGGGCCACAGCGGATAGCTAACGCCTTGCAGCCTGGAAGACACTTCCTGTCCGGGGGAATCTTCGATCTCTCCGCTGACGAGCTTCCTTGAAATTTACGGCCACTGCTACACGGCTTGTTGCACAGGCTAATTTTCCGTCTGTTGTGCTTAATTTCGCGGATGCATCGAACGATGCGTCTTACGTTCTACGAGATGGATATCGATCGACATAGATCCTGTAGAGACGTAGATTCGAAGGCGATCGATTCGAGATCGGTTTATGGCTGTAACTATATTCCTAGATCGGATATAGAAACGCGGATGTAGGATAGAGGTGGCAAGAAGGCAAAGCAGAAGCGGTTTTTCCAGGAAGCAAAAGGGTTGGTGCATCCTGTGGAGTACAAGGTCGCGGGACAAAGGAGGCCGATCGATAAAAGCAGCGAGCGAAGAATCGTTGCGGGGGTCGTTGCTCGCCTCTCTCCCTCTCTCTCTCTCTCTCTCTCCCTCTCTCCCTCCCTCCCTCCATCTCTCGCTCACTCCCTCCCTCTCCCTCTCTCTCTCTCTCTCTCTCTCTCTCTCTCTCTCTCTCTCTCTATCTATCTGCCTGTGGAGCGTAGAGTCACGGCGCACCGGTGCCGAATACGAAAGGGATTCGTACTCGTAGTGACGGGGTCGAGTCTCGTTTAAATAAGTTAGCAGCGCGGTTCGGCGCGGCGCCGCGGCACGGCACGGCGGTGTGACGGCGTGGCGACGACGAGAGGCGGCGGAGGCGGCGGAAGACAAGAGGGAGGCAGGGAAGAGATAGAGGAGGAATGAGAAATGAACGGGGAAAGAGAGACGCCGAGGGAAATTGCACGTGGCGGGACGCGATTGGCTCGCACCTGTCTCCTCGGACCGCCCTCCTTTACCCGGGATCGCATGCCTGCGTACCTAATACGCTTTCTTACTCGTTGCATACGCGGCTGCTTGCACCGCGTGCATGTGAATACACACTTTCTCACCGGGGCCAAGGTATTCGTGCCGTGTAATGAACCACCACCGCCCGGTTTGCCTCCTCCGCCTCCCACTTCGCCACTCCGCTACTCCGCCGCTCCGCCACTCCGCCGCGCCGAGCCGAGCCGAGCCGATCCGTCGCAGTCGCAGTCGCCGTCCCCGGGAGTGGGGTACCGGAACAAGGTGGAGGGGTATGGGAAGGTTTTCCTCGGCGAGCAAAGGACAGACGATAGTACATATTATACTTTTGTGCGGGCCGCGCCGGGGACGGTGGGGGCGGCAGCCAGGCATAGCCGCGGTTGCACACGGTTAATCTATCTCCGGGTAGACACTAAAGCGCAAGATGGAAGTCTCCTTCCATTACGATTGCCATATTTGCAACTCCGAGCCCTCTCCTTCCCCCCCACCCCCACCCACCCCTCCACCTCGTCCAACACCCCGCTCGCGATCTTCGCGACCGGGTTCCCTTTGTTCGCGAGTGACTGCTGTCGGCTCGATGAGTTACGGCCGGATCGTTTTTCTTCTTCGCTGGGGGCTCGATCTTCGGAATGGGATACGTTGCCACAAGGCAGAAGGGGTATTCTACCGCGACCACCGAGTGCCGATTCCTTCGATTCCTTCGATTCCTTCCACTGTTAAATGGCAATCGTCTGCTCGTGCAATGGTAGCTCGATATCGTTACGCGTGTTTCGAAGCAGCCAGCTTATACCGTATACCTACGTATAGCTGGTCTGTGAGGCTAGATCCTGTAACGTAACGTAACGTATACGGTATATCTCGTTAGTAATTTTTCATCGTTTAATCGGCAAATTATGCTTTTTAAACTCGATCGGTCTGCGGTAGCGAAGTATAGCTCTGAAGTTTCACAAGCAGATACAACAAGGTGCCAGTAAGGTAGAGTCGTTCCGATGGGTTGCACAGAATTTTCGCACGGTCCATAAAGAAATCTGCCGACTGCTGGCCTCGAAAGACCAACAACGGCCAACGTTCGCGGAGCTCTCGGATTATCGTAAATCGTGATTCCTAAGAACGGCACGACAGAAAGCAACGTTGACCGTTTGCGAACGTTGCCGTTGTATAATATCTGTCGTTTAAAGGAGATGGCGTCGCTGACAAGTTGCGAGTTGACTGTAGTAAAATCAAGCGAGCGATATTCTTATAAGTTGAAAAACGCAGCGTGGTGAACGTCTAAAAATATCAGCGATTATATATGTACACACTTGCACGAATGCGTAGCTACTTGCTCGAAATTACGGACGAAGATAGGTCTATCCCCGATCGAGGACAACGATTCTCAACGAACTTTCCGTTTCCCAACAAGCCGATCTACCACCGTCAGAACAAAGTTACACGATAAACTGTACACGCGTATCTTTCCGCGGGACTACGCTCTCGTTCTCCGGCTGTCTGCTCGGTTAGACACGTTCTCGTCCCTCAAATCGTCCCTCAAATCGCCGACGTTTTCATCGCGCGAGTCCGTAGCCGAAGTTACCGCGATCCGCGTGTTTGTTAGGCGATCGGTAACGCGTTAACCGTGTCGAGGCTTTGTTATCTTCGAACGAAGGCAGCTCAGAAAGAAAAACATCGTCTGCCCGGCATGAAGTAATAAAGAACCTCGCGAGCCGGTGCAGCGCGACGACCTGGCGAAAGAGGGAGGCAGGGGGAGGTGGGGCAAGAAGGTGAAAGAGGGAAGGCGAAGGAGGTGGAGGTGGCCGCGAAAAAGGGGGGTCGAGAGGGAGGGCGAAGATCGTTCGGCGACCTGTTAAGTAACCAGCAGATTTACAGGACTCTATCTTATCGACCAGCCGCGTACACCGTGCCTCGGTCTGTACGCTTATTTATTCGTTTGCAAATGAATAAAGAAGGCCGATCGATGCTCGCGGACCGGAGCTCAGAACGCTACAAGTCGCTGCTATGGATTCCAATCTAGAAGTAGAAGTTGGTCTTCGAGAAGGGGATGGGCGGCGGAGGGGGAGGGGGGGGGCGGTGCGCGCGAGCCCAGGTCCGGGCATGTCATACGCGAAACCCTTATCTCGTTCGGGCGAAATCATGATCGTTCCTCGCGCCAACTTCCCCGTGGGACAGCCAGCTACACCAATTCACGGCCGCAACACCGAGTGTGAGAGGGTTTTAATGTTACCGCTGCTCGGCCCGGGGAATTTATCGTTATTTGTAATCGCGGCCGGTCGAGTTTCTCGGCGGTTCGCCTTTCGGCGGCCCTCCGGGGCGTACACACACCCTTTGTGTTGCCCGAGCGATCGCAACTCTCTCCTCCCCTGTCGAATTGCGATCGCGCGGTCCGTGTGTGCACGCGGATCCGCGCCAGCCCGTGAACCGCGTGAAAAATCCATCGATATCGCCGTACACACCGTACAGACTCGCGGTTAACGCGTTTATCTGCCCGGACGAGGAATCAATTTCGATCTAATCCTGACCAACGGTACTCTGCTCGTCGCGCATTCACACCGCCTCCAAGAGACTGGCCTATACCTGGGTACCTGTGACACACCGACCAAGACTCGTTTACGATCGAACGATCGATGCCGTTTCTCCGATTTTCGGTAGGTACGTGCTCGGACGTGCTCGCCCCAAGACTAGATCGCTAAATTCTGCTATCCATTACCTACGTCTGGCGACATTTGACGATACTTTGATCCATCCAGCTCGTTCGTTCGAAGCGACAAGACATCGGTATCCTCGTCCCCTTTGACTCCTACGGAACTTGTTCCTCCACTTTACCCGATACGCCACGACATCCACATGATCCCGTTCGAAACAGCATTTTCGTTACTTACGCGTCCATCGCTACACATTCCTGTGCCTATCTTCGGAAATTTCTACCGGAGCGTTATTTCCGCTAATTCCTCGCTCGTTCCTCGCTCAAGGTTCGACAGACTCTTAATTTTACGAATCTTATTTCCTCCCAACGCTACTATCGTATTCGTATTCGTATTCGTATTCGTATTCGTATTCGTATTCGTATCGAACATCTACGTTCGTTAAAGTTACGCGAATGTCCCGATAGTTCAGCTACACCGCGAATTTTTACGCGTATTCAAAAAACTACAAGCTAGATACTTATTTCACGTTTATCGAACGTGCCTGTACCGATCTGTATGTACGCGCGCTCTGTGTTTACATTGTTGCACCTTGAAATTTTCGATAAACGCGCGTATATCCGCGCTCCATCTACGAAGATTAAGCGCAGAAGGAAATTTTGAACGATAAACCGCCTGTTAGCGTGAAACTTTCGGTCGCAGCGACGTTTCTTACCGGCACCGGTCTAATAGAGTAGCTCGCTGTCATCGTATCTGACTTGGAAGCCTTTGCCGACGGCAACCGCGAACGAAGCCGTAATAATCGTAATAATCATCGTGGCAATAACGAGCGAAAGGCGTGGCACGCGAGGGAGCACAGAGAAAGGGGGCGTGCGTGTTAAACTGGTGGCGTGCGTGTTCGCGTTACGATCAAGACGGGACCCTTTTACGACGGATTATTATTTAAATGGTCTCAGGGGCCCGGTCGAATTGCAACGACAGGGACAGTCAATCTTTTCTGGACACCTGCGACGTCATCATCGCCATTTCTTAAAGACGATTTTCTTCCAATACGATCGTAACGTTGATTTCCAACAAGTAATGGACAACGTGTCTGTGATTACTGCGATTACGCGGAGATATCGCGAAACCGACCACGGTTTTCGATTTATTTCCAAACGACATCGAGAAGAGATGGAATCATCGTTTATTGGAAGGGAACGAGCCGTACGTGATTCGGAACACGCGAATCCGCGTGAAATTGCAATTGAAAATCGCTAATTAATAAGAACCGGCGAGAGAAATGAAATCGAGGAGACGAGAGGGTTTCTCGAGGGGCCAAGTCGCGACAGCGCTTTAAACGTGCAACAGAGAGTGCCGAACGGAGAGTTCAGAAGATTTGCGACGTACCGATCGGTCACGCGGCTTACAAGCCTATAACCGAACCATTTCGTTAACCTAATCTGCAGACCGATGGTAGTAGACTGTCGGAAGGAGTCGGCGCGGCAGGTCCAAGCGAATGGACGAGGACGCGCCTGAGTGGATCATTGCGTGGCAATGCACGTGAACATTGTTCTGGATGCGATGCAATTTAAACGGCGGCGTTCGACCAACGGGTCAATCTGCCGTCACTAATGCACTCGTATCTCTCTAGCTGTAACAAACCGGCCAAAGCTACAGCAGATCTCGGCCATCGCATATTATTACATCGTATTTCGTTTTTCCATCGGCCGGCATCCACCGGGTCTATCTGCTCGACGTCTCTCTTTCACGAAAGAACGATGCTCGTGCGCCTTACGTTTTAAGGCAGTATCGTTTGAAAAAACTCGATTTCGTTCGATTCTTCGCGGATACCTGCTATCGCGCTATCATCGAACAACATAGGTAAATAAACTGCCGATAAGATTGCGAGAGCCGCGTATCCACCTCGAATAATCCTCACGGCCTCGCGCTTAATTCTTACAGCCTCAGACCCGGGGCTTTGACTACGACTCCTCCGGCTTCGCTAAACGATTTTACAACGATACACGGTAATTAAGTGTCCGTCCCTCCGTCTGTCCACCGGCCGTTCTGCCAAACGACGCGAGAGGCGAGAAAACGGAGCAGCCGCTGTGCCGTCCTCTCGGGAAACCGGTCTAAACGATTTCGTTGAGAAATCAGGCCGCCTGTTCGTACGAGCGGATCGGCAGGTTATTCGACATTTCGAGAATCGTTCGAATGGTATTAATCGGATGTTCAATGAGCAGCTCATGTAGCTAGGTATACGTATGCACCGAGTACAGCTATATTCTGTTGCGTTTCCGTGCGAGAGCGAAAACGGTGTAACGAGCGTTTTCTCTTCTTCGTTTTTCGATGTTTCTCAATACTTTTTCCTTCGAGCGATAATGATCTACCGGTCCGTGGAAATGAGCAGATGCATTTAAGCGTGGTTCAGATTGTCGCCAATACGAACTCCAATACGCGCGTGTTTCACATTATCATATCCGCTATTTCGCTAGCATTTGGTTTACGTGGCGATTCTCTCGCTACGTTAACCAGCCGTTACCGATCAACTATCTTCCAACGATCCTTTATTTCCGGATTTACCTTCTTTCTCCGTTCTACGTACGGCATTGCGGGATGTTTACCTTGCTGCGAATAAATATCCCTCGCAAGTATATTAGAAATCCTTTCGCGCATAACTGTCATTGAAGAATCGAGATATTATCCGCTAATTATACGAATCCTGTCCTGGCACATCACGCCGATTTCCATCATTCTCGATCATGTTATCAACCTAACCGCGAACAAATCACCGTTTCTCGGCTTTAGCTTTCGCGATATTCGCAAAACTATTTCCGATATCTTTTACCTTACGTCTATTATCCTTCGCTAGACTTGATAATTTATAATTACGATTATTTAGTATTATCCTCGAAGCATGGATTAAATGCATTAACAGAGATACGTAACGCTTAAAACACACGAGCATAGTAGGAGCGAGTCGACCGTTCTGTCATTAAGTACACGTTTAGAAACGAGTTTAGCGCGTAATGGTTTAATTAATGCTTGTTCCCAGTTTCAAGTAACAGTTTTTAGATTCGTTCGATTTAGGGTAACGCAGTATCTTCGAATCCGATGCCCACTGCGAAAACTGCACGTTCGTCCACGAGCTCGGCCGCAGAGTCAGTTAAAGTTAAGATAAATTAACGTTGTAATAGCAAACGAAGTTATTATCGATCGTCTATAGATTATAGGAAGGGAAAGCTACGATCTTTACGATTCTTCGTAAGTAAATATCCAAGTCAGTAGTTTGATAAATAAAGAAGGAATTAACGATATAACGGTAGGTTTCCCGATGACGTTTCATAGAGGCGCGTGCAATCGCGCCATTAGTAAGATTTACGCTTTGACCAGGCCAAGTTTTACCCGCTCGATTGGCAATGTCCAATGAGGGACGATTAATGCCGCTCGTTTAGCCGGTTCGCGATAATTGCCATCGGCTTTAGCTCACCCTTTGGAAACTGAATTACGCGCGTGAACGAAATTCTCGAACGTCATCGAGATCGGCTGTCTCGATGATTCGTAGCCAGCTGCTCGCGAAATGATCACGATTCGCGAGAATCGTTCGATCGTGTCGTTTTAAACAATCGTTTAAACACGGAGGATCGTTGGCCGATGATTTGGCCTAGGAAAATGAAGAAAGGATATGCGTCTCAGAACCAGCTGCGCTAACGGATTTACTGTTATCGTTGTAAGTAGGTACTGCTATAGGGACGGAAAGCCATTACTTCACGCGCTACGATATACGTACATGGTGATTCTAAAATGTCCCACCCACGTTGAGAGAAAAGCGTTGCAAGCAAACGAGCAGAGTGCTATTTTTACGATTGTCGTACGAGCACCGTTTCCTTTTCAGTCGTTAAATCACCTTCCTTCCTTTGTTGTTACAGGTCTCTCCAAATTCTTGTTACAATTTTGCGGGAACTTCTTTCTAATAAACAATTTTGCCGGCGATATGGCGTACACGAAGAAAACTCGAAGCATTAGAGTTGCGCGTGAGACCTGCGAGAATATAGATACGCGATTTTACGTACCACGATTAGATTAGCGCGTAAAACGAAAAGCTCGTTAAAGAAGGTGATATACCGATGGTCGCTCGATGCCGCGTACCTATGCAAATGCTACGAGTATAAAGCGCAACGAGCAAGTTAAATTTGGATCAGACAGCACACGATCAACTAACTCTATGGTAGATAACGATCGTTCGATGAAAACCGTTCGCGTTAAGATTTGGCAACGGAAAACGCGTTCGAAACGGCCAACATACGCTAATAATTCGTCCGCGAACAGACGAACGGGTTTTCTTTCCTTTCGTCGTCGAAGAACGCGTTGGAAAAGTTGACGATCGTCTATTCTCGAATCAACTGGTAGTACACGAGTTCCGTTCAGAGCTCTGGCAATCTTTTACGATAGAGCTGAAGAACGGCGATTAAGCCGTTTCCGCAGGCTAGAATGACGACGTTTCAATGATTCGATCGTTATTTCCGTCAGAGTTGTTCACCTCTCGCTTCCAATTGTCGAAATATTTCATCTTTCGAACAGCATTGCTGTTACTCGCTCCAGCTGGATTTCCGTATAATCTTGTTTATTTCAATGAACGACATTAAGCTTGGTCGTTACAGACAAAAATAGAGTAAAATATCGCGTCTCTGGCATTATAAATTTTACGCTGTGCTTGTATGCTTTCAAATTATACTCAAACGCAATCGTATCTAATTAAACCGAGCCGAGGTGTTAATTTAATAGTCTTAGCTTTATACGTCGTTAAAACGAAGCTGGAAGTTGACTGAAATTCTAACGTTCGTTTATCGCTCTTGCATCTATTCCCCCGTTACTGCGCGTATCTCTCTTCTTCGCTTTCTCCCTTTTTCTTCCTTCTCATCTTTTTCTCTTTACACCGTGTATTATACACGCCACACGAGTGCAAATATACAGGCGAATCGCATTTTCTAGCATGCGAGACCAAAGGAAGATTCTAAAAACTAACTAAGAACGAACCAGCCGATATTCGAGCCAGTTTATTATGCAAACGGTTGATGCGGCCTGAAAGAGAAATTCCCGGGCTATCTGTCTCCGTACATACTCGCCCGTGCCCGTGTCCGTGCCCCTCGATGACCAACCCTTCCTCCAGGGTGTGATTAATTCTCTGACCGCACGGACCGACCACGCTCGAAAAGCTGTTAAACACGAGAGAATCGCGATGCTTGAAACATTCGATCGAGTCGTTGGCGTTCAACTTTTGATCCCACCTAACCTTAGGCTGCCGGCTAAAGAGGAAACAATTTACCGTCGCTTGTATAGCGTTAAATGTCGTTAAATCGAACAATTTCGTCGATCATTTCGATTTCGTGCTTCATTCTAGGAAAGTAACTAATCGAGAAATTATTATCGTTATCCTTGTCCTTAATAACGATAAGTTTCGCAGAAATAAAACATACGTTACCCAGACCTCGTTCGACGTATTATGGCGTACATCGGACGCGCGTTCGCTTGCACGCTTCGATTCTCTCTTCGCCCGATGCTTTCGTTCATTTCCGAGAAGAACGTTCTAGATTGCCCGGCCCAACGATACTCTCCGACCACGTGGCGCTTCCACGTAATCGTATCGCGGGACAAAATTTTCTTAACACCGGCCCTGGCTAATGGTTCGAGAGCGATAATTGTCGCGAGAAATAGCTAACGCGGAGGAAAGGTAGTGGTAGCCGGTCAGGCTCCGTGAATCGTCGAACAAACGGAACAGCTGCGGGGGTGTTCGCAGCTGACCATCGACAGGATGAGAGAAACAAAAAGTGGGGGCGACACGAGGCAAACGTTGACCATCCGCCCTGGCGGACCATTGTCCAGGCTCGTGCCCATTAGAACCACGCCAATTCCCATTGATAAAGTCCTCCGGTCCTTTCACCATTATCCTCCATTATTCCTCGACTAGCTGCTGGTCTCTACCTGCGGAATATTTTATAATCGGCCGAGAGAAACGACTCTGCCCCTTTTGCGGAGCTAATCAACGCCCACGCAAGCTGCACCTCTGGATCGAACCATTGCATTGTGCCGAACTCGCGGCTGCGTCCTGCCGATCCTGCGTCCTCGAACCACATACGCCGCCGTATTTCAATTACAACAGAATCGCCTTTTTCTCTTCTTTCTTTTTCCTTTTCTTTTTCCACTTAATATTATATAGTCTTTCATCGTTCAGACGAAGTTCGGACAGGATTACGTCAACGATCGATCCTACCGATATCAGAAAAATCATACGTAGACCGCGGACTTTCATACAAATTTCTTAGTCATTTCAATGTTTAGAAGCGACATTAAAGAAACGCCAACTAGGCAAACGTTCGTTTCGCTTTAAAAATATTAACCGATGTCCGATGATCATTGCGTTTCTCCTATTTCCTACATCTTTCTCACTAGCGTAAGTTCCATGTATTTTTGCGTTCCGTATATACTTGCCGTGGATAAAAAAAAGAAAAAAAAAAGAAGAAAGAAAAAGAAAAGAAAAAAGAAAAAAATCCGCGATCTAATAACATTCACGTTAGATCGATAAAGTATCGTGACACGTTACAACAAATTTCCAGCATTCTCCGTGCTTACATCGATCTCGAAATGGTAGGAGAATGAAAATTTTGCAAGGGCGCCGCGACGACCGAGTTTTGCCTTGCTTGACACAGCAAAGATATACACACACACACACATACATATATGATGAAAATTTGTCAACTGTTAGGAGATTTCCGTTTGTGACAATGTGCTATTCGCAACGTGTTTCAAGGTTTGGCCTGAACAATCGCCGTTCGCCATTCGTAAATATTTCCGCTGCGAACGAGGAGCAGACATGCGTTCGACAAAGCTTTAATAAAACTGTAACAACGTACGCGTTTGGTAACCTTCGAGTTTTGTTGCAGCTTCAATTAGATTCGTTAATGCATCCACTCTTATGGACATGTGTGCTCTGACGAGATGTTTGTGATCTGACGCCATTGTCGGAACGTGTAGATAGCGCTTTCATAAAAAAAACATGTTCGTATAAATTTGCAACGCGCGTACTTAAAATTGCATTTCCCTTTCAAAGATATTTAAAGATTCGAAGAAGGACTTTGAAAGTGAAATATCTTACATACTCTGTTCCACAAAATTCCACTAAACTTCCTATAGCCGTAATATATATATATATATATATATATATATGTGCGTGCGCGTGTGTGCGTGCGTGTATAGACACACTATATTAATATACATACAACGATGATATAAATAAATTTTAAACGATTCCTTTTCCCGTTATATTATCCTGTACTTGTATTAGATGTCAAGGAGGATTTGCCTTGCTCCAAACTTCTGTTTCTCGTGTTCTTCCAGTTAGAGAATCGACACGATACGCCACGTCGGGGAACAAGCACGTCTAATAGACAGGCCACGCAGGATTTCTCGTCATTTCCGCGCGTTTATCCCCAAAAGCCAGCGAAGAGGGTGAGAAAGCTAACAGCTGCCTTCTCGTTTCTGTTTTCCCTGTTCCCAAAATTTAGCCACGCGACTTCCTTCTACCACCCAAGCCGGGTTATCCCCTCAGCCACCGGTTTTGCTTTCGATTACGCACGATTATTTTTAAATGTTTTTACGGGGAAGAGGTTATTTATAAGCACGCTTGACGCGAGTGACCCATTGCGTCCCTTGGATCTTTTTCCTATTTACGTTCCCAATAGAAGGATAAAAACAATTATCTTCACTCGCCGCAATCATCAGATTACGATCCCTGAAACTGATATTGTATTAAGATTGTTTAATAGTATCGGCCGCCAGGCTGTTGTATCAAGCGGCTACAGACGTCTTTAACGCGAACGTTGAACGTTGAACGTTGAACGTTGAACGTTGAACGTTGAACGGCGAACGATTTATTTCCGCGAGAAGTTACGGATCTAGGGCCCCCTCGCTACGAAGAATCTCCGATCGGAGTCTGTCTTTACTCGCAAACCTAATAGATTCACAACGGTGCAATGTAACGTATCGTCTTTGCCTGCGATACAAATTTCCTAGTCCTTAGTCGCCGATAATGCGACGAGACTACTGGCAACAAAGACGTTTCGTTCGATCGAAGCAGGGTGAAGCCAGTTGGAAGGCAAAAGTCCCATCGAGGGATCAAATTGGTCGATGCGAGCCCTTTCGTGGCGGAGCTGTCGGTGCTCCATAAACTGTTCCGAAGCTGAGGTCACGAGAAAGAAAAGAGGGACGGATATCGGGGGTGGCGCGTGGCTGGTTCGGTTTCAGGGGTGTAACAAGATCATAAATAAAATCGTGGATCTCACGTTTTTGGTTGTGGCGCGCCTTCTATTTCTGGACGGTCGATGGTGCGTGGAACTTTTACATGTTTCAGGAAAAACCAGCCGCGCCCGTTGTCTATGGTGTTCTATCAATAGCGAGACAGATTCGTCGTCGCCCGTTCGAACTGCTTTCACGGGCTGACGAGCTCTCGAGAAACGTTAGCCGTCTCTCTTTCCCCCGCCTCTTCTCCCCTCTTTCTTCCATTTATTTCACCAGTGTCTCCGAGCTACGATTTTACCAACGTCTTACGAACGACCCGCGACGCTTAATGCAGCTTTAATTGACGGGTTTTTCGGTAACGCGCCCTCTTCTCTCGTTTACACCAGCGCTCCTTCCCTATCTTCCTCCTCCTACCTTCGCGGCACGATCCACGAACCAAGTAGCAACGTTCCCTGCGTCGTTCTCCGATATTTCTAGTTTGTCCTTCTAACGAAATTCTGACAACGGTGTGTCAAACGTTTTACTTTTTTCCCCCCGGAAATAGGTTCGCCAGTCCATTCCCCTAACAAATTGACGACATAGCGCGGCGGTTTAACTCATTTTATCTTAACGTGACCTCGTTCATATCATTTTCTGTTATATCAAATTCTTGCACTTTGTATATGTAAGTACCTGTCATATAGAAGAATACTGTTTTAAAACGATAATAATATGGTTCATATAGATACTGTTGAATTCTCATTTTTTTTAACGTAGTAAAAATGGTAATTACTTCGCATATCCGATGTAAATAAGCAAGGAAGCCTGTTACCTAGAAGTAGAAGGAAAACTCAAAATTCCGAATGCATGGATTCGAAACACGATCAGAAAAGAAAAATTCGATGTATCGATTCTCGATTTATTTAAATACTTGTACGTAACATTTTCATGTTTCTTTATATCACTGTGTCGTTACTACGCGCGTTTCGCTTTACGTTACTTGTAACTTCGTCGCAAGTAAACGTGTTACGACCTTCTCTTGCGCTCTGTTTGCTTCGTTGTTCAGCAACTTTGGCAATTTTTCAACGCTCTAAACAGTACTACTTCCAAAACCTATTAAGCGTTATTTTTCCATACGTACGATAGCATTTAAGGAACAAACTTCGATATCGATAAATCGATTCTATAATATTCTATAATATTCTATAATATTCTATAATATTCTATATTCTATAGATTCTATAATAGAAAATAATCGATTCTAATAGAAAACTACGCTCAATTTACATAGACTTTCGAACTTACCTGGCGATTAGTCACATACGACTACATAATTTCAACTCATAGTCTATTTGTAATTTAAAGAGGAAAAGCAAAAGGAGAAATCGCTTAAGAAAACAAAACAGGCGCCCGCTTTTGGAATATAGAAAAACGGTGAACGCTTAATTTGTATTTAGCGGTCGAACAACAGATATCAAGGATCGCACATTGCATTCGTATAAGGACAGGAACATTTTATAAGGACCGTTCAACTGGTCCGAGATTGGAAATTGTCCAACCGCTTTGAAAAAACCCGATTTCCATTGCTCGATTTAAATTTAACCTGCAACTTATATACCAGCCCGAAGGTGAAGTAACGAAAGACAATGCAACGGATCCGTCGAGTATGCAAGAAAAATCATTTCGTATTTGACATAACGACGTTACCGACTTTTGATGACGGAGTTACGCGGTTCGAAAAAACAATTGCCTCTTCCGATTTTCTTTCTCGATAGTTTAACGATCCGTTACAGTTCTTTGAAGTATACGCCACAAATAAAACAGAAAAAAAAGTTTCGTTACAATTTCGTTAGCGCCATTCTACCGTGCTCGATTAAATCGTCCAATTTACCGTTTCGAAACTGTAATCGTATTATCTTCTTTCCGCTATCTTTATTCTCTTCGTTTCACCGTGAAATATTATTTCCTAACGCACCGTATAACGTACTTTTATTTAAAAGGCAAGGTAAACAACGCGGAAACTTCGAATAAAACTTTAAAACGTCGCGACGAACGAACAAACGCTCGATAAGGCTTGATCTGACTCGCGATATTGACAGATGTGACATTGTATATTGCATAAAAATGGACAATGTGGTAGAAATTTTCGATGCACAGTCGTTACCATAGTTGCAAACCACTTGCCACTGTCCTGTCCACCGTCCACCTATCCAACGTAGCGAGTCTAAAATTAGTGGAAGCGTAGACAGAGAGAGAGAGAGAGAGAGAGAGAGAGAGCGGCAGCCGTGCTTTTCCCGAGATAAATCTGTTCGCGATTTTCATTGAATGGGAAGATGGTGTAAAGATT
The DNA here is from genome assembly GCA_014825975.1 of Bombus haemorrhoidalis. Classification (NCBI taxonomy): domain Eukaryota; kingdom Metazoa; phylum Arthropoda; class Insecta; order Hymenoptera; family Apidae; genus Bombus; species Bombus haemorrhoidalis. The sequence continues at coordinate 14,775,624 of CM026169.1, forward strand.
CGGCTGGCGGAAAAATTAACCTGCAACCGTGGTATAATTGCGTTATCGGTGTCCGGCGGAAGTCTCGCGGAAGCCGTTAATCTCGTCGACGATGTCGTAAGACGACGATCGAGAAAGGAGAAACGGACGAAACAAAGGTTCGTCGTTTGGCTATGCGCAAAGTGGTCCATTCAAAGTATATATCTCGTCTCAACGCTTCGATAACAATCCAACTTTAAATCCTTTAAATCGCGCTACTCGAAATCGTGGCGACGGGCAGACGCGCGATTGGCATTCTACGCAAAATGCCCTTCTAATCTCAAAATCAGCGCGTTTCAGTTCACAACAATGCACTTGAACAAAACCGTTAACAAACTTCGGCTTTTACTTTTCGCAAATATACCCATCGCCTGAAAGTCATGAAAATGAAACTAACAATTTTTCAACGGAGAGACAAAGCCTCTTAAGTTGCCTGATGAATGCCGCGCGGAAAGAGTTTCATTGTTATTTCCCCTCGACCGAAAGTAAACTTCTTCTTTCCCTTCTTTTTTCTGCTTTTTTCTCTTTTCGATTATTTCATCGCAGATGCATCCTGATGATTCTTATGGGTTTATGATCGCCTCTAATGACGCTTTCTGGTTGGGCCGATGGCAATACGTAACACGATGCGGATGTACGTGACGCGATTTCCCATGATATAAAACGGTGAGCCGAGGCTGATAATTGCGGGCATACGTATGCCGGTCACGGACAGGTGTTGTACGTCGCGCGCACTGCACTGGAATTATGCTTATTCGTTCGAGACAGTTATTCCTTCTAAGTGTTATATTAATATCCTTGTACTTTGATCCGGCTCCTTAGAGAAAGGTGACTAGAGTTTTAAGCGCAACGTAAAGCGTTAAAGTAAAAATTTCGTCGAGCTATCCGCAAAGGAAAGAACACGTTTGTGTCGCGACGAAGCTAAAGCGGTCGTCGTTGGTCGTCGAACTTGACTGCTCCTCGACCGTATAAAATTATTTAATTTAGGCCAACACCGTGATGCCAATTGGATATTCGGAATCGGCGGGGAATCGCGAGAAATCAGTCCTGTTGTCAGCGTGGCTGTTTTTACGGGCGTGCACGTTTTTCCTTGCGACAAAAGCGTGGCGATAGCGAACATAAACTGTTATGAACGTGGGCGTCGGACTAAATATACCGATGTAAATATTCCAGACTGGTGAGCTCGAAGGGGGTTGACCGCGAAGAAAAAATGCTTCAAGTCGGCCGGTTTTTTCTACCTTTTCCTTTCTTTTTTTTTCTTCTTTTTTCTTCTTTTTTTTTTCTTTTTTTACCAACTCGCGAAGAGCGCGGCGTTAATTGCGACGTTGGATTGAATTGGTCCCATTTGTTCGAATAAAAAACATTCGTTTAGCAAAAGTTAGAACGCTGCTTTGCCGATTATTGCCTATACGCGAAATATCTGCCATCTCCATTCGTTTTACTCGATTCATAGTTGTTGGTTTAATTCATATCCTCTTAACTGTAAAATTCACTGAAATTCACTGAAATCACTCGCATTTAGATGGAAAGGCTCGGAGTTTCCGAAATTTTCAAAATTTATAATAATCAATGCGTAAAAAGACGTTCATACTCGTAAAGTAGTGGAAAATGTATATCAGTTTTCAGCTAATCTCGCGAATCGATTGATTCGCTAAACGTCCGTTTCATTCGTCTTGCGTTCAGATTTTCGCATGATTATCTATTCAATAGGAATCAAATGTGTTTCATAGCGAGCAACATCCTCGAGATCAGAGTATAACCGTAATTCACGATTGTTGAAAACAGATCGAAGCAAACTGAAAATGGCAGTACCTGCGATTACGGTTCTGTTGTGACACGCGTCGCAGGATTTTACGATCGGACGGATTACCAGCCGAAAGTTTTGACGAAAATCGACAAAGATAAAGATGGGACAACAGGTCGGAAATCGCGGCAGTATTTTTTTTCACCGACGCCACGACCGCAGCGTTCGCTTTACCTTGGAAAAACGTCGTTCGGCATCGACAAAACTTTGCATTTCGATCTATCGCGCCACCTTCTTTTCTCTTTCTCTTTTATTTTCTTCGAAAATTACGTTTCTTATCAGGCATCGGCCTTCCTTCGATTCTTAAACGAGACGAGGAACGAAAGGGAAACGCAATGGAAAGAATCCGTTGAATTTCCCACGCAACGATGATCGATTTCAACGAAAAGCATCTTCGTTCGATTGAAGTTGGACCGTCGGTGAAAATGTTCATCGAGACAGAAGCACATAGTATAGACCATCGAGACAAGTTGTCATCGATAAATTAATAAGCGAAGGAAAATCGGGTGAAACGCGGCTTGATTTCTTGTCGCGAGAAAAGAGAACTCGTGGAAAGGAAATAATACGAGTACGCGTTAGGTGAAAGAAAGTGGAGGTAGACACGAATGGTAGGGGTATAGGAATGGCAGGGATATAGAAAGACGCGCAACGAGGATCGAGTCCGGGCTAGACTCGTCGAAAAAGAGGAAACTCGTCACGCAATGAATTTCTCGTGGGCCGATTCTCCCCGGTTGGACTTGGAACAAGTTCATCGACACGGTCCCGCGACACGGCCGCTCAAAAATAGCCGATGTATAAATTATGCGTTCCCGGGGAAATGAGAACAATGTTACGGCCGGGTGTAGTTAATGCAAATTGTGGCCGGGTAGAATTAGACTCTACTTCGGGATGCTTAAATAGTTCGCGAAGCACCGACCGGGGATTATCATTATTCATCGCGGCACGTCTTTGAATTGCAGAAAACGATTATGCGCGAAATTCCACTTACATTTTTTTCTTCTCCCTATTCCCTCTATCCTCTCTGTTCTCTCTATCTTCTCTGTTCTCCCTATTCTCTCTATCCTCTCTATCCTCTCTATCCTCTCTATCCTCTCTATTCTCTCTATTCTCTCTATTCTCTCTGCCCTATCCGTCCTCTCTATCAGGAATCCGACTTAATCCTCGTCGAGGACGGATTTCCCTTCCGAATGTTTAAACGAAGATTCGAACCGTCGAATCGAGCGAATTGGAAATTTGATTCCGTCCGAATTAGTCAATCGATCCGATTGTAATTTTCGCGTTACAGTATTTCAGATTTGTTCGTTGCGTAACTTAACATCGTTATTGTTATTAGATCTCTGCGTGAGGAAACACTTTCGTTCGTGTGCCTGATTGCCTTATTACTTCTTGTTAAACGTTAACGTCGATAAACGTTACGAAGAAGAAAGAAAACTCAGTGTGGATATCCCAATGAATCAGAAGCCGTCGATCGAGCGTAACACCAATGGTGGCAAAAACGAAAAAAGGGAAAAGAAAGGAATGGGGCAGTTGGAAAGAAAAGGAGAGGAAGGAAGAAAGGAAGAAAAAATCGGTCCGGCGCAGAATTCAAGTTCTCGCGATGTCGACGATAAAGATACCGTGGCAGCGGGTCGGCGCGGCGCGGCGCGGCGCGGCAAGAAACCGGCCATTCTTGTGGAAAAAGGCCCCGGCATGGCAGCCCGTTGCCAGATGACGAAATTCCATAGCACGTGCGGTTAAAACCAAGTCACAAAACAAATCCAGAAGTCGTCTGGAGGCGGCCAGACCTCGACGTTTATCGGGCCGCTACTCGACGACGGAAGGACGTCCGCGTTTCGAGTAAATATTTGAAGATCTCCAGTCGTAACGCCGGAGATCCTCTCCTCATAAAAACCGCGGGATCGACGTGTGCGTTCCCTGGCCTCCTACGAAATCCCCTTCGCGTATATCTGCTCTCTCCCTCCCCCCTCCACCTACCCCTCTCCAACCCGGATCCGCACACGGGATCTTTCCACGTCTCGCGATTATATTCCGCGAGCAACTTTCAACGCGCACCATCCACCATTGTTGCGATACCGGATAATTGGTCCAGCCGGATCTTTTTTCTTCTTCCTTTTTTTAAAAGGTGCCGCGGCTAATGGAATCGCGAGAAAGCACTTTGTCTTGGCTGATTCGTTCAAGTTTTTGGCTCGCGATCGAGAACGTTGAAACGGCCGCCGAGTAGACAAGTAAGCGTACGTTTCGTTTAATTAATTTCCGCGCATTCGAATATAAACGATGAAAAATATAGCGAAGTAGTAGTTGCGTTAAATTCGTATTAAATTCTCAATCGTTCGACAACGCCTTGTCCAACGCGCAGTTTTCATTCCCTTTTACTACAGAAAGAACATTTTAGTCCCTCGAAACGTCGTTTACTACTCAAATTCTACGATTGTCGGATGAACGACGATGTTTTATTTTTAAAGCTTCCGTCTATTCCCGGAGGAAATGAAGTCCCTCGGATGGAGCTTTGTTTACGTTTGCATACCTGAAGTAGCGATAATACGGATTTTAAAAGTTAGCTATGAAGTGGCTAGAGTTATTCACGGATGCGCGTTTGTTTTTACACGGTGTATACGCGCGGTCCGCGTAAACGGTCGTTCTCCTCTCTTGACACGCGTGTACGCGATTCGTGTAATAAAGATGCTCTGCAAAGAATTCCATTTTTTCCTCTCTTCTTCCGTCTTCTTTTCCTTTTTTGTTTTCCCTCTCTTTTCCCTCCCTCCCCCCTTTTTTTCTTTTTTCTTTTTCTTTTTTCTTTTTCTTTTTTCTTTTTCTTTTCTCGTTACGGACATACCTGCTAAAAGGGGTTTAAACTTGATTCAAGTAATTCGGCGTTGCAATTTACGCCGGTTATCGGTATCGTAATAATGTTAAAACGCGATGAACGAACGAACAGATCTGAAATTCGATTCTCGTTCCGTGAGAGAGGAAGGATTAGGAATTTAGGAAGCTCGCGAATGATATTTCGACGGTAGCTCGCGGCTCGATTCTAAGTTATGACCGATGCGGAAAATGAGGTCCCGATCCCGTGGGGAACCGCGAGCGGTAACGTATCGCCGACTTGCCGGAATCTCGCGTGGCATTATGTTATATGGGTATAAATAACCGAACAGGAGCAATAATACGTAATAATATATCAGTCGGGATTTTAGTGGTGCAGCTAGCTCGCCGGCCCAGCGGTCGTAATTCATCGCGCAACCCGGCTCACCCTGTCTGTACTCGGCACACACGCGCTCTATACACACCGACGCGGCGCGGCGCGGCGCGGCGCGGCGTACACAGAAATACACGCGCGCGAGCAGAAATCGCGCGGGTTTCACGGCTGCCGCATTTTCGATCGCGTTGCCCTGCATCGACGTCTCCTGCCACTTTGCCAGATCTCTCGCGACGATTGCGTTTTACCGGGCATCGTTCCACATCAGCGAACCACAATCACGACCGGCAGACGAATTTTCAGTGATTCGGAGTAGTCGTATCTGCGTCGCACAAAGGAACGACCATAATTGTGAGAACGAATATCTGCTATAACGCGTTTCGTAACGCGTAAGCGTCGCATCGAGTTTTCTCGCTGCTGCAACATTTGATATATCGCGGTTGAGAATCGCTATGTAACAGGAAATCGTGGTTTTCTTAGGAGGGGAACTCCGTCAGCGTGAAAATGTATTCCGTTCGGAGAGACAGATGCGACTTTTATGCGACACTTTCGCGACAGTGATATACGACGATAATTGACTTTGTTAAGATGAGATTCACTCGCGTGCCATATTCCATCTCTCCCTTGTTCCGATAAACAGTCTACTAATTTTCAGAGGAACGCTTGTAAACACGTTGTTTAATCATCTCAATTGAACGTCGATCGAACGTCCTCTCGCTCAAAATTACCTACTACTACTCTCTACTTTCGTCGATTTGCTCGAAGAAGTAGGGAAATTACTAACGGGTAGAGTGTCATTTCCTTTCAATTATTCATTTTACCGTCGTCGGCTTTTCGTCGTGAGATTGTGCAACGGTCGCGTAAACATTTTAACAAGATGGTAGCAAGAGCGAAGAAAGTAGCAAATTAATTCCGAAATGAAAATCCGAGTGCAAAAGTAGGAGAAAGAAAATCACGCGATCCTTTCGTGCGTAAAGTGGAGAAAGACTTCTCCACTTTATAAACAACTTCCGCAATTTCCAACGTGGTAGCCACGGTTACGATGCCGGTAAAAACGACATAATTTCGTTGCACACTTAGTTCGGGGAGAAGCTTGACAGGCGTCCTAAGGAATTGCGTAAGAGTCGAAGCCGTCCGATCGCGGACACCCCCTTTGGTTTCGGTCGACGGTGGTTGGGGTTTAACTCGTCGGCTCGGTTGCCCGGAGAGGGTTGGGCCAGCTGAGATTTCATCGTAATAATTTTCCACTCCATTAAGTCATACGGGGTGAACGCGATCCGCCTTTGCATAAGAAACTCGGCGATCTTTGCCGACAGGGGCGGCGCGCTCTCTATCGAATTTTCACCAGGGAGAACGAAATCGAACTTTTTCCATAAACAAGAACGTCCGATCGCTTGCTTTCGCGTTTGTCGCATGCTACCCGCGTGTTTCCATTCTAACATTTTTTCCCATTTTTACGCAACATCGCACCACGTATCGTATTCTCTCATCCTTCTTACGTTTTACCTTCTCTATCTTATCTTACCTTGCGTTTTAATAACATATAATTTAATAATCTTCTCATAATTCGTCTTACCGTACGTGTTCTCTTTTACTTTCTTTCACGCCGGTCCTATGTTTTTTTTTTTTTACACCCGAATAGCCGTAACGTTGCACGCGTTGTTCGCTCGGCGAGCACGTAGACGAGTTTATTCGCGTACGACGATACGATTCATCGAGAAAAAGGCCAAACGATTCCCGCGTACGTTATCGAGTAGGCAACCTACTTTCTTAGACAACGAACAACGGAATACTCGAAAGATACTCTCAAACCAGAACCATGTATATCTCCGTTCAATTCGAAAACGTTGCGTCGAGTTGTTTCTTGAACGCGCGAGATACAATTTTCCCGACTGGTGGGTGAATATTTTCCCTGCCGTGGATACTCTCCAATATTTATCGAGAGCAAGCGTGCCGGGACTGGCGTTTGCAGCATTAATATTACATTATATCAATAAGGGTTTGAAAAATCAGGGGTGCCGCGGCAAACGGATGGCCGTCGTTTGAGGTCTCTCGCGTTACTCGGCAAACACTCCGCCGCCCCCAAACCTTTCAATCTTCCCTCTTCGCCCTGTTTTTCACCTTCAGGCGAAGGGATATTAGGCAGTTCTGTGGACGGGAACTAATATCGGCGTCACTGTTGCGAACACGTACCACGACCGCGATATTCCAGCTTAATTGTGCCGTTTGCTTTGAGAAAGGTCGGGTTTTTCTTGCGATCTGCGCGCCGATCCTCGACGGTTTGTTCTTTCAAAACTCGGAGATGCTCGATACTTTTTCTTTCTCACGTTCCTTTGATTCGTTCGCGGTCTTTATACGCTTTCTACGCTCCTATATTCCATTTCTTACGTTCGATCGTGTCGCGGCCAAAATCGTTGACGATCGAATCTACTCCAGTCTACTTCAGACTAGAAGAGAATATTACGTGAACGGAGCATGCCAGCGATGCCGTCGACGCTAAGAAAAGGCGACTGTTCGTTCTCTAGAAAAGTTAGATCTAACCGTTTCGTTCTACCGAACGTCGACTAAAACGACGGAACGTACAGTAAGCAAAAATCTATAATTTCGAAACGAATTGTCGATCGAAGGAGAGAAAATTTGTCGCCTTGCGCGAGAATGTGGGCTGTGGGAATCAGAGTTTTAATAAAATCGGTCAGAACGGCAAGGATGTGGCAAGCGATTCGGAGGCGAATGCTCGTGAAGGGTGCCCGGGGCAAGAATTCGGGGGAACGGGCCTCGTATCTCGCGCTATTTTCGTTTTCAACACGCGAAATGAAAATAAAAGAGCGAGCTTCGTGATGTACGCGCGCCGCGCCGCTCTGATTTATCGGCCGCTCGCCCCGTCGCGTCGCATCGAACGCGTCACTATTGTGTGCACCCGTCCGAAATGCACTTTTATAAATAGATACCGACGCCGAGTCTCCTTAGTCTCGTGGAGCACCCTTCCTTCTTCTGGCCAAGGGTGCATCGCCAACCGGTCAATCGTGCCTCCACAGTTGAACACGTCTCCGAGTTTTACACGTTTTTCCCGACTGTCCATTCGCGAAACCTCCTATTTATACAAGCATGATTTCATCGTTTCGCCGTCAGATAATTCAAGGATAATTCTCACCTGTCGACTCTTGTTTATCGATTCACCTTCGATCCAGCGAATTGCTCGCCATGTAAAGCGAAGCGACGATTACTCGTTGACAGGGAAATCCGACGCGGCGTTAGAGAATCGAAGAAAAAAGAGAAAGAAAAAGAAAGAAAAAGAAAGAAAAGAAAGAAGAACGAGTAAGATAGATTTGCGAACAAATCGATTAACAATCGGCCAGGCCGATAAAACAATTTTTCCGTTTGTCTTTCGTACGATCGCAGCTAAAATCAGCAAACGATCGATCAAACACGTTCTCCAACGAGTTAACGTAACGAATATTATTCGTATTCGATCGTTTCTGCCACGATATATAATACGACTAGCATCGATTTTCTTCCTTTCGATCGGTAGAAAAAGCGGGATTCCATCCAAACGAAGAAGAGCTGTCCTCGTCCTTTCCCGGATCGGCTTATCATCTTTCTATCGCTCTCTTTCTTTTTTTCTTTCTTTTTTTCTCTTTTCTTTTTTTTTTTTTTTTTTTTTTTTTTTTTTTTTTTTTTTTTTTTTTTTTTTTTTTTTTTTTTTTTTTTTTTTTTTTTTTTTTTCGTTCACCAACGTTCGTGCACTCCGTCGTATATACGCGAGACTCTCTCGCGGCGATATATACGCTTCCCATGGGGAATGATCGAGAACCATAACGCGTCACAGGCACACGGACGTCCCATCGAAGGAATCGTAGATAGCGACGCGTGTACGCAACAACGGGCTAGAAACAGTCGCATAGGGTGTTAGGATGTTCGAGAAATGGGAAACTCGACAGCAACGACGTTGCACGATTTCGTGTTCGTGAGAATTTCTCGGAGAGAGACCGTTCTCTAGGTATTCTTAAACGTCCGGTGTCTTCTTTCGATATTTCTATCCGCCGTTCGTTTTTATGTAGGTATTTTAAACTGCCGACACTTTAAATAGCTACGTACACACTTGCTTGATCCCACCTTTACTACATTCACTATTCTTTACGATTACGCGCTATCTTCTGCCCTCCAACTATCGTCGTTTTCCTTTAATTTCCAATTTCTTCTCCGTCGATTACCCACGAGATGATTCACGGTTTCCAAAACGTTCTTTGTATCCCCGTCCTTCTTTCCCTTCTTTTCCTAACAACTAACTTTTCCATTTTTCCACGCAATTACGAAACTTTTGCTCGCCTCGCCTCTCTCTCTCTCTCTCTCTCTCTCTCTTGTCACCTGCCGCCACTTTTTTCGTCCCGTTTATTCCGCGCTTCGTCCAGGCCACGCCACGTCTCTACGCGCGCGCATAATATTCGATTTAAAAGACAATTTCGAGATCGAGAAAATTTCATTGGCTCCCTCGTTCCCTTAGGCCCGTCTTAATTCGCCCGCGACTGAAATTACCGCGCAACGACGGGCAAATTAAGCTTACAGGTATCGCGCTAGCTAACCTCGTTGAGGTAACGCGATTCCCGGCAACCATCCACCAAACTTCTCCATAGAAGGTCAGTTTCGTCCATTCCGCTATGATAAATCGATCGAAGCGTCCGCCCAGCGAGTGAAAGAAGAGAAAGAGCTAAGGGGGAAGACGCGAGAAACGAAGAATAAAAATAGGGGGATAGAAATAATATATGGAGGGATGACGATGATACAATGCCCTGTAAATAAGATAAGAAAGTGCTCTGGACGTTGAAAGAATTGAAAGTTCGGAGGAAGAAGGAAGCACGGCCGGAAGAAGACTAATTAACAAGAGAACGTCGTGTTGGTCAAATCGAAGAGGGATTAAAGAAAAATGGAATATCGTTAAGAATAGAAATAAACTTCGTACGCTGTAATACAGCTAGCAAAGGAAGTAACAGTAAATGTTTTAGTTTATTTAAATTTTATGCAGTTCGGTAACTATGTAATATAAAAGAGGCTCGATACGTAATTTATTTAAATTTTATGGAATATTTTCAACCTCTCAGAAGCCAATGCTAATCAAGAGCATAAATTAAAAATGTCGAGAAACATAACGACTACAAATATCATTTGCAAAGATTTCGATTTTTTAACACCATACATTTCCGAGGAAAACGTTCACGAGAGCAGTGTTACTTTGTCCTTCGCGTTGTCCTCGAATGCGATCGGACGGAAATCGGACGAGTTGGAGGAAAGGAAAAAATAAATGTTAATCGGAAAATAAAGGAAAATTGGGATTAGGAAATTGTGAAAGACGATAGCGGCGGAAGGACGAGCGAGAGTGCACGAAGACCTCGTCTCGTCGCGTCGCGTCGCGTCGCATCGCGTCGCATCGCGTCGTATCGGACAGATGCTACTCGCGTGCGTGCCGATGAAAATACGCGAGCGTGACGGTGACGCACGCGTGTGCCGAGCCGAGGAAGAGCGAGCGAGCTTTTTGTTGCACGCGGCAATTAGCCACGGCTCGTCGTGCTTTGGCTTTAGCTGCGGGCTGCAACTGTCGCGTCCGCGTCGCCGTGATCGACGCCACTCCTCCTCTTCCTTCTCACTCTCTCTCTCACTCTCTCACTCTCTCACTCTCTCTCTCTCTCTCTCTCTCTTTCTCTTTCTCTTTCCCTTTGCTTTTTCGTCTTCCTACTCTCGCGTTCTGCCCGCCGAAAAAACAACCAACGCTTCGGAGTTTAAAGGTCGACGTTTAAGCTGTCCGGGAAGTTATTGGTCACGGCAATATTCCTCGAACGAGGTGTCGCGTTCGATTGGAAACTGGTGTCGCGATCGTTCCGACTTACCGTTCCACGTTTCACGAGTTTCCTTTTGTTCCGTCGCGTCGCACTCCTATTATAAGCGGAACCTGCTTTGTTCTACCCGCTTGCCACTTTGCTTTCGCTCTATCGATGCGGCAACAAGTACTTGCAATTAGTCACCGAATCAACTTTTTCATCGTTAATTTCTCTCCCTTCTACGTTGGATTATTTTCTCCGTTCGGTCCATCGACTCTCCTTACTGCAGGTAGGTACCTGCCTCATTACGCATACAGTATTCGCACACGGTATTTCATACAATTTTCAACATTTATTGGCTTCATATTTATTCGAATCGCGTAAATTCGGAGCTGCCGACGCTTTTATCTTTCTCGATTACAGCGCTTGCAGTCAAAAGTTAGAACAAAGTGTTCTATCGCTTATAATCTGTAACATCGATTACTGCATCGCGCATGCAATTTGCAATTCCGCCGTTAAAAAGTTAAATAATATCCCGTATTTGCCATCCAATTCCGTAGAATCGCGACTGTAATTGCGATATTCGCGTAGTTTCGAGCCGCGCACTGTTTGTTAACAACCATTACGGTGCTTGACGGAATATGTGCTCCGTTTCGTTCGGCATTCGAAGGCCAGAAAGCTAGGCGTCCGACGCTACGCAGGCCCGTTCCAACGCTATCGTTGACAGCGGAATCCGATTTGCACGCGCTTAAACGCGACACCTGCGTGCGCGTACGTGGCTCGCGTGCGCTGGAAACACGCGGATCGCTTGCAGGTACACGGGTAGAGCCTGCCCGACGCCAATTTTCACCATTTTCACCATCATCGTTTTCACAAAATTCCCCCTCGCCGCGCCTTTTTATTTCATTCTTCGCCCGGTGCGCCGCGTTCCCTGTCACGCCTCGACAGATAAGCGGTCTCGCGGCGATTAAAGCGATCGAATCGAAGGATCCGTTTCGCTTCCATCGGGCCAGAATTTCCCTGAAATTTCACGAAACGTGTGCCGCGTTTCTCCGAACGTTGGCGTACGCGATTTACGTTTAAGCGCGACTACGTAGCTAATTTACCTAAGAAGCGTCATCATCGACGAACTCGACGATATCGCATAATTCTATCGTATTCGTATGGTAGAAACGAACACGTTACATGCAAGCAAAGATCGTACAAGCTTTTCCACTCGTTTCAGGTAGATCGAAAGAAACGACACGGTCACGCGATATAGACATTGACAAGTACGAGAATCTTTGGCGAAACGGAACGTGCGTTTTAGCCAAACCGGCTCGTCTCGCGTGATGCTGGCTGCGGGCCCATCGGCGACAGTAGTACAGTAGTGTCTCTGGCACGCGGTAAGCTAAGCCGAACCGTATAGAAAAGAAGTGGATATTCGTCTCGTTCTGAGAAAAGGAAAATGTAATTTCTCTTATTCCAGTTAACAGAGGGAGGCATAATCCGAGTTACGGCGATCGAAATATAGGAGACAAACGCGATAGTACGTTCGCGTAAGAAAAGGTTCGTACGTTTACCAGGATCAAAGACGCTATTCCCGATTACCCGATCAAGCATCGCAATCGTGTAGCTGTTCGGAACGTAAATTGCTTCTTCCCTCGTTCACGAACCCATTAACGAGTCAATTTTGCGTTACACGAGAACCACGTTCCGCCGCCGTACGGCGATTAGAACGGGTAGTTGGAATCGGCGCATTTCCATCGAATCCACGTTCTCACATTCGTATCGCGCTCTCGCGTGTGTGCCTCTCGCAACAGAGAGGAAGAAAAGAACGGGAAAGAAGAATACGATTCTCTGCGAGTTACGTATCCGAAAGATCCGTTTATTGCGCAAAAGTATCGGTATCTGGCATGGATCAGCTCGCGGCGGTCAATTATAGATTATGGAGGCGATCGGTCGCGAGAGACATGTAAATCACGGCGACCAGGTTTCGCGTCGGCTTCGCAGCCCCGGCAACTCAATTAAACGAGATGACGCACCGGTAAATAATCGCGAAGATTATAAATTGAGAAGGAACGGCGAGTTAACGAACGCGACCAGCTCGATTTTTCTCATTACCCCGATGGAAACGATTCGGCCGCGCGACGTGAAATAGTGCGTTCCGTCCGGGACACGTTTTCGCGTTCTGCTAATGACGCACAGCCTCTGACTGACTTTCTTGTTAAACGATCGACCGATCTTTACACCGGCTTCGACGCTTTATGGCGTCTCGTGCGAGCCGAGATAATGTCGCAGGATTTCTGAAAGTTGTACGGCGGGGCATTTTTTCCGCAGACGAAAAGAAAAGAAAAAAAAGAAAAAAAAGAAAAAAGAGAGAGAAAGAAAGAGAGAAAGAAAAAGAGAAAGAGCGAAACGCCTATATGCAACGTGTATGGAAATGTCACGCGACCTTGGTGTCTTGTCTTTTCGAAAATGTAGAGTTAACGTAAGATCAAGGTTTGATACGTCGGATATCGTTGCGGATCGGGCGCGAGGTACGGTGAAATTTTTTTCCAAGAAAAAAACGAAATACGCGTGAGTGTAATGTACCCACGATAGGGATACGGAGATCTCGCGCAACCTTGATGCCTCGTTTTCTTCGAGAATGGTTCGCTTCGTCGAAACGAAAAGATATCGTAGAATTTTTCGATGTTTCGGTCGATCGGCTGTGTCAACGAACGAATAAAATTTTAAGAAGGAGAAGAGCTTGTCGTACCCGGTACGACGTAAACGTGTTGCGACTTGTTCTATATTAATAGAGATAGAAACGAAAAGTTCTTGTATCGTAGTCCGAGCTACGGCAAGCAGAGGATAGGAAATCTATGACAGCCCGAAGCGACAGATTCTTTCAGCCCTGGAAACGCATATACAATAACATGTGCCCTTATATCCTTACAATGGCGCTGAACCTTCCGAAAACGCATATATCCGTCCTTCGTAAATAAACATCTCCTCCCTCGGCACGCACACGCTCTTATCCTGCGATCCTCGACGAAAAGGAATAAAGACAAAGCCCGAATCCCGCCCCTCCCGGAATCATCCCAAAACCTAAATCACCATTTTCAACCCCTGTCCTTTCATTCCTCCCCCCCCCCTCTCCCTCTCTCTCTCTCTCTCTCTCTCTCTCTCTCTCTCGCTCTCGCTCTCGCGCGCGCTCCTACCACGAAATGGAGCAAAGTTCTTCCTTAGAGGGAGGATCGTGTCCCTCGTACACATAGGACGAAGAGAAAATTCGATATACCTCCGCGGTATGACAGGCAAAAACGTCCGGTACGGTGGATGACAATTTTAGTTGGAACCACCTCCCTCCCTCCCTCCCTCCCTCTCTCTCTCTCTCTCTCTCTCTCTCTCTCTCTCTCTCTCTCTCTCTCCTTCCCTCTTGTAGACAGACCGCGTGCAGCGGCTCCATTCAAGTTCTATCCGAGGCTCATTGTCCTCGTCGTTGTTTGCCAAGGTAATCCTGTACGCGTAGAGAGAATACGCGTGCCCGGTCGCGAGAGAGAGGGAGAGAGAAAGGGGAGGGGGAGAGACAGAGAGAGAACCTGTCCTAGCGAACCGTGAAGAGACGAGACGAGACGAGACGAGGCGACCGACACGGCAGCGGGGCCGGGATCGGGACCGGGACCGAACGACAAATTTTCCGGCACAGAAACCTCGAATGGGAAAAAGCGATCGCGACACGCTGACTGGCCTCCAGGCCCAGTAACGTATTACATTTTAAAACGACAAAAAAAAGGAAGGCTCGGCTAATAATGGGGGATAATATGGGGTGCCCTCGAACGTGAAACGCGCCCAATATCGGTGCATTCTGGCGAAAACCGGTGTGTAAACACAGAGTTACCGCGACATCCTGTCAATCCTGAGCCAGACCCCCCTCCCCCTCAAAACCTTCGCCGCGATAGGCTCACCCTCTTTTCGAAACCGGGGAGAGCTGCGGCGGGAGGGGGGGGGGGACAGAGAGAGAGAGAGAGAGAGAGAGAGAGAGAGAGGCAGCGATCGGACGCGTTATCTGATCGCGCCCTTTCTTCGGGGACCGTCGATACAAAGATTCGTGCGGGGCTTCGGCCCCGCTGTTTAATTCGGCACTCGTTACAGAACAGACATTCGAAAACTCGTTATGCCTCGTTTCTGCTGGCCGGTTATGTCGTATATGAGTGGATTAAGAAACGGCGAGGGGTTATTGTTCTGTCCGTCTTGGTCAACGCATCCGTTGATCGAATCGGTGGCGCGTTCGCTCGATCGAGCGAGGCTCGACGGAATATTTTCTGCTCGAAGGGGATGCGCTGCAAATGGGCCGGAAATTTTAGTTACTCGATCGTAAATGCCAATCAGACTATGAATGTTTACTTATGTCAAAATAACGCGAATAAAACGCGTGAAACGTTTCAAATATATATATATATATATATAGGCAATACGCGAGAACGTATATACGATAAGCTGTGTGCTAATAATAATGGAACTGTTGTCTAGACCTTATCTACGTTTCATTCCGTTCAGGTGTGATTTTACGACAAAGCGGAAGTACTTTCTTCTATGCAGCTCGTAATTGATCGATCGTCGTCTATCAAAGTTTGCAGGAGAATTTCTAATCTGAAATCATTTGAACCAAGTATAAATCCTATAAATATGCCAGTTCGTACATGTTTATGGAGAAGAGATGTATGCATTTCTTGGTATCGTGGTACAAAGTTTCTCAAGTATCGCGCGACGTACAATTTCACGCCATCGAAACTCACTCGCTACGTCTGTAGCCGCTTTTATTGCGACGGAAACACAAAGACGTTGCGTTACGTTTCAAAAAATTGGATGTCTCGGCCGCTTAGAGATAAGGAACCGCCACCGCGCGACGTCTCCACGACGCGACGCCCGTGAAACTTTCGCTGGAAATCGCTAGCGGCTATCTGCAGAAATGCGGCGGCAATTCAGCTGGTCCGTGCTAAGTGACTCAGTGCCGTTGTAAAGTCAAACTGGACGACGACGACGACGACGCCGCCGCCGCCGCCGCCGCCGCCGCTCACGCTCGCCAATCAAGATTTTACGCCGCTGCCGGACAATTATGATATTTTACAGGTGATTTGGTGGGCATAAGCTTATCGTATATCGCGCTCACCGTACTGATAAGCGGGGAACGGCCGACTGGAAATATCTGAATCCGTTTGACCTTGGACCCGAGCCAAATCGCATTCGACGATCTCTTCGAGGTGCAAGCACTGTTTCGAGCTGATCTCGAGCCTCGTTTCGCGCTTCGTTTCGTCTGGCGTTACACGCGTTCAACGCGCTCACTTTCCTCTCGTACAATTTGGCGATCGCCGCTTCGAATATTCTAACTCGCAGTTACGCAGATTACTACCATAACGATTCGTTTCGATCTGTTCGATCGAGAGAGGAAGTAAGTTCGATCGTACGGATATGAGATTTCCTGGAAAACCTGCAAATTCTCTCTTCCACGGAAATATTCGTGCAAAATGGATGATACGTGGTCCGTGCAAGGAGCAACGTCGTGCGCGAAACGATCGACGAAACGATTCTTCCATTCTACCTGATTGACGAGTCCCGCTCTACAGAGATCTCGTATAATTTTCGTACGTTACAGACAAGTATTTCTCTATACTATCGCGACGTTTAAAGTTGATCCGCGATTCTTCATAGATTTTGCCTCCACACTGAAGCAAACGATAATCCTGATAACACGAGGTTAAAGCCCTCGTAAAAGCGAACGAATCTACTTAAATGTATCGTTTTCCTTTTTCAAAGTGCTCGTGAGACGTTCGAAACTTTAGAATCAGATTCGAACTTATAGATATATTCGATCCCGTCGACGCGTAGCGTCGCGTCGCGTCGCGTAGCGATGGTAAGAAGAAACGGAAGCAGCCGTACTAGACTCGGCTCCGAAACCCAACTCTAGTTCGACGAATGATCAGAATCGTAACTGCGGAGCTGGAAGAGACACGGTAGCGGTACGGCTTCCTCAGTGTTGGTAGATGCGCCAAGGGATTGGATTTTCGGCCGCTCTTCCAACCCCTTCGTGCAAAGGGTTTCATCCCCCGGAACGTTCACGCGCTCGTTAGCATATGATACGAGTGGCGGGGCCCGAGGGTTGAATCCTCGGCCAATAACAATCCATTTTGGCCTGTCGACCGGCTCCTCTCGTCCTCCGCACCCCTCCCAGCATCCTGTATTACAATTCGCATTCGGGCTTCCTCCGCATGGCCCGTTTATTTGTCTGTCCATTGGTCGGACAGCTCAAAGCGTTCCGCCGCATCGGACGCCATTTTTTCTTCCCCTCCCTCCTCTCGTTTGTACTCGCGCTGACCCGTTACTTCTCCGATTACGGAAATCTCGCGATCCGTGGGACCGACCAGACGGTCGCTTTGCACCACCGATCATCTTTCGTTCTCCTTGCTTAGGGGTGTGGACGCGGTTGCCAAACAAATTTCTCCGTTTCTCGGCATTTTCTTCCTCTTTTCACGTTGAGAACATTCATAACGAACACGCGAAAATCTCATTACTTCCTCTCGCGAATGATTACATTACTTCTACTTACTACGGTTTTCTTTTGCATGAGTTAAGTTTGGAAAAAGCGAGATTCGACGCGTTATTCTAAAACACATACACAAACAGATCTAGCATTTATGTATTGTTTCGGTGTAACGCGTAAATTATCTAAGAAAAAAAAAAAAAAAAAGAAAATTTTATCGACGAAGCGCACATATCGAATCGCGTGGAAATCACTTGGGCTAAATTGTATCGTGCGTATGTGCTCGGGACGATTTTGAAAGCGATTCGCAATACTATCTTCGATTATAGCCGCATGCCGGTAGATATTTCGCTCTGTTGCGAATTTATTCGGTTTATACAGCAGGTAAGTAGATCTCGTAGCGAGTATCAGTTAAGTCGAGTTAACGTAGAATTCGTGCGATAGACTCGTATATAGTATTAGAAGAACTATAGCGATTAGGCGTCTCTTCCGTAGATAAAGATAATTAAGAAAAACGAAGCTTAATTCGGTATCTTTTTATCTTAACTTGGCTGGCTCACGTAACACCTTATTACAACGTCTTAAGCTTAATAAATTGATCAATAACGTCTCGTTTAACGTTCCACGTTTTCCTTCCTTTCGCCACTTCCAACGAAAATGTTACGAATCATTCGTTCAACTATTCGTATAACTAACTCCTGTCGCAGTCACTTACTTATGTTACTTATGAACATACTTAAGGAAACAATTATCGTACAATTTCAAATTTGCGTAAGAGAATATTCCTGAGAATATTGCGTGAGAGATATTCCTCGACGAATGGCCTCTTTGAACGTCCGAAACTCGGAGTATAGAGCAAAGGGTGAGATATAGAAATATCGGAAGATAAGCGTTCGATCGAAAGCAGCGGAAATCCAATCGCGATTCGATAAACGATCGGCTAAGAGATGCCAGGAGGCTCGGCATATTCGCGAGTGGCTCGTAAGCACCTGGTACCAGGCTGCTTCCAGGGGTGATTTTGGATCACGGGGGCAGGACGGGGGCAACGGAGAGGAGGAGAAAAAAGCGTAGATGCTAATCTCTCGCATCGCGTCGAAGGGTGGAAACTGTGTGCTAATGCGATCCCGTTTAGCCAAGTCAGCTGGAAAACGGTGCAAGGAGCGCGCCCCAGCCCGCGAGCGCACGACTGGCGAAACACGGGACAGGGGATGCTCCCCATTAGTCGGCCGGAGGCCGTTTTCGATGTTGCGGCTCGAGGATCGTCATTATTTCGCGATATCCGCTCGGTTGGAAACATTTGGACATATTGTACCGCTCTCGATTCTCTCTGTCATTTCTACTCTCTGTTCACGAACGATCATTCTCACAGGCTAGGTGGTGCGATCATGAAGTCCACCCTGCGCTGGCACACGTATTTCTTTCTTCTTTCTTTTTTTCTTTTTCTATTTCGTTCAGGGATTTTGGCTGCTAAGAGGCTTTTTCTATTCCCTTCCGCGTACAAACTGATTTTTCAGGGGACAGTGACGACTGGTGCGATTATTCGAGTAATTTTTTTTATCCTTCCGTGTACCAGCGGTTACGACGGGATAGTTTGGGTCTGTCGACGCAAAAAAAAGAAAAGAAAAAAAAGAAAAAAAAGAAAAAATAGAAAGAGAAAAGGAGAAAAGAAACGCGTTCGGTGTGATCCGAGCGCCATCGACGTAACGAACCTTCGATTAACGCACATTTCTGTTTCTATAATATAATCGCTGCATTTCGTCCTCGGTTAATCGGTGGAACAGATATAACGCGTTCCTCGCGTCGATGAATGAAAGAACCCGCAGAGATCTCGTAATCGAAGATATCTGATATTCGCCTAAGGGGCAACTATACATTTCGTTCAGGATATGGCATAGAAGAACACGAAGATCGTTGACGACTGCAGGGTCGATGATCGTAAAAAATATTATAATAGATTCGACAAAGTTGAATATCTAAAGAAATCCAAGTATAAATTAGCTTTGATTAACTTATTCAAATCAGGTAGTACAAAGAGTTCAAACTTATCTCTCGTTTAGATTCGAATCTATTTAAAAGTATTGTTCGATCCTATTGCTCAAGTATTCGTGAGACACGTACGAACCTTTGCAATTCTTGGATTCTAACCCATTCGCGATATACTTGATCCCGTCGGTCGATCATCGTGTTCCAAAATTCTTTCTTCTATCCCGTCTTTCCATCGCTTTATGGGCAAAGCCGCGTTGCCGACGGAAAAAGAAACGCGTCGCGGTAGGTGGAAAGTGGAGGATCGGGAAGGAGGGGTGGGAGGGGAATGGGCTCATAGAGGTGTGAAACGCGACGTAAAGCTCAAATGGAAAGGAGCGAAGCCCCGGGGCCCGCTCGAATTCCGCCTCGCCGCTGGTTATTAGGCAAATACGACCTCGTCGATGATAACCCTTTCGCTCGGGGCTGAATAATATGGCACCCCTAAACGGGTTGGCGTTTGATGTGACGCCGGTTCGCCGCGCCTCCCAGCCAATTTCGTTAAGCTTCCCCCGCGTCACCGTTCCCGCGTGTCATAATCGCACCCTCGTCGGTCCTCTCTAATCTTCCGGGCCGCGAATCGCGTCGCTTTTTCACCCACGATATTGTGAAACTGTTTGCTGTAATCGGTTAATGGGCTCCAGCTGCTACTTACCAATAACGCTTCGTAACGATATTTATATCGTTCGTTTTTCCTTTCATCCTATCTTCTATCCATCGATTTACGCGAACAAGCGCCTTGTCGAAGCCTTGTTATACGCCTTATAGAGGTAAGTTGTCGTAGTTTCTTCGGTTATTCCGCTCTACGTCGAACCGATCGTCCAATCGTGTTCGCTCTTCTAGCGGATAGACTATGGCGACTGGCGAACAGTTTATTCCAGCATTGCGTACGCACCAATCAAATATTTCCGATAGGTGAAGAAAATAATCGGGAAGCGAGAGAATCCGAAAGCTGTGAATTTTCTAGTCACAAGTAAGTTAAGTAACTGTAAAGAATAGAAAGAAAGAGACAGAGGCAATGATCTGGCGCGAGGATAGTCGACTGGATAACTTAAGCGAATCTAGTCTGAGTCATCCTTTCGTCGCGGCGGCAACGATCGGTAATAGTTATTTACGGCAATCGCGACTGCACCGATATTATGACGTCCCCTCTGATCATTGAAAGCAGGCCTGAAACAAGTTGTCTCGGCGCTGTTCGCGCGTTCAAACGCTCGCTTGGCGTCGAGCCAATTGGGCTGCTGCCCTTCACCTATGCCAGTGAACGATGTACGAAATTGGTTTCCCTGTCCGCCTGTGAAAAGTTTCACGCGCGAGATCGAGCCGGAGAACCGACCGGCCAGAATCGCCTAACCTTCCCAGAAATTAAAACCGACGCGGCGCGACTGTTCGCTTCAGCTTCGTCGTTCTTTTGCAATTTTTCTTCAGATTAACGTTCGTCTATTTTATCGAAATAGATTTGAACAGAACGGACTAAGCAAATACCTGGACTCGAGAGACCACGAGAGTCTTCTCCCCTTCGTTGCAGCTTTTATTTGCAGTAACCGTTCGTTCGTTGGAGATCTCACAGTTTCTTCGATAGGTTCGATATGATTTGAAAGCAACTTCCATTAGCGATTACCGATAGCTAACGCTGCCAGCACCGGACTAAAGTTCGATAAAGATTCGCTGATCGTCCCGAAGGATAAGGACCGGATAAGTCGGAAACAAAAGTTGGTTGGGACAAAGTCACCAACAGGCAGCTCACCGAGCTGGCAGATTTCTGAGCTACGAGCTATAAGAGAAGAGGCGGCTGGATTTAGAGAGAGGGAGTTGCCTGGCTGCAATTCCTTCGGCCGAGCTCTGAATGAAAGTTATGAGGATGAATCTGGCCGGGCAAGGCGGGGGTGGGTAACGTTCAACGAAAAAGAATGGAGGACGAAGAGGCGAGAGACCGAACTCCCATCGTCCCAGGCGTATCCACTTACAAGCGACACTATGGCCGTGCCGCGGCTCGGCTAGATTTAGGCCAGATAATATACTGTTCTTCGTACGCATGCACGGAATTGCCCGGGAAAGATGATCGATGGCCACCCGTTTACCGGTCGCCAGATAATTTCCATCAACGGCCATTGTTCCAAGATCGTTTTATCCTCTGCCTATAATAACAAACTTCATTCCTAGTGAGAACGGTGATTTTAATCGTAAAATAATTTTCATACATTGATCGAACGATTTTAAGTAAGCGGCAGAGATAGCGTATTTCGATAGTATTTCATTTTCACATAGTTGCGATTCAGAAACGGCCGTTGTAACTCTATACCTGCGTGGATAATCAAAGCGATGGTTATCAAAGTGGTTAGAATCGATCCGATCTATCGTATTTCGTGTCGTATTTACGACAAAGCGAAGAAACGGTTGGTAACGGAGATATTACTCGTAACGCCCCAAAGCTTGTAAACCTACGTTGAATAAACGAAACAGCACGGTTTCATACGCGTGCAGAGAAATGCCCGAGAAAGACGATTAATGGCATACCTAATGGCTATTCGAGACACGAAAATTCGTAGCTTCGCTTCCCTCGTTCTATGATTGGTTTACGCTGATCGGCCATCTTGCAACGATTTTGCCACGTTCTGGGTTTGCTTGTATTTCGCATAATTATTTTGCAAGAGTCACCACGTAATTGTCCCACGTTTCTCTTCCAACGATCATTCTATAATTATTCCGCGGCGGTTGTGCGTGTTCCTCCTACTGTCTTTGCTACTAAATAAATATAGCCTATAATTGTTCCTCGATCGAGCATTATTCTCTAAGAGTTCGCTAGTTTCGTTGTTCGAGGAAAGAGCAAATCCTATTGTCCATCCTAAGCACCATCGTTACGTGGATTTTTAATCGACTTTCTTCCAACCAGCTGAATTCCAATCACATTCGACTTAGTAAACTAAATTAACGTTACGGAGTAAACGTTCATTTTCGTATACTTATTTCGTATACTTAAACGGCATTTAGCAAGGATTTTTCACGGCAAAGTAGCCACTACGTTCGACAGATCGGTAATGAAATAAAAGTAAAAGAGAGCGAGTAAAAGAGAATCGAAACGATGCGACGATATCAACGAGAAATCGAGAATTTAAAAGCTATTCGAAAGGACCGGCTCGCCTTTATATCGCGAAAAGCTTCGCTCGTACCAAACTTTTCATATATCGTTCAGCGTCGTATCGCTCTACAATCGTTGCATCCTTCCCCTGAACGTAACGTCGTACGTTTCGTTTCAACGACGACTGTTTATATCATTCTACCCATTGATACAACGTTGCATAACACGACACCTAGTTATAACAGACGTTCGTATCCGTTTAGATAGGTACGTAATTTGCGTATCGTTCGTAGATATTCGAATGGAATCTTTAATAAACGGTCTTTCGAGACTATCACCGCCGCTAATTTCTAATATCGTTCAACAATCGATCATCGCTGAGCGTAAATATTTTCGAACGCCGTATGCGCGCAACGACCGTTATCGTTCATCCTGCTATTCGTTGCTTGCTTTGACTCAGAACCGAACAATAAATAGAATGATAAACGATAAATATATTTTCATACGCGCGTTGCTCAATCGGGACAACGATCGATTCTCTCTTGGTCGAACGCTACAATCAATTAGGGAACATGGTCGCTGTGCTAACAACGGCAAGTATCGGAATACAACGGAACCGGAGCTACGAATCCATCGCAGCAACGAGAAGATAGAAGCAAACGGTAGCGAAACGGATGATCGATCGAGAGAATAGAAAGCTCTTTGTTGATCGGAGAGTCTTGAAAAAAAAAAAGAAGAAAAAGAAGAAAAAAGAAGGGAAAAAGAAGGAAAGGAAGGAAAAAGAAGGCAAGAGATCCCGTTAAAATTCAACGGTGGATCGTCGATCTTGCTCCGCAAGGTTAATCGATTTCGCGAATCGATAATTACCAGCTCATTACCATAAATCGTATATAATCGCGTATCGCGTCGGGAACACGATTGTCGGAACATCGTTTACCACGATCGCACGGAGATTATTATATCGAACGTCGGTGAAATTATTCGCTGGTTCGGTACAAGGCCAGCCCTATTTAAATCGACGATATCTCAGATATAATCCGCGCGATCGAACCAACTATAACTCTCGGCAGTCTATCGATCGAAAATCTACTCGATCATTCGATCGAAGAAAGTACGATATCTTACGATGCTCGTACCTTCCGACAATGTTATAAACGCTCGCGATCGAGAAAATCATCGATTAAAACGATATTTCGCTCTTCGTTCGCATTCTCCATTTTCGTTTACGAAGAAATATTTGCCAATCCTATCTGAAGCGTTAGATATTCACCATTTCGCTAGAACAATCGCGCATATCGATTACGACGGGGAATAAAGAAAGCTAAGAATATTAACTTCGTCGTCGAGTTCGCCGACGAGCGAGTACTTAACAACGAGCTAACAACGAGCACATACAAAGTACATAATCCGAATAAATTAATCGAGCCCCGATCGGATACATTTTCTATTTTTCTATCTAAGTATCTTTCTTCCTCGAGTCGAAGGCGTCTGTTCGAACGACAGACGACCTTTGGTATCGGAAAAACGAGAAAGATCACGGGAGACGTATTTTTTTCTTTTTCTATTTGATATCTTCGCTTCTGCCGCTTATACGTATTTCGTCACTTTGAATCTTGAAATACTCGGAATACTCTGACCGACGATCGGTGGAAAAACAAAACCGCCCTCCGGAGATTCCATCGGCTGGCAGGACAGCACCTTCGACGTGGCGAACGTCCAGTAATTACCCCTTAATATTATTTATATCCGACCGCGGTTATATCACGATCCGGTAGAGAGAGGATTGGCAAAGGAGGCTATCGCCGCTTTGGCGGTTTCGCGCAAAACCTTGCGCGGCATTCCTTCGCGGAAGAGGCGAAGGTCGCCAATTATCGAAGGCGGCTTAATGCGAGCCACTATGACGGGTCATATTCAGCCCCCTTTTTGCTGGCGCGACGATTCCACGCGCGGCGTCAAAGTGTACCGGCCGCTTCGTAAATCCTCCTGAGAGCGGCTTTCAACCCCCCTTCCTCCGCCCCCTACCGTCTCGCTTTCTTTCCCTCAACCTCCTTTCGTTCTATACGGTGTTTCACAAATAACCGACCAATGCTCTAGCCACGCATAATACGCCGGATATTATTTTCAATCTCTTGGATCCTGTTTTAGCGCGACGATAGCGCGTCGTGGAAGAAGAAATTCAATCGTAGAAACGATAGTATCGTTGTAGAGCGTTGAACGATTGATGACGGAATATCTGCGTTTGAATCTTCTTACGCGTCCGCTTCCAATCGCGGTAAAGTCGAATCTCTTACTTTATCATCGTTGAAAAAAGCGACGCTACTCTGCCCGTCTCGTCGATAGTTAATGATAAAACGCGTCGGACAACGATGCAACGTAACGTGGACAAAATGGCTGGGCATATATATACACACACACACACACACACACACACCTATCGTCATACGTGGTTTCAGTGGATCTCCGTTGAACTTCAAAAAAGAGTACGACGTATCCGTCGATGTTAGAATTCGACGCGAATCGTCGTTACAGACACGGATAAGCGTAAATAAATAAGCTTATGGAAATCCGTTAATTTTACGTACGAAGAGGACGAAAGAGGCGCGACTTAAATTCGCGTTGTATCCCGCGAATATTATCTGCCGATAGATACGATTCGACGTATAATAATCGTACGATAATGATCGTAGGGTACACGGTGCGAGCTTTTATCGCTCCTATTTCGGCCAATTTCCGGCCCATTTGCTCTGGAATAAAATGAGAATGCGGCTCGCTCGCAAAGTGGTTTGTTTGCACCGAGTCCATAATTTGCAAACAGACTGGATATCTTAATCAGGCACGGAGGACATGTTTACGACGAACTCGTCGTCGCGTATCGACGAAACGAGCCAGCCTCTTCGTAACTCGTCGAATCATAAATTGATTTCGTATGGAGCGATGCAAATAACGGGATAGTTACATCGAGCGATTATGAGTCGATTCGGCGATCGGCCTTATAATTTCGTGCCGTAGCTTACCGTAAAAAATGTTCTCATCGCGTTTGATCGTACGCGATAAATCCGCGATAAATCCGCGATAAATCCGCGATAAATCCGCGATAAATCCGCGATAAATCCGCCATCTTGGATAAAGACATCGAAAGTCACGAGATTCTTGCTAGCAATTAGCGGTATCGCGTATCGAAAAGCGTCCTTTACGATGATATTAGGCGGAATTTATGATGGAATCGTCGGCAGCCGAGAGAGCTGGCATCGATTTGCCCTTGTTAAATCGCCAACTCCGATGGATTCGACGATCGTTCGGATCGACGTGTTAGGTTAATAATACGATAACCTAATGCGAATGAACCGTACCAGAACGTACTTGTTCTTTCGCTTTCTCTTTTTTCCTTCCGCTTCGCAATATATACATCTTCTTATGATATTTGAACGTCTCGGTAATAAGATAAACACTATCATTAGGACATAATTGTAAGTAACACCTAATCGAGTTGAAACGCCGAGCCGAACGACATATCTGTCAGACTTGATCGAACATTCCTCTATCTTTGCTAATATTAACTTGCGTAATTCTGTAATTACGAGAGTAGATTTTAGACAAGATGATCGTTCAAAGCGTAGCACGTGTAAGCGAAAATTGAAAATTTTCCGCGATCGATATCGTTCGTTTTCCACCGTCGATTTACAATCGACTTGGACGATCAATGGCGAAGCGACGCGGCGCGACGTGAGAAAGTTTCCCAGTCTCGGGATCGTTCGTAGAATAGTCGAACAAGTCTGATACTGTCCGTGTCGAATCACGATCAATTTGTTCACGAAAATCTGCCTGTCGATCTTGGTCGTTCGTGACGCACGAAGAAGCAGCAATCACGATAACCAAACGAAAGCAGGATTATCCGACTCCTAACGCGTCTTCTTATCTCTTATTTTCGCAGTGCCTTGTGTCTCTACCGCGTTTCCACTGCACCTTTCTCACAAAATATACGTACCTAAGTGCTTGTTTAATACCGGCATTAAATCTATCTATTAAATTCTATCTAATTCTACCTTTACACGTTCCTTATTTATTTCCTATCCAATAACCAGTCCATGTCTTTGAATTTTTATATCGGATAACTCTGTTTCCAGTTGTACGAAATTGCACTGGTCGGAAAAGCAATTTTCCTAAGTATCGCGAAGATCGATAAACTTTCACCTCTCTCTCTCTCTCTCTCTCTCTCTCTTAGTCATCCTTTTGTCCTCGTCTTTTTCATCCTGTTTCTCCACAATAGCGCGTTCGCTACAGAATGACGCGATAATGACACCGAAAATATTCGCGCGCGACGGAGGTCAAGAAACCGGTAAGTCGACTTTGTCGACTGTAAAAAAAGAAAAA
Organism: Bombus haemorrhoidalis; assembly: GCA_014825975.1. Classification (NCBI taxonomy): domain Eukaryota; kingdom Metazoa; phylum Arthropoda; class Insecta; order Hymenoptera; family Apidae; genus Bombus; species Bombus haemorrhoidalis. The sequence continues at coordinate 14,802,423 of CM026169.1, forward strand.
GCGAGTGCGCATTTCCCAGATTCCTGCCGCTCTGTCATTCATCCTCTTCTCTCTTCCTCTTTTTATTGTCCTCCGTGACGATCGCTTCTTCCCCTTCGTTCGCTCCTTTATTTCTTTTCTTTCTCAACGGCTGCGTACTTTCGCAATTTTTCACGATCGATCCATATCGATTTCTATCTACGAACTGCCTCCTCTCCGTTTCGTTTCATCCTATCATTTTCTCGTCGATGCAACCGCCTGTCTCTCCATTTTCCTCCTTTTCATCATCCTTTCGCTCCGCTCCTACCGTCGTTATCGCGACTATACATCTCCCCGTATTTACAAGCCGATCGATATCGATCGAACATCACTGCACGGTTGTTCTCGGTTATTCTGTCAGCGACCAGTTTTCTCGTTTCACGAGTTTGCGTTTCCTCTTCTATCGCCGAGCGCATGGAAGACCGTTCGATTCGCTGCCAATGCTCGGTAATTAGATTGTTTCAGGAACCGCCTTCTTCCACTCGGTTTACCAATCGTTGAATTTTTCCGTAGAATCAGCTTCGATATAATATAGTCTTAAGGGGGCCATCCTTCGGCATTCGTGTCTCTGCTTACTACTACTACCATTACTACTGCTGCTACTGCTGCTACTACTGCTGCTATTACTACCACTACTACTACTACTACTACTACTACTACTATTACTACTATTATCACTACTACTACTATTACCACTACTACCACTACTACTACCACTACTACTACCACCACTACTACTACCACCACTACTACTATTACCACTACTACTACTACTATTACCACTACTACTACTACTACTACTACTACTACTACTACTACTACTACTACTACTACTACTACTACTACTACTACTACTACTACTACGATTGCTGCTGCTGGTTACGCGCGTCTCGATCGTTGTTTGTTTTATCGTGCGTACGGTGGATCTACTTGTCACGCTCCGATTGTTTTGGGATCGCGTACAAGTAGAATTCTTATCGCGATGATATTTTATGTCTCTCGCTAGTTATTTCAGTGGAAATAATATAACCTTGGTTTACCTTGGGTTACGAATACTATTTGATCGAACGACTAAACAAAGTAAAAACTCGAGCAGCTCGAATTGGATGTCGTACAGCCGTATCGATTAGTCGTAGATTACGTAGAAAGGAAATTTTACGATTGAAAAATATTGTCCACTAAATTGTAGCTATCTAAAAATATTTAGACCTATTCGATGTGTCGCATTCGCGCGATAACATTTCAGCGGGGAGGGTAATTCGATGTCTAACACGAGATAAACACGTAATTACAAGTTCTAGCCATGGTAAGTACTTGTGTAATTTGAAAATTTCCTTCGTGTTTCGATCAGCAGCGAATTCTTATTTCGAAGCAAATGTCATAGAAACTAAACACACGTATATTTGCTATATTTTGGTATTCCGATAACATGCTAAATTTGTATACATATGATAAAAAATATTTCATTTTCTTAGATAACTATGCTAATGCTAAAAGTGATATACATTCGACGCAAGATAAACGCGTAGCTAAAGTTCTTTCCAGAGGAACGGAATCTTCCTTTGGCAAATTTAATCAATTAAATTCAAGATTTATTTACCTTTCATTTCAATAAAATCCCTGATACACGCATGAATTCACAGATGGATATATAAATTTGAATATATCAATGATATAAGAAATACATTTCCTTAGTTATTAATTTATTCGAAAGTTACGCGTACGTTTTTTTCGTTTTTTTTTTTTTTTTTCGTTTTTTTCGTTTATCGTAATTCGTTTGAAACGAATTCGGTTAAAATCACAATTACGTTACTATAAATCGATACGATCGATCCGGCCTGACATTTTCTCCGTCCGTTTCTTCGTCTTTGATCGATCGTTTCGACATTGTCCATCTATTGCAGAACCAAACTATTATAATTTCAATAAAGTCAGATAGATAGGACACGGCTTTATATATATATATATATATATATATATATATATATATAATCGGCTGCTGTTTGCGAAATCGCGATAGAAAACCAAGCTGTTACTTTCGATCCGATCGTGTATAGCCTATCGTATGGCGAGCGTATGCGTTCGCGACACGATAAATCGATCTATCAATAACTGCCTGGGATCATCGACCGACATGACAGCGCGTTGCCGATCCTGTGGGCCGGTCGTCGATGCGTGCAACGCCGACCGCCGGTCTCTCTGTATTTGCATATTTCCCGCGAATGTCTATCGCGGCTCCGAAATAGCGGCACGCACCAACCGAGAACCATCGACCCGCGATAGTGGCGTCCTAGCCACAATACGAAAATATCGAAGCGGGCGCAACGTATTCGCGAATGGATGAAAAACGCGCGGAATCCGCGCGATTAATTTACGATCTTGGAACTGGTTTTGTCGGCTCGATAGTTCGCTCGTTCGCGTATTATTTCTCCCAGGGGTGGCGCTTTCCGGCGGCGGTTTTTGCCCGATCGCAGTCTCCCTTCCATCCTCTGGGTTCGCCTTTACGATATCCGAATGTTCCGAATTTGCTACATTTTCTACGTATCCTAGATGCTCTAGATTTTCCACGTTTTCTACGTTTTCTACGTTCTCTACGTTTTCTACGTTTTCTAGATTTTCAGAATTTCCCCGAGACACGCCACGCGTAAACAGTTGCGCACGGTTATTTCGCAAACGCATCGTTGAAGATTTCCAAGCTTTATATAATAGATCGTCAAAAGGTTTATTCTGTACGATGTACAATTCTGAGTAACATTCTGAACGATGTACGTTGATGAAACCGTGGCCACAGAAAGTATTTGTCGTGGTAGATATTCTCACAGTCCGGAAGAAGCTCGCTGATTCCGATATTTTATTTAGAGCGCGCGTCGCGCATCCAAAAATCCACGCTCGTCCTTGCTCCCGTCCCAATCGCACGTACCTCATCTTAGCATCTATTATAGCCTATCAGCAGCACCCGCGGTACGTGACTAGAAAAATTCCCTATTACGAGAATAAAACGTAGAAGTTTAATAATGAGACGCTTCCTTCGAAAGTAAGCAAATATTTCTTACAGCCATTGTAGCGGTTATCGATCGTTCTAGATCGAATAGAAGGCGCGCCTAGGTGATCTCGAAATCTCCGTTACTCGAGGACGCAAGTCTCTCGGCAGACTTTTTACGTTACGATAAGATTCAAATGGCTTATCGGTCAGCGAGTAAATTAGATCATTAGCAGGAGTCGATCGAAAAGTCGGGCTGCCGTTGCGCGCACAAAGCAAACTTTTACCCTAAACCGATTCACAAAATAGAATACCGCTATGCATTTGCGTACTGGATAAGCTATCGGCTTACTAATAACGCCCGAATTGCAAGTCGAATCACAGACGCTGGCGCGGTTCGTGCACGACCGTCGTGCATGTATCAAATGGTCTGTACGTATCCGTCGAAATTTTATCCACATCGGTTAAAAGAAATCCGCCGTGGCGGCGATCCAAACGCACCGTATTCACCGTGCCGTGATCAACGTATTTCACTTTTTTCCACATTCCATTTCTCACGCTCACCTCGCAACGAAAGAGGAGAAGAACGAGCAGAAACGAAAGGACAGGTGGATGTTCGCGAGCGAACGAGACGCGTACGAGTGGCAACTCGCGGAGCTCGCGGAGCTCACGGAGCTCGCGGAACGAACAGGCCGAGGACGTAACGATGCCGAGCGACACTTATATCGAGATCTATTAATATGCAGTCGAGCTGAACGTTAGACGGTGCTTAGTCTCTTGTCACGCGTATTACACACCCAATACACCCCCTTAACGCGTTGTCAACAACACGCTACTCGACACGAGCGTTCTCCTCCGTTCCTCCGTCTGTCCGTGGCCTGTCGTTTAAACGGCCAAACTGTTTAACAAAACTGTCGCCAACTAATGATTCTCGAGCACACGATACCGTGTAACCAACCGGCGCGATCGTTTTTCACGCCATTCATCCTTCTCTTCGTTTTCTTTTATTTGCCCATAATTCGCCGACCAATCGATCGAAATGACCAACGTAATTTCTTCCAAATTCCACGAATCCTTCGTTTATTTGAAAAAAAAAAAAGAAAAAAATAGAACTGTATGTACCAACATCGCATGTTTACATCTATCTCGATCCTTAGTAAGATACAAAGGTAAGAATACTTCTTCCTCACACGTGTAATCAACCCGTTATCGTATTTTAAGCAATTTCCTCCCTTAATTATCGTATCGTATCGTAAGGATAATAATCGAAGGAAAATTAATAACCGCCGCCGTTAACGGTAACGAGACAATGAGAAGGAGGAAAAGAAAAAAGAAGGAGTTTCGACGATAAGTTGTTGATCACTGCAACAGCGTCACTGCGCACTTCCGGTTCTTAAGAAGCGCGTTTCTGCTTCGAACGCGTCGATAGAGATTTTCGTATTATCGTACCATCTCGCGTATCGGCATATCGTTTACTCGCCACTTATCTCTCCTTCGCGTAGCCTGCTTTCTTTATTTCAGCTTTATTTGAAAAGTATTTGCAATTATAATACTTCGTCTTAACGTTCCGTTGATTCACGGCGCTTATCGCGTACGTTTTCACGCGTTTCCATCTTGCGAACTAAAATTCCATCTCGTATCTAAATAGGGCTTGCTTTTTTCCACTTTTCTCTCTCGCATGCTTCCGAAGATTCTTTCGCTTTCGAGTATCCAAGAAATTGACTTTCACCGTTTTCCATAGTGATTTATGGCTTTAGTTCGGACGCGGTGTTTCTCGTTTCCCCACGCGTGTTAGGCCTATTAATGCGTAATTTGTTGTAACGTAAACGCGATACAGAACGAAAGACTCGCCACGAAAGGATAGTTGAAACACGAGGGATGGTTCAGCTATCTCGAGATAGAGACGTAATAATTAAGACGTATGTGTGTGTGTGTGTGTGTGTGTGTGTGTACCATTATATATATATATTTTATATATATATATATATATTATATATATATATATAGGAATTACGGTGACACGAGCAAGCGATAGGACAAACAGCGAATCTAAATTTCCTTTCGACGGTTTAATCGGCGAGTTTCGTATCTTTCAATTTTCGATCCGATCGTCCTTCGACTAATTGGAAAATTCGACGTAAACGCATAATCGGCGATGCCGCGATCCTGACGAAAATGTTAACGCTTCGCGTATTGGTGGAGCGACGCTCGGCGTGCCTGGAATAAAAATTTTATAACTTCTTTAATTTATAGCATAATAAAACGAAACTTGGAAATAAAAGTTGCCTTGTCTCTTTCGAGAATTTTTAGTAGTCTGGCTTTGACGTATACGTAAATTCCATATCGTGTCTTGAACCCTGAATAACGCAGAACCAGTGGTTTAACGTATTGCTCTTGTAATAAATATCTAGGTTCGTGTACGTACCGCGTATCTCGATTATTATTCCACGTATTTCGTCGTCGAAGGATATGTCAATATTGACTTACGGACGAACCTATCGATAACTACCGGTAATTCACGAATCGAACTGATCGTGTGCTCTTATTATTTTCACGATGTAAAGATTTATAAACTAAAACGCGAGGGTCGACGGATTTACAAATCGGATCGTCGTTATCAGTCGTATATCGTTATCGACGTGGATCGCCGATTTATAACATAAACTGTAAGGCTACATCTCGTTGCTTTCCAGATTGAACAAACTATCATCTGGCCGGCAAACACACGGAAAAAGCTGTTATTTTAGAAAAAATCTGACGATCGAGTAACACCTACTGTTCTTCTTCAAATATTTTTGATGGCGATTTCGCTAAAAATATATATATATTTTCTTTTTTTTTTTTTTTTATATGATACACACACACACACACACACACACACACACACGTATCACGGAAACATATAACTACATACACCTACTGATAAAGTATAAATTAAACGATTCACGACATTCGGTTAAAGAGAAACATTCGACGTTACGATAAACGCAGATACAACGACGCGAAAGAAACATAAATATGTTTGCGCGATGAATAATTTTCATCGAGTATCGCATCCCGTACGATTCGATGTAAATTTGAAAAGCTCAAAGCATCCTTTATCTTCGACGGAGAAACGTGTTCGATATTAACGCGTTTAGAGGATTTCCTCTCCTTCTTCATTTTACGAAAGCGTACGTGTTGAAAATTTCCTATTTTCGCACCATAGCCATGCACGTATAATCCATTATTGGCTGTTGAGACGCCTTTAACCTATACGCGAGGATCTTCTCTCGAATCGTACGAAAATCGTGGCGAAAGAAAGTTGCCGATCCTTTGGCATTTACAAGTTTCTTTCCTATCGAAGCTGGCGATTTCGACTCCTCGTCGTTTTAATCGCGATCAACGTTACCCGTTACACGCTGTACTCTCCGCGATTTGAATTCAATCGAGACGGTAAACTTGGACTCGCGGCGGCAAACGCGCAAACGCATAACGCGTAATGTAACGATTATCGCAAAATACGATGCGACACGTAGGCAGGTACAAGGTTACCGAGTTTTATTAGAAACACCGTGCCAAGTATTCGATCAGGTATCGAATTAAGAATACGTTCGATATACGTTAATAACATTGAAGCAAGCAATTTCAACGCGATTCTATATTTTCGTGGCGCAAGAGCACTGGAAAACACGTTTTCGTCTTCGAAAGTAAGGACATTCAGCGGTAGAAACTGCGCGATTGGCACGAAGATGGGATTCGTTGTCGCCTCAGTGGTACGAACGACGATATACATATATATACATACATACATACATACATATATACATATATATATATATATATACATATATTCTTAATATTTATATAATTGGCCATCGGTAAGAAAATCTGCCAAGCATATTTTAAGATATTGATCAATCTCAATCAAATGGACTTAAACTTCTTTCTTGAAACGAAGTATCAGGAAAACAACTTTAGCATGGAGGAAGAGCGAACCTGTTTGAACGTATACTGTCGTACGATATTTAATAAGATTCAACGGTCTTTTACGCTCGAAAAACTGAAATACACAAATCGGAACAGCGTCGAACGTAAACGTATCCAAAGTCTTAATTATAGTTTGGACGTACGTATGTAAATAAAAATGTTATTTTTGTACGAATAAAGGATATTCGCTGCGAAAGCCAATATAAATAAAATGATAGAAAGTATAAATAGAAGTATAAATGACGTTTTTCTCCTTGAATATAAAATAGAATCTCTACTCTTTACGAGGAACATCGGATACAAACTGTTAGACTTTTACGCAACGAATCCCCTCCGATCTTAGTTGGAAGGCGATTAGGCGAGAGACACAGAAATTACTGATTCGACCGTAACAACTGAAATAAATGTACGCGGGTATATTCGGATTTCCGTAGAAGAAAATTACGTTCGAGGAGGAAGCTAAGCGAACAGGGACAAATGTAAACGAACGATAAATACGCTTATATTCGGTAGCCAGAATAAGGTTTACAAACATAAAGCGTTACAAACATAATTGCGTCTTACGCGTGCAGTAGCTTCGAACAAATCGAAGAGTAGCTACCGATCGAGATTTAACGCCTTAGCTTGGTAATCGTGGAATTACGTTTCTCGAACGGTATTAGTGTCGCTATTTAAACAGCAAAGCCAGTTGACTCGGCTCGGTTAACAAACGTATAAAACAGTCGCAGGTACATGTAAATATTCGTAACGTGAGATTCTATCCATCGTTTGGGAAATATGATTGAATCGTCGTTCCGAGACAATTTGCCATTTACGCACGGCGTCGGTTGGAAAAGAAACGGTCGGAAGGATGCTCGCCGCGGACCGAAGATTAATCGAGAAACACGGACTTGTGCACGTTCGACGATTCGTATCCCGTGGCACCGGCGATATCTCTGTTTTGTCGTTTAATCGAGGAACGCATAAGCCGGCCGGTTAACGCGAAATAAATGGCCGACAGCGTTGCTTAACGCGAAAACTGGACCTGTCGATCGGCTAGATCCGAACGATTATTCCTATCCATCGACATCTTCGCAACGCTCCAGCGACTTTCGACTACATATTCTGAAGAACCTGCGAATAAAGCTTGCGCGTCTATCGAACGAATCTAATCGTTCGATAGACGTTATTTTAAAGCGGCGAGAATCATCCGAGGTAGAACAAGAACTGCCATTGCGAAGAATATTCGACCTCTATAACGCGCAAAACGGCGAAAGAAATAGCTAACATCTCGACACCTGTACTCAATGTCGAACAACTTCATTTCCCGGATGAACGTGGAAACGCGAGACTATCGGAACAAGCAACTCCCTCTATTTTTTTCTACCTTACGAAGAAGCCCGGCTTTTACCGTAATAATCGTTCCACTCTGTGCTAAACCATGTGCTACATCGTATTTCGATAGTAGCCGGTTCGCCGCAAGTGACGGATAGCTTGGAAAATTTCGATGAAACGCCAGGGTTTCCAACATTTGTAAAAACAAGCGAATCTTATGGGCTGGAGTGGGGGGGGCGGCGGGGAGGGGAAAGAGAAAATAGAGAAACATGCGAACCGTGTCGTCAACGACAACGAGGTAGCGAGTCCGAGTAATCGTGACTTTTGGAAAATTCGATCGATAGGAAATGGACTGATTTTTCTAAGAACTGTTTACCAGATAGATCGGTAACGTCGGTCGATTAACGGATATTCGCATTTACACGATACAGATTTGACTAGTTTGGTCTTCAATACGGATAAATGGCAAGTAAACGTAGCGAAAATTGTTTCTACGGCTACTACGTAATGTAGGCATCTCATCATGATGTAGGCGTCATAGTACCGTATACGGGTATGTAATAACGTAAAGGAGATGGATATTTCCATTCGGTATTGAAGGGAATATTTGCGACGAGCGATACACAGCTTAAAACGGCGAAAGTAGTTGACACCTACTAAACGAAAGAAGGTTGTTCGTTCTCATCGATAATTTACAATCAAGTATCAACGGCTCGTCGTACATACGTACACACGTTTCTGTACTACGATCGGTGTAGAAGCGTAATCATAAACGATGCAACGTACCGTGTGCGTGTCTCTACTTTATGCGGCCGTTTTTCGACATCTTAAAAACAGATAAGAATATTTCCTGGGAAATCGACAATGCACCGTGCACTATGATCGATGATATGGCTTATCAACGGATAACTAATAATCGACAAATGTTTGCGGAAACTTTGTTCGAACTAAAAGGCACGCTTATCGTCGAAAACTTTTTTCTTCGTGACTCACCGACGCGCGTCCTTTTCTTACGCGTACCATCTATTTTTCGAGCGTATTTTTCTAGAAAATTATCGAATCGCTCTTCCGAAAGGAAAGTTTTTCGAAAAGAAACGAGCGTATCGTTTAGAATAGAATTTTCGGGAATAATTTTGGCATAAAAAACGATTTTTGGAGAATTTTCAAGATTCTCGAGCTGCGATCGGCAAAATCGAGCGAGGCTCGTTCGAGCTTGTTTTTGTTAAACATTTCGAGAATTTATTATCGAATGTAAATCTGCCGTTCTAACGATGATCGTAAAGTTTATCGTAAAGGCCGAGAGAGACGCGAAATTTTTAGCGCGCGCGGCATCACCGCGTCAACGTCACTCTTTTCCTCGCCTACAAATTCGATTCGATCCTTCTTGTTTGATTTTGCACCTTTTAACGCGTATAGTAACACGCTTATTTGTTAAGTAGCCGGCTTATAGGTTGCATTTAACGTTACCGTTTGTTTATTCAACGATACGATAGGATACAGCATCGTTCTCCATACAATTATCCTTTGAAATATTTTCAAGCTTGGTTTATTTACTTTTCTAGGAAGACGCTAGAGTAGCGCTCGCCCATTCCGTCAAGTTATTTTCGATTTGTCATCGAAATTATCTTTACTGGAACTGGTTGGCCGTCGCAAGACTCGATATTTTAACATCTATCGGACAATTTACGAAAACATTTGCCGACAATTTTTCAAAACAGTTGCGAGCTTTCCCCGTTTTTATCGTATCGTTCGAAGAACGCAATTTCCCAGATTTGCCGCAGCGTTCCTTACTCGCGGTTCGACGACGCGACGACAAACGACACCGAACGAAACACGACAGACAAATCGTTTTGTTAAGCTCATCGGTGCCGTTCATCTCGAATATTTACCATTTCGGTACTTTATTATATTATCATATCGGTTGCACACGTTTCCAATAGAGGTTCTAATATCAAGTAATTACCGTTTCTCGATCATTGCCTCCGTTGCGTTCGCGTTCAAACGGATCCGAATCGTTGCAACGAATTTTGAATCTCTCTCATCGGATTACGAATAAGTCACTTTTCATCGAATTGCTTGGATCGAAAGTACCGAAAATCGCGCCGATATCGCCGACAAGTTCGAACGTTCGAAATTGTAACGCTTATAGATTTGATTTAATTTTTTGCAGAACGTCGGAGAGATCCGGTTTCGCGCGGTCGTCCCGTCAAATTCCACGCGATATCCACCCACAGTTTAGCATTACAAATACCGGAACCTGGCGGAAGACAAAAAATACGAGGATCCTATCATCGCGCCATTCACCGGTGCGCTTCTTATCTGCGTTTCTTTTCGGACTGCGTGCCGCGAGAGATTCACGAGGGTTCCGTGAAATTTCACGCGAACAATTCCTTTTTTCTTCCCCTTTTCTCCTTCTCTCTCTCTCTCTCTCTCTTTCTCTCTCTCTCTCTCTCTCTCTCTTTCTCTCCGTTCGACCGTGCAGGATTCGATCACAAAGGAATTTCCTCACCACTTCGGATACGTCCGAGCTAATCAATTAACCGGTCGACTTTATCGAAAAAATTGCCGCGGATGCTCTATCCGCCGGCTAGCGAGTATGGTTCTTCGCCAATTTTCGGTTATATTTTACGCCGACGCGACCAACGTGCTTGATAGATCGTGGAAATTCACGATTGAACGTCGAACAAATAATCGAACAATCCTGACTATGGAACTCGTATATATAGCATACCGGTAATTCTAATTAGATGGAAGAAAGAAGAAAGAAGAAAGAGGAAAGAAGAAAGAGGAAAGAGGAAAGAGGAAAGAGGAAAGAGGAAAGAGGAAAGAGGAAAGAGAAAAGAAAAAACAGAAACTTCGAATAATAATAAGAAATATCTTTGATCAATGGTATAACGTATTATTTGCGACAAGCGAAGGCGACTCGCGACAATTACGAATGTTCTTGTTGCGGGATTAGAAAAGTGGAAGATCCATAAATTACAGTGGAAATAGATATTCCACGCAAGTATGTATTATACGTGTGCGCTGTAGATGTATAGGAAGATGTAGATGTTTATAATCGAAATGGTATGTATGGTAGGTATATGTAATTACGTATAGTATCTGAATAAACGTCGACGTTAATTTTTCATAAGCATTCGCACGTTTCTAGTATAATTGGAAAGGAAGGAAATGTAAATATGTCACGACAGACTTGATCGTTTTAGCGATAGAGAAATTACTATGTTTGGCAGATTGGCAATTAAAATTAATCGTTTTCTCTGCTTGGTAGGTTAGAAATTTGCTAAAAAAAAAAAAAAAGAGTATGAAGAAAGAGTATAAAGAAAGAGTACGAAGAAAGAGTATAAAGAAAGGGTATAAAGAAAGAGTATAGTGAAAGAGTATCTGGCAGAGTCGGTTCTACCGTTCGAAAGACAAACATTCGATAGAATAGCTTGTACGCTCGGTACGCCAATTACGATAATCGCAAAGTATATCGTGAAAATGAATAGCAGCGGTTGAAAGAAATCGCGTATGTCAAAACATCGTAGAAACGGCGTGGAACGCGAGCGGTTAAATCATGGTTTCAAAGGGCCTGACACCGTCGCAGCTAAACGGTTAATTTCACGCTAAAATCCTCGTCGCCTTCTAATTCTATTAAACCCGATCGAAACCTTTAAAAAGCTGCGCAGCCCGCCGTTATCGCGTCGACAGAACCGTATTGCTTTCCTCGCTTCCAGCAAAAACTGTTTACTATTTTGAAGAAAGGTAATTCAGTTTATCGCGGTAAGCGGCAAGGTGGCAGGTTTGAGAAAACCGATCGAAACGTTAATGAACATGCCGAATCGATCACCGTTTAACGCTCGAGGCATCGCCGATACGCGGAATATAAACAATCGGTTTGAAGAAATCGTGGACAAAGTATTACCCAGGGAGCATAGACGAAGTATTGTTTACAGCATTGCCGGATTCGCCAATAATATATACAGCGTTAACACGTACAGCGTATGTTAAAAGATTTTCCGCTATTTCAAGCGTTTGCTAAGATATTACGTTCAGTTATAATATATATATATATATAGATACGTTGAAAAAGATTTAGCAACGGATCATGCCATGTACATTTTATTTGTTAATTTATGCCCACGATTTAGTTCCACTATTATGTATCTAGGCTGCTTTTGCTTTCTTTCTCTCTTACATTATTACATCCGCTAATAAATATTATCGCCATAATTCAGCGGAATCTTTATTTATACCCTGAACGATATACATGCAATTTCACCGGATTTGACCGAACGCAAACGGAGTTTATTTATTGGAAAGAGTAGGGAATTATTTGTAATTTTAGGGATTACCGCTACTAGATATTTGTCTAAGTTTTAAAACGAACATTTCCTTCCCTCCAACGTAGTCTCTGCCACGACCTGTTACCGAAACTTTCCCTCCAGCTACGATTCGCGTTTCGTTTGCCGGTGTCTGTCGTTCGCTGACTCGCTATTTATATTTCCACGTTGCGAAGAAAAAAGAAAAAGAAAAGAAGATGCCGGTAGATGAAAAAATTGGCGTAATTACGGTTCGTAAAGAGGAGAAACTGCTACGAGAAATCCGTAGAATCATCGGCTTACGCAGTTGTTCCGTATAACACAAGCGAAAAGTATTCAGCTCGAGCGGAAAGAATGAAAAGTTTACTCGCAAAAAGTAAACAACGACCACTTGCCAATTACTTTTAAGAGTACGATCAAATTGAAGACACTAATTTCGATGAAATTCCTGTGTAACTTGTGACAAATAACTTTCTATTAACCGACAGAGGAAAAACTACTTGAAAACTCGTCGAAAACAATTGGAGAAACTTTACTGCGACGTGTTTCTTTTAATTAAAACGAATTTAATAGTCAACGTTGAATTGATAAAACTTTATCTTGCAAAAATTATTTTACTACTTATTTTGTGAAATTTATTATTTTGCGTACAAGGCCGTCGCATGCCGAATCGATCGATTCCACTTTTCTTTTTCTTTTCTCCTTTTCTTCTTTTCTTAACTTTCTAAATTTCATTAAGATAGATCAATCAAGAAGAAGAAGAAGAAGAAGAAGAAATCGAACGAACGTTCAGCTGCGAAGAAAAAAATATCACGTTTCCGGCAACGAATTCGATGCAACTCGAGAAATTGTTCGCTACGATTGCCGAACGGCTCGTACAAATACACGATTATCTATTAAGGCTGGTGGAGAAATGACAAGTTACTGGAATTTTCGACTTTTATCGGTCGGCGGCTGAGAATTTTCCGAGTCGGCCAATCTCGTTCGTTCTCGTTGAGAACCGATTTTTTTTTCACCGATATGAAAGACGTTACGCGCGAACTAGAGCTCCTCGTGACCTGCCCCGATAAAAGAAATTGCCCCGGCAGATTCGAGGCTTTAACCTTCGAATTTCGCCGAATTCGAACGAATTTGAACGCAGAACAATCGCGTAATAACGCGACCGAGTCGATTAATAGTTTTGCGAATGTCACGATCGCACGTTTCCAATTAGAAAATACAAGACACAGCCAAGTAGCTGCCTATCGTCTGTGAACTACTTTCGTATTAAAATATATTCCATATATTCCGAAGAATTTCGTATGGCGAAATGCGTTTGATGCGTTTCTTTCTTGGAAAAAAAAAACGTACAACGTAACGGCAAACAGCTATTTATCTATGCCGTGCAACGAGCAACGAAACAAGGAAGGTGGAAAAAACGAAAGTTGAAACGGAGCGAACATCGACGACGACGATGTTCTCCGAAGATCGGAGTCGACTTACTCGATTATCGGAAGGATACGTTTAACCTTCACCGTTTGACACAAGCGTTAAGAGAGGTGGTACACGTCAATGTTATTTTTGCTGCCTACGTTACACATTCCCCTTACGTTAAACGTTAAACGTTACTTTAACTCTATAATAGCGTTTATATTTCAACAATGACGTTGTTTCCTTCGCGTTTGTCCGCGGCGTAAGAGACTGTTGATCGATGTGGTATTGGTGGATTCGAAACGAGACTCGAGAAACAAGCGGCCGCTTTCCTTCGCCGGATAACTCCTCGATCGTCCTGGCTGTGCCGTTGTACTTTCGTTAAAGAAATTACGCTTGGATAGGAGTAGGAATTTAGCAGAGGAACGAGAAGAATCGCGGACACGGAAGGTTGCTGAAACCTACGCCTGAAACGAGTACAACCTACGAGTCGACCTACGGCACGAGCGAACGCGCAAGTGACAAGTGGCCTTAGCGCTCGTCGCGTTTTCGTGCGGGTCATCGCACTCGAGAAACGAGAAACGAGAAACCTGTCCTCGATGTTGGCGTTCGCCAGTCGAAAAGGAACGCTTTCGGGGCCGACTACTGCTTCCGGTCTAAGTGCACTCGCGTTTCGGAGGAACTGGCAGTTTGCCCCTTTCGATCATCGCCTGCGAGTCCAAGCGCGTGAAAAGCAACGGTTCGCGATCGCTACGCCAAGGTGCGTCGGATCGATGCTACGAGGAACGAGATCGGCAGGATATTTTTCGCGCACGTTCGACAGAAACGTGGAGGACAGGAGGACGAAGCGGTTGCCGGTTGATGGGTCGCGCCGCTGCCCGTCCGACGGAGAGCATCCGCGAATCGAGTTTCGACGACACTCGCGGCTGATCTCTCGGCGCGACGCGCCGCCAAGCCGACGGCCACCATATCGCGTCATCACCTTCCTCTCCAACCAGTTTTAATCGCTTGTTTCCTGCAAAAGTGGCTCGAGTGCACGAAAACGTATCGTTACGAAAACACTCGTCGACGGTCGTCGAAGCTCGTCCGTTACACCGAAGCTACGAGACACATGGGAATAATCAACGATAGCGCATCGAGCGATAACTAATAACGAATAACCAACAACTAACGACTAACAGCTAACAAACAACTAACAACTAATAACTAATATGGCAGATAATTGTTACGAATCGTCGTGTTCCAGTTATCCAATGATAAATAGTGCTTTAGGGCCTAAACGTCCGACTGTTCTCTCCTATCTCTATCGTCTCTACTACTATCGTTTGTTGTTATTTGCCTACCTTGGCGTTTAATGTTTACCTCCACGTATTACATTTTTTTCTTCGAGTTGACATGATACTGGATAACCCGGCTTCTCGTTACGTTTAGATGAACGATACTTCGTCGTAGTTAAATTCGATGCAGCTCGATGGAGAATTTACCGAAGCACCGCCAACAACTTTTGTGACGTGAAATGGGCGACGACATGCCCGAAGCCCGATGTAAAATTCAATACCTGATGGTGAGCGTTCTGCTTATCTCGGTAGAAGATCTTTTAGAAAGTTGTGGATATCGAACTGGCCGTCTTAGATCAGGACAGACGATAGAAGAACGACGAAAAGATGCTGGAAAGTCATCACGATGGAACAACGATGCGCGCAACGTCGCCGCCGTAGACGCGTCGTTCGCGCGCAATGCTTCACTCTCGCCAAGAAATATACAATTATCATTTAGAGACGGACGTTTGGAGCCGGCGGTCGGAGCAGGATCACTCACTCGCGTTGGCATAATCCACGGAAGCTGGGAAACGGAACGTCGACGCGATCCAACGAGAAACGATCGTCGATCGCGTAGCCAGCATCGACGGGCTACACCGACAGAGAAGAACGCTTCTCGATCCCTAACGTTTCGACCAGGTGAACTTCAATCGTATCACGTGGCGTCCGAACCGTCGTTGCCTCTCCGCCTAGACACCTATCCGGCATCGTTCGTCGTTCTCGTTACTCCGTAACCAACCGTTCGCCTCCAACCGTTCTCGACCGTTTCGAAAACATTCTCACAATGGGCCGATACGTTCGTCGAATTCGATACACTGTTTCGCGACGGCCATCGACGTACGGCGAGATAATCGTGGAAAAACGGCTCGACGCAAGTTACTCGACAGCGGCAAGGTAACAAACGGCTAACGACCCTTTCTCGCCTAATCTAACGCACAAGAGCACTGAAGAGAGAGAGAGAGAGAGAGAGAGAGAGAGAGAGAGAGAGAGAGGGTGTGCGTGCGTGTTAGCGCGCGCGCTCGCGCGTGTTCGCGTGTGTGCGCGTGTTCGCGAGCGCGCGCCCGCTATTTTCCTAGATCCGGATTCGTACGTTTTATCGCGCTCGATAATATTCACTTACGGGTCTGGTTCACGTTTCGTACGGCATTGATCAGCAGAGGGCCCTGGACAAGATCCTCCTCGAGGTGGGCACGGCTTGGTCGAGCCTGCTTTCTCCGTGACATTCCTTCTAGCCTGTTGATTGCTTTCGGATTGTTGGCGGCCGCGGTGATCCAGTTTGTCGGGTAACTAATGTCTCGCTGAGACGGGCCGACGCGCGATCGGTCCACGCCGCGGCGAGGACCGCGTCTCGAATTCCGCACTCGACGATTCCGGTCGCAGGTTAATCGAATCACTGCTGTACTTCACCATCGACACTGTCAGGGAGCCACACCTCCCCTCGCGCGCTAATCCACTTCCTGAACGATCCCATGCGGAAAGAACCGGCGACGTTTCAACTCGGCCAGTAATAACACACTCGAGCCATCCCGGAAAGCTCCCGCGGCACTCGTCGAGTTTCTCGAGACGGCACGTGGCGCGCGCGACCAACTCCCTTTTTCTCTTCCACTTGACGATACGTCGTACCGTGTTTTTACTATTTTCTCACACACTCGACTCTTTCTTTCTTTTTTTTTTTTTTCCTTTCTACCCGTGGATCAGCTACGACACAGACCGGTGTGCGCACGTGTACCACCGAGAGAGCGAGAGACTCTGTCCGTCTGTCCACGCGGGACGCCGCGTGCGTGCTTACACGTTCGTTCGTTCGTGCTTGGCTACGTAGTTGCTTGGCTGCGTGCGTGCGTCCGTGAGTCCGTGAGTCCGTGAGTCCGTGAGTCCGTGCGTCCGTACGTCCGTGCGTCCGTGCGTCCGTGCGTCCGTGCGTCCGTGCGTGCGCGAGTGAGCGAGCGAGCGAGCGAGCGAGCGAGTGAGTGAGTGAGTGAGTGAGTGCGTGCGTGCGTGCGTGCGTGCGTGGCTACGTACGTGCGCGAACCTGTGTATATATGTGTGTTTATGGTTGTATATCTCGCGCGAAATCCGCAGCTCTGGTGCCTCGAGTCGGCCGGACGACGGACGGACCAGCTCTGGGCCTGACGTCGCGGCGCCCCTCTCCTGCGCTGCCCGTCGCTGCATGGTGGGGACGGAGGGGAGAGGCCTGCGCGCGCTTTCCTCCCCGCCGCTCGGCTCGCCGGCGCTCCCACCATCGGTCGCCGGGCTCCCACCAACGCGACCCACGCTCGCCAGGGGTGGGATCAAGTTCAATGTGTACTCGTGAATCTGAATCAATTCGATAAGTACGGTGGTCGAAAAAAAAAGTATTCGTATACCGTGAAGCGTTCGACTTCCGTTGCTATTCAACTTACGTATGTGATGGTAAATTAATCGCTTCTTGCCGAGCCAACGTGGGAACTTGACGCAGCCTACGGCCTACGGGGGACGCAGCGTTTAACTATGAAATACTAATTCCGAAAGTTGCTCGCGCGACTATCCGCGCCGAGGATCGCGGACTCCACTTCGCGGAATCCACTTAATTTTATGCCGTGCATGGTCGTATTCGTTTCGACGATTTCGTTCGCGTCTCTTCCTCACCGCTGCCGCCATTTGTTCCTGCCGATCAACCGTTATTACGAGCATAACGAGCATCTGGCGCGGAAAAGAAACGCCACGTTCGAACGTCTCGAAGCGAACATCTACGAGATTATCTACGAGAGCACGCTCGTTCGCGACGTATCGTAAGTTCGTTAGGACAAGCAAATAACCTGCTCGCGATCCTCTCTCTCTCTCGCGCGCGCGATCAGAAGCGTCGTTTCAGCTACGCGATCGGTAAAACCAGCGTGAAATACGTTTTCGCTGAATTCTGCCGGCTCCGAAATTCAGTCCCGTCCCGAGACTCTGAACGATTTTCCCTTCTAATTTAATCATCGCGTTTCCCCCCTCGCGATTCATCTTCGCCTCGTCCACTCTCCTCTGCCACTCTTCCAGCTAACTTGTACGGTATCGGCGGCGGTCGCTTCGCCACCTCGTTTCCATCTTAGGAAAGAAAATTCCGTCGAATTCCGGCTTATCGGTCGAACGAAAGCGGTCTTAAGCGAAAATTCGTTCGCGTCTCTCACGGATCCGCGAATCGGTTAAGCAACGGCAAACTTACGAGCCCCGTTGTCCAACCTATCGATCCCCTCCGATCGCGTACAACCAAAGGACGGAGAATCGTTCGTGCGATCGGTCATCGCTTATCCATAGTTTCGGCTAAGCGCGGCGGAAGGCCAGGCCGAAGGAAAAGCGAAAATTTCCGCGTGACGGTCCGGATGATTTTCTGCTCGAGCTTCGGTCGTGTTTCTGCGACTCCCCACTCGAGCCAGGCCTCGACAGGTTCCCCTTCCGGCGCGTCTTCGCCCCACCATGCGGCAGGTTGCGCGAGGCGTGGCCAGCGTCGCACGCCGCTCCGCCCCCTTATGCATTATTATAGCGAGCCACTCGTGTCTCTATGATTTTATATGCCGCGCGAATATTCCGCTCTACGGTTTCCCCACCGCGCGTGCCGTGCCCGCCGATTGTATTCTCGTCGCGCTGACGCGGTTTTTATAGCAACGCTACGCGGCGATCGTGCCGGCGTGCTCAGCGTCGTCGCTCTTTCCGCCATCCGCGCTCTCGTTCCGCATTATCGGACGCGGACGGAGCTTATCGATGTTTCGCTTTGTGTTCCGCCGTTGCTTTCCTGCTACTTCAGCGCCGGCAAACCTTAGCCTTTCCAAATTAACTCCTTCGGCTGCAAACCGTTTTCCCGCAGATACATCCGACGTTCCCTAACACGAGAATCCTTTCAACACATAGGTCACGCGTGCATATTTCATCGAATAACTTATCCTACCGATATAGATCCATCATGGTAATGTAAAAGCGACGCGAAAAACAAAACAGAAAGGAAAAAAGAAAAGAGAAAAGGAAAGAAGAGGAGAAGAAAAAAGGAAAGAAGAAGAAGAAGAAGAAGAAGAAGAAGAAGAAGAAAAAAAAAAGAACAGACACGCGGAAAGGTACGTTCCTTCTCTTCTCCTTTTTTTTTTCCTTTCTTTTTTTTTTTTTTTCTTTTTTCTATCAACGCGATAGACTCGACGCGCGCTTGCCAACTTTTTTCCATCTTTCTACCAACTCTTTCGTACGACGGTAACGCGGATAAGATCTGCAGCTCGTTCGTCGTTCCGAAAAGCTGCTTCGCTCGGAGACGCGTTCGAAACGGGAGGGATATAGCAAACTAAGAAGACCAACCATACTTTCGCCAACTTTTCCACTTTTCCTTCAGCTAATGTCTCACCGATGGCAAAACGTTTGATCGCACTGGTCCGATCCGGTAGCGAGCTCCAAGAGCGGAAGGAATTGGTAACGACGTTTCTCCGCGCAAGGCGCGTTCGAAATTCGAGAGGAACGTTTCACAGATTTTTCTCCGTGTATCCGACGCGGCAGAGACAAATTTCATCCGTTCGCTTAATTGCTTCCGTTTTCTGTTTTTTTTGCAGATGAAACAGAGCGCGTGCCTTGCGGAGAATCTGTTCCCTTCGAATCTGTATTTTCGACAATAGGATCCGGGGGTACGTTCGACAACCCTTAACGTTCGATGCCGAAACGGCCGTCCCGTTGGCTGGCTCGCCCCTTCCAGCGACGCGGCCGGAGCCCATTCCGGCCTCGTCTTTAAGGTGTCAGCGCGCTTTAATCTTCGAGAGCTTCGGCCCGGCTCCCCTTTTACCCGGCTGTTCCGCTTTGAAGCGGCCGGTTATACTCTATCATGCGATGCCGGAGGGAGAGAACAGGTGGATCGTAGGAGTATCGACGATTCGACGGTCCAAGGTCCAAGGTTCGGGCGCTGCCAAAGATCCACCGTCGTTGCGTGCGCTTTTATCGCAAAAAGGATTACCTTCCCTCTCTCTCTCTCTCCCTTTATCCCCCCACCGCCCCCTTTTATTTCTTTCTCGATTTCTCTTTCCTCGCGAGTTTCGCGCTTTAAAGCTAGAGCGCGGCGGCGATGGCAGAGGCTCTCGGTTCACGGTCGAACAACCGGCGTTTCTTTGGCGGTTCGCGCTTTTGTACCGTCCTCTTGCAGCTTCTTTGCGGTGACGATTGCTCCGAGATGTTCGGAGCGTCGGTTTCGCAGCTTCGGTTTCCTTCGTATTCGGCCGATTCCAGATTTTACCAATCGCCGATTCATCGCGTCGTTGAAATTGAACATTCTTCTTACTAAGATGTTCTCTCGGTAAATAAATTACCCTACTCGACGTTCTGATCAACCTTACGATAATCGATGATATCCTACTACGAATCTTAGATTCACAGCGTGTCTATATCGTAACGTGGATAGCTGTATTCATGGAAATAGCTGAACGTAACAAGTTTGATTTTCCTTAAACCGTTCGACCCTTTTCTTTCATTTTATCCGACTTTCTTTACGATCTAAAGCGGGATACGACTTTTAGCCTAATTGCGTGACTCAACCTTTCAGGCGTACGAGTAACGAGGCTTAGCCAGCAGGTAGGTAATTTCACGCTATAGCGTCTAGTACCGTAGCGTTTGTCTGTCTTCTGCTTGGCTATACGACGTATTCTATATTATCGAGGCGTATCGCGCCTCGACGTACCGATGTACCATAATTTAGCGCGTTATGCCACATTCTGTACGTCGTGCCACCATGTTGGATCTCATATTGCGCGTCGTGTTACGATCGACGATAAAGTTGATATATTTCTATTATTAGAAACGAGGCATTGCGTACAATGCTATTTTAACATCCATATACAGCGTGATGTATGGTACAGGACACGTGGTTTCTCTTACCGTCGTCGTTTTATATCCTTCCCTCGCGCAGACACTGCCTTCTCCGTTCGTCAACCGACCACTTCCTTCGGTCGGTCGATAGTTAGTCGTTTCACTCGCCAATCGGCTTCCTTCTTTTTTCTAACGTTACAGTTTCGCTACTAACAACCTGTCAAAGATAGGACCTGTCTTTGACGTTGATTGTTCGGAAAACGCTGTTAATTTCCATTGCACACCTCGCGACGGTATACTTGGCACAACTTGGAAGAACGATCGGTTTACCTTATCGCGGACAGCCAGCCTCGAGAGCAATCGTTACTCGGGGCTGGAGCGAAGAGCAGCGTGGAACGTTGGCGGGAATCATCGGGCCGGTTCGCGAAATACGCATTTTCCTGGCACGCAAACGCTGCCAGCGTATTCGCATGCGCATTGCGAGACGTAAAATTCAGGTGCGGACTGAACGAACAACAAACAGACCCCGGTGAAACACGGTTAAAGCATTAACGCTGCGGGGCAAAAGCCGCCTTCTTTTGTCCCGAATTATTTTACGACCCGTAATTTTTGCGCAACCGTCTACGGCTAACCCGTAGCTCACAGGTAAAATAGAGAAAAGGGTGGGTGGCTGGGCAGGCGCCGGCGCCAGGTTTTTGACACCTGCGGTGGTGAATTTTTACCCTCGCCTACCTGTTCCACTCTCTCTCTCTCTCTCTCTCTCTCTCTCTCTCTCTCTCTCCCTCTCTCTCGCAAACACCGTCCCGAATCTTTCGACGGTCCCCCTAACGCGTCCCCCTTACCCGTCGCGATAAATAATTTTTATGCGCCGTCTCGGCGACATCCTATGATCCAGGGACAATGCTCGCTTTGCTCAGGCTCCGCACGTACTGCCCCAGATGATAGTTCGCTCGTGTCGTCTTTGTCTATCGAGAGATTTTGCCGTTTCGTGTATTTCCCGTTCGACGGAAACTGCCGAAACTCGTACTTGCTCGCGTTGCCTTTAGGCTTTCTCGTCGTTTCGACGACTAAAAATTGCACGATACCTAGGATACGGGTGGATATTAAACACCGTGTCACGCGTCCTTCTATACGCGTTCGTTTCCCACGAGCGTTCTACCTATTCCTTCATCCAGCCCTTCTCCTTTTCTAGCAGACGAAATTTCGAATACAACGGCGTACGAGTTTCCGTTTTAGCCTTTTCCGAACGTTTCGCCGAGTTGTCGAAGGGTTAAAGAACAGCGGAAAATCCGCTGCGGCAGGTGGCAGAGGTCTCTGCCTACGGTGTTAACACCCCTGCGAATCGACGTCGTTTAGATTGCGCTGCGTTCAATTAGGCTGCCGGATAAAGAGTCGTGCTTTCACCGACAACCTCCTCCTCTTCCTCCCCCTTTCTCGCCCTTCTTCCTCCGTTTTCGGTTGTTGGTCCGCCTCCGAGCCACAGCTTTCTTTCGCAAAAGAAAGCTCCAGAGTTCCGGGAACGATATCGGCGTCGATATTTTTACTCGTGGTTCATCGGCTATCCGTATATATAAAACTTGCTTCCACTATGGAAATTTATTCGACCCCTTAGTTTATCGATCGATTTTCTCTCTTCTCTTTTTCCTTTTTCTTTTTTTTTTCTTCTTTACGTACGAGTAACGTACCAACCGATATCGAGCGCGGTGTCGTGACAAACGACAAATACACTTACATACGCAACGATAACCATCCGAAATATCATATCGGAGAATCGTCGTCGATTAGAATCCGTCGATTAGAATTACGCTCCGTACGAAGAACGAAAGGCTGATCGAACGTACGTTGAGAGAAGAAACGACGAATCTTCATCTTCGTTGAAGCAAGTATGGGAAATTCGGTGTAAAAGCGTCAGATTCTTTAGATAAATATAAATCTGTCTCGAACTTTCCGATTTAATCCAGATTTGATAAATTACTCCATCTGACTTTCCATTTAAACTATACAGTGCGCAAACTCCGGACTCCGGAGTCCGGCACTCGGTCGTACCTATAAAAGTTCCATCATTTAACCGAATGAGATTGGCACGAATAAGCCGGCTGTCGCGAGAACAACCAGCCAGCGACAACTAATTTCGAGCGTCAGTCAATCGTAGAAACAAACAAACCCGTGGAAGGAAGAGAGTAGGAAGGGAAGGAGGACGAGTGGCAAGTAGGAACGCGCAACGGCGTGGCAGTAGCCCCGATGGAGGAGCATCGAGCGACGAACAAAAGACAAAACGCCGCTTCACAGTGGTCCGAGAGGCGAATAAATTAGCCTGGTTTCAGCCAGGCCGCAGCAGCCTCGTCGCTGTCGCGTTGGCCGGCACGGCGTACGGTCGAGGGTCCGCCGGTAGCCAGGGGACCCGTTGGGATCGCGACGCCACGCCGCGCCTATGGCGTTAGCAGCAGGTCCGAGTCTCACGGCCGAGTCCCTTGAATTCCGAATTGGTCGAAACTGGCGAACTGGAAGAACCGGGAGCGCGAGAGGGCCACGTTGGGTTTATGGTGGCCGTTCGTTCTCCCTTTGCTAAAAGAATAGATATGACATGACGTATTCATGAGGATGGCGCGGGTTTGTCAGGCAGATGGCGCAGCGATAGCGGCGGCTGCGGCACGGCATCGGGCAACCTCCGAGACGAAAAACACGAAATAGTTGTGGCTCGCTCGAGGCGAGACCGGACCTGTTTTCTATCACCTTTCTTCGCGTCTTCGGGGCCTCGCCCCCTCCGCCATCCAATAAAATCCGATTTGACGTCAATTTATCTACGGATATTTCAGCGACCGCGGCGGCCCCCTTTTCTTCTTCTTCCTCCTCCTCCTCCTCCTCCTCCTCCTCCTCCTCCTCCACCTCTACTTCACGTTGCACAACTCTCGGCAGCGTCGCGCATGAATTTCGCCTCGCAACCGGCTTCTTCCCCACCGGCATCCGCTCTTTTTGCCATCGACTTACGTCGCTAATAAGATCAGTGCAGTTACCGATCTGGATCGTTAGGGACCGAGATATTGAGAATCGGATTTATCGGTGGTGTTTCTTCCTCGCCATTGGCAAATCGTTGGCCTGTCAGCCGAACAACCTTACAGTTGCTCTTTTAATGCCTAGTAATTTTCCGTTCTACAAATTGCTCGTCGTATCTTTGTTCCAGCTTATAACGTCGAAGGGATGTTACTACGATTAATAATGCTGCGATTTCAAATATCGGCCGACGAGTTAATCGCAATCGATCGAACGAAATCGAAAGCCAAAGTCGACGAAACCGGTTTGGTTGTGCAAATTTTTGTTGAAAATGGTTGCTGCAAAATGAGATGAGCTAGATGGTAGATGATTTGCGTGGCCGGCCGTGTCTTCCGAGTCCTGCGAGTCCTGCGAGTCCTGCGAGTCCTGCGAGTCCTCCGAGTATTCCGAGTACCGGGCTACGTCAGATCGCTTTCTTACGCGGCTTCCAGCTCTCCCGCTCTTCTTCTTTGCCTCCTTCTTCGTTCTTTCTCGCGCACTTTGACTTTTTTGTCCACGAAGGTCGCTGCGAGAATACCTGCGCCGCTTCTTTTGCCACCGTCCGTCGGCCGAGTACCGCGACGTCGTGCGATTCCCGGTTTCGCCGTGAACTTTCTAACGATCGAAGGGACCAACTGCGCCAAACGTTACCTCCATTTTCGACAACGATCACCTTCATATTCTATTCTTCCCTTTCTCGTCTTTATATTTATATCCTTTCGTCTCCTCCGTTACGATCCGGCCCGACTTTTATGGCAATTACCGTATACGATCGAACGATGGTACCCATTTCTTGCGCAATTTCTAGTACTCTTCTCCTAACGTCCTAACTCTTACGTATCGTCGTCTTTCCCAATATCAACGTTCAAACATTTCCTACAGCAAGGAGCATCGAAAACGTATCGCCGCCGCTTCATATATCCTACGTAATACTACGAATAATACGCGCAAACAAACGTACGATTCATCGTACGAAGATTTGATTTGCGAATAACGAAACGTTAATCGATAATCCACGAGATCCAGCCTAACCTTCGTTCGATTCTTCTCAGCCCCCCGTTCGGCTTCGATATTTCCCGAACGCTGCTGTTCCGCCAATATCCCACCCTGTTTCTCTGCCAATAACAATAATAATGCCCGACGGGGTTCGCGATGGCGCGGCGGCGACGCGACAGGAGGCAGGGACGCGGCCAAGGCCGGCAGAAAGGGGCTCGGGTCGGCCGATCGCGGATCTCGGTCGCATAAATTTGTTTTAATTGCCAGCGACGTTACATTTTGCTTTAATTATGCCGTATTATCTGGGAGGTAAATTAGGTAGGCCCGGCTCTCGGTCCATCTCCTCCTATCCTCTCTTTTCCCCGTCCACCGCCAGGGCCGCCGCCGCCGCCCCCCCCCTCCCCTCGCCGCCGCCCCTTGTCCACCGTTGTCGGGGACAGCTCGCTTCCAGCGATGGGCATTCGATTCTTCCTGTCGCCGCTGCGATTCGTCTCGCGCAATCCCGTTCTATTTGACTTTCTCCGTACATCTCGGAAAATCCGTCGAACCGTAATCACAGCGCGTAACGATAAAAATCTGTATTGCCATATAGATTCGTCGCAGTCGCCGCCGTTCATAACGTACGCGTTCACAAGGCGGCCAAAGCGACACACCTTTGCCATCCGTCGACGATCACAGCGAATCGAGAAACGATCTTTCTCCTCTCGGAATTACATATGCCTCTTCTCGTATTGATGGACGCTTGTGAATATTAATCGGTCGCTGGGCTAATCGATATAGGGGCAAGAAGAAGGAAAGAAAGAAAGAAAGAAAGAAAGGAGAAACGAGGAAAAAGGAGAAAGAAGAAACAGGAATAAGAAAAAGAAATTCGATCGAATAACGTCGATTACTCACCGAGAGCCATTTATTAGAGCAACGTTGCAGCGTTATCGCGAGTCAGAGGCGCGAGAGAGAAAGGACGCACGGATCTAGTTCCAGACGACTGGAAGCGTCTTGAGCTCATCGCTAGCCTTTTCTGCGCGGTCCACCTCGGGATAGGATCTTTCTCCACCCGCTGCTCTTTCTTCCCGGCCGATCAGGGGCCCCCGGGCCCACCACCCCAATTCCCTGTTCCCTCAGAACGGAGAGAGCGTGTGACAATTTACTCGGCCGATCTCTGCCGGGCCCTCGTCCGGCCCCTCCTTTCACCCTTTCTTCTCTCGTTCTTATAGCCGCGTTATTTATGCGGGGTCCGGCTAATAAACATATGAACGCCCGTGGCCTCACTCGTGAGACCCAGGCCAAGCACACACGCACACATTCGCCGTCCCCGGCATTGTCTCGTCTTATTAACAGCCGGCCGGACGATATATCTCGCTTGTCCCCGTTGGCCGGCCTCCGGGAACATCTACCGACACCTTCGGCAAAGGACAGGGTGTCATAGAGGACTCGAACAACGCGCGCGCACGCCCACGGACGCTTTCGGATACATTTTTCCTACGACTGAAACGCGATGCCAGAATCAACTTTTTAAATGGCCAATGAGTTGGACTTTGGCTCGAGAATTCCAGCCGAGAGCTGTCTTTTTCGACTGTGATATTAAACTAGTACGGAACCAGTACGGACTAGGTGCGACACGTAACAGCCGACAGAGTACGATTACGATACAAACGGAAGCGATATTATCGAAATCGAACTTGCGGAGCAACGATCTCATCTTCTTTCTTTCCTTTTCATTTCTTTCTCTCTTTCTTTCTTCCAACGCATCTTCCTTTCCATCGCAGCGATAAATTAATCGATAAGACCGATCGATCCGCCTCATCGACGGTCATTCGCTTACCAAACCGGAATCAATTGGCCGGATAATTGAAATAGTAAAATTTCCGTAATATCGATTACGATCTATTCGGCGTTCGAGCGATCTTTTTGATCGATATCGCGATTATAATTTCGCTTCGATTTAATTAGATCGGAGAAAGATCAACTTCTTCGTATTCTTTTCGTAAGTTTTCTTTTTTTTTCTTCTCTTTTTTTTTTAAGAACAATTTCAAACAAACTCCGAGGAGAAAGGCGGTTGACGAACGCTCGAATCGTTCGAACAGGGTGCAGAGAGGCAGGATGGAAAAGGCTGGAGGATCGGTTTGCTTTCGGACGAGCGCAGAGGGGCCAGTTTGTAGAAGCGACGCGGCCGTGATGTCAACGAATATTTATTTAATTGGCTCCGCGGCGGCGCGGCGCGACGTCGAACGTTGCCGCTGTGTTATGCGGGGGCGATCTCCGTCCTTTCCCTTCGCGTCCCGAGGGAGACGATACTCCCAATATTATCTTCGAACGTGCCCCAGCGTCGTGGGCAAAGCGATCGGCTATAATCGGCTGTCTCCTCCCTCTGTTTCCGTCGGCCTGACTTTTTTTTTTCTTTTTTCTCTCAAGCGGATAAAGTGAGCGAATGTTTTATTAGGCGGCACCGGACAGGCAGACCGATCCTTTGCGTTCTTCCGATTTAGCGTCACCGCGACCAAAGCAATGTCCTACGGAGGATACTTTACATTGTTCGCCTGGTACAGGTTTACACGCGTTTCGTAACCGTAACCGTGAGTTTCAACAGAAAACGAGCCGTTTTTCGCAACGCGGCCTCGCTTACGAAACTCCGCGCTCTTCCATTCTTAAAGGCAACGTTTTTCAATTTCGATACGCGGTTTATACGGCCAAAGTACTCTTACGTCTACCGTCTAGAAAGCTTTTTACGCGGATCATATCGATAATCCTTAGTACCGTAACGAAAGGGGACTCTCACGACATTGGCCGTCGGTCTATCCATCAAACTTCAATCCAATGCGAATCGATTTCGAATCTCTATCTCATATGGCAATTAGAAGGTATGTACCGCAAATCTATACTTGATGAAAATATTGGCTCGAACCGTTGATACCAACGGACGATCGCGTAAATATTTCTGCGAAAATATCTCTGCGAAACGTATCTAAATTTCTACCAACTATTCGTACAACTAAATATCTCGTACGTTCCGTATACATCGTTAGAATCGATGAAAATTTTACCAACGCGATCGCGATCATTAGGCGTCGCCTAATCATCATTATATATTGAATTTCCGTTCGAACGTTTCGCAGAACATGAGACATACGTTCGTAAGATGTGCCGACGAGCGAAATACTTTTAAAGCAATAGCACGAAATGTTCTGGCAAATATAGCCGCTGTTGGCAAAATTGTTCGTTATACGATTTAGACACGGCAACAGTTTCTCCGCCTTGTCCTCCAAATATATAATCTAATAGCTCGAAATCGTTATAAACGTAATCGTTATAAACGTAATCGTTAATTCGTTCGATTCGATTAGATTCCGTTCCATCCAATCTGCCCAATCCACGAAAGATTCATCACGAACGAGCTTCCCCTTCGTTCTATTTCAAATCATTCGCTCGAAAGATTCTCGCAATTCAAAACGAGAAGTTATTCCCTTGCTATAACGAGTCCTTAGCAAATCGCTCAACTTTATCGAACTCGATCGAAACTCTTGGAACCCGAGGACACGACGAATTATACGCGAAACGATTCTCGGTAAGCACGACGAAGACGCGTAACAGCATTCTGCGATACGAACTCGAGTTCGATCTGATCGTTCGCAACTGTTTCGCAAAACTAGAAAACTAATCGATGGCAACGGTTATGGTCGCGGCAACAACGCGTCCGGGCGACGCGTCAAACTCGAAAACTCTGACGTTCTCTCGGCGCGTTTCTGCTCCCCCTCCCCCTCCCCGCCTCCCAGCAATTCGCGGCCCACGCATTCCTCGGCGGCGCGGTTAAGTGTCCTCCGATAAGCGAAACGAGGCTACCGGACGTAACTTATTGGCAAGTTGCGCAGAGGAGTACACCGCAAATGGAATAGCTCGCGACATCGAGCGAGTACAGGGGGCCTAGAAGGAGAGAAAAAGAAACGGAAAGAGGCAGAGGCGGAGGGAGGCTGGAAGGGAGGAAGAGAGAGAGAGAGAGATGGGGGGAGGCGGGGGCAAAGGGGGCGAAGCAGAAGCAGAGAGGAATATCTGTCGTAGGGGGCGGAGGAAGGAGCGGAAGGAGCGGAAGGAGCGCTCTGCTCTCCTCGAGCGGTCGAGTGATTTGTGAAGACGCTCCCGTGGTCGTAATCACGTGGGATCTCCGGCTCCCGAAGGAGCGAGAGGGCCGCATGGGCCCAGCCACTGCCGGGAACGGGACCGACAGATTCTTATTGTTATTATGGCGAGTGACGTCCCACGATCCTGGCATGTTTATGCGTCCAGATTCGAGGCGGCCTTGGCGACGAACCGCGGCTGAGAAGCCGAATCAAAGAGCCTCCGGTCAGTCTTCGTGGCTACCGGGCCCCCCCTCATCGAACAGAACTTTTTTCCCGATCGATCCCTCGGCAGAAAACGGAGAATTACGCCGGTGACGAAGACGTTTCTGATGGCCGTTCGTACCGCGTTCGATCGCTAGACTCGACGAGGATTTCCCTGCCGAGAGACCGAGAGGTGTTCGATCGAGTGATTGTCCTTTGACGGATTCTGTCAGCGAAGTTTCGAGTACCACGAAAACCCACGGGTCAGACGAGTCGTCGCTCGCTTCTTTCTTTTCTTTTCTTTTCTTTTCTTTTCTTCCTCTCTCTCTCTCTCTCTCTCTCCTCTTCCTTCTTTTCTCTTTCCTCTCTTTTTCTTTTCATTTTATCGTACGGCGATGTTTACGTACTAGACGCGTAATATTCGACGTGCACGTTGAACGTACGTCGTCTATACGGCGAAAGGAGGCCCGATCGGCGGAACGTTGGCCACGCTTTCTCCCCGTTTCTTGACAAAATCTGTCGGAACAAGGGGGTGTGTTTATGACGCGCTCGTTTCGGGCCCCCGGCGTCATAAAGAAGCAGCGGCACGAGCCGATGGAGCTGCGGAACGTGCTGCTGGGCGTGGCGGTGCCCCGGGGCGCCTCCGACGGGAATAAATTATCTCGCGGGCACGAGCCGTCGCACCCCGGTTATTATTGCCTAATAGGGGGTCAAACAAACGATTTCCGCCTACCCTCGATGACGGCGTGATTAAATTGTTGGTTGAGGTCGGCGCCGAGGCTCCCTGGAACCGGTTGAGAGGAACCGACTGGACGTCGAGCGCGGACCAAGCGCCGTCGGAAACACGAAATTTCCCTTCGCGTCCCCTCTTTTCGCACAGATTTAGCACGAAACGCTATTAAACCGACTTGCTCGCTACTACTCCTTCGCTCCTCTTCCTAGCCAAATTCAATCGTTCGTGTCCACGTTCGATTCTACGATTAACCGCTCGAGCCGGTCGTAAAAGTTGTCGAAACGCCTTCTTAACGTCTCAATGCTTCCGATTCGCCACCCCGTTTGTTAAATCGAACGTTTGAAAATTTCCCCGATAAAGATGAAAGGCGAAACGGTCACGAAGGCGATGAAAGCCACGATTCGTCCAGAGGAATCGCACGCGTGCTCGGTCAAGTGCGAACGTCTCGCATCCTCTTGTACTTTTAATGCGATCGAGTGTTGTTGCGATCGGATAATTGACAAGCTAGAGGAGACTCGATGCGAATGATATCGATCCGTCAAATTCGTCAAAGGACAATCGTACAAAGTACGATCGTACCCGGTACATCGGCTGACCGTTTAAATGACGTATTCGAGACTGCGCGAAGAAGGACCGAGGAAATGTCGAGGAGTACGGCGGGGCTTACCCCTGAATAACCTTGAACGGATAAAACTAGCAGGCTTTACTCCACTTTGGTTTGATTCAGGATGCAAGGACGTTGTTGGAAACTTGAGTGCCCTGACTGAGCACCTCTACCGGTGTTTCACCTTCTTTCGTCTCCATCCGTCCTCAACCAGCGCCCTTCCTCTCTCTCTCTCTGCTTCCCTTCTTCGTTCTTCGTTCTTCGTTCTTCGTCCGGCTTTCTCTTTCTCCTTCCCTCTAGCCACTCTCTTTCTCTCTTTCACTGGCCCTTCTCTGTCGTCACGGGCATCAAAGCACTGTCTCGTTTACACGGCTGTCGCGCGATACTTTATGCTTTAATGTCGACACACGTTGTCGCCTGTATGCCTGCCTGGCCAAGCGGGACACGTGAATTTTATCCAACATGTCTGGTGGCCGATCGTACGAGCAAACCCGTTCGAAACATATCCGGTTGGAAGCGTGGCTTTCGCCCGCCTAAGGAAATTTGATGGTACGAATTTATCGATTTACGATATATCGCGCCCGTTTACTATTCACGATTGCGAATCGAAGCTTTTCTTTATACCGCCGCTCTGAATTTTTATTTCTTCTATGGTATTCTTCTTTTTTTCTCTCTCTCTCTCTTTTTTTCTTTCTTTTTTCTTTAAACAGCCGTACCTTGTTCGACCGCTTTTGTCAAGTTTGACTAGAAAATTTATACGACCACGCCTGTATTAGTGGCAATTAATCAACGATCGATCAACGGTAACGTATTTTTATTTAGATCCGTTTGGCTCGCTTAGCGATTATCAGTTGGCTCGCTCCATCCGAAGGAAGAGGCGCGATAAAACGATTCGCTTCTAAAATCGTGAACGATCGAATCACGACGCTGCGAGTAAAGGACAAACAAAGGACGTTTCGTAAGGCCAACACGACACGATTAACGGAGCTTCGAGCATGGCTGAAAATATCAAGACCAGCGAGAAATATGTAAACGTAGTTAGGCTGTAAAAACGTAGGTCAAAGGAATCTGCAAAAATTCGTGCAAAACGCGGTGTACGGTCCTCCCTCGGCAATGCTGCGGTCACGGAACGCGATAAATCTCTTCCATCGACACTGGCCTGGCAATCGGCATGAACAGTGGGCATTTGTATATCGAGAAGATAGGAAGAATTAATTAGAGGTATCGCTGGTATCTCCGGGCGTCATTAGCGGGCGTCGCTGTCGTTGCTGGCGGGGTACACGTGTGTAACCTCGCATGACCGGGACCCCTTAGCGAATCTCACCAACCCGTCCTCCCTGCTGGCCTCACCGTCCAAGGGCATGATTCATTTTTTCACGTGGCTGCTCGTTGCGTGCTGGTGACGCCCAATTTACGCGGGCCAGTTGCTTGTCGCGCTCGACGAGCCGGTTTAAATCAACAAGATGTAATTTAAAGAAACAAAGCCGAATTCAAATTTCCATGTCCCGCTGCACCTTACACGGAGAAAAATTACCTCACCAGCGAGAAGATGGCGCGACGTTGTTACGCGTCGACCCGTTCATCGTCGCCTAAACCGTCGCCTAAAGGTTTCCCAACCGGCGAACTTTCCCATTTTTCGTCCCCCTTCTTATTTCGATCCTATCGTGGAACGCGTTACATCGGTACACGATATAGCCAGACAAAGCTGGCCACTCTTAGGTTTCGCTTTCGCACGATCAGATTCCGATTATATCAATTGCAACCTGTACCGAGCTATTTAAAAGGCTCGACGACGTTTAGAAGCAATGATTAATATTTACGATATTTAGAAACCATCCGCACTTTGATAACGTTCGTTTCGAGCGCTGATCAAGCATTACGAGGAGAACAGCGGGGTGAAGAAAGAAATATAGGTGGGGCGGGGAGGGGGGGTGGAGACGGAAAAAAAGAAAAAAGGAAAAGAAGAAAGAATCTCAGCTCGTGGAAAAAAAAAAAGTCAATTATAGGAACGGGAACAGGGAACAGAGCGTCATGAGTTTTTCGTGTGGATGGCAAGGGGCAAGGGGCGAGCCGTAAATCTCGAATAGGCGGGTACCGATTACCATAGACACGCCGCGCGTTGATTATAAACATAATTAAAAAGAACAACGGCCGGACGAGATTCTTTTTAAACGTATGCAACCAGCTCGATGCCGGTGGTCCTGCCGCGGGACGCGCCGACCCAGGAAGCTTCGATCGTGTCTCGACCGCGTCGCTATCGATCCTCATCGATCCCGAGCGTCGATACGGCTACCGTTCGCCCTCCTCCTCCTCCTCCTCCTCTCTTCCATGCCCCTTGTCGCGCCGGCTCGACCCGCCGAGGCGGACACGCGCGGCAAGAAAATGGAAAAATTCAAGCGAGGACACTGGTCCGCGGCGGACGACTTTTTCGCGGAAACGGCCAGCAGAAACGCGCAAGGAGAGACGACGCCTTCAATGTAGAACTGCACGATCATTTTTATCGAATTCTGCAAATCGTCGATCGTGCTCCCAATCCCTCTTCGGATAACGAGCTCGTCGATGGATTCGTCGTGCATCCTTTCGGACACGCTTTCCAATTCTCATTTCGATCTCGATCTTCATTTTGTCTTTGTCTACACGATGATTCGAAAATTAACCGACAAGTTGTCGCGAAGTGTACGCTGCGACGAAGCGACGCACGTAACGACGTGTTGGTCTCTTTAATTATTTACCATCGACGTATCTTTACGACGTATTTTTCTAGCGGCTATAGCTCCGTCATTTACGACCACTAAAATAAGTTGCTTCGAACAACGCGAGTTGTCAATTCTGATGTAATTAAAAACCCACGTGTTAATTTTCTCAGTTCCTTTAAGTCTCGTGCCTGACTGTATCGAAGGGTGACTCGATCGACCAGCGAATTTGCCTTGTATCTGGAATAATACACTCGTAACATTCTCGACCGAGCCCTTCGATTATTAGCCGCATTACGTTCCTCACGTTTCCGTCGCGCGATCGAGTCGCTCCTCTCGCAGCGAACGAGAACGATCGTCGATAGATAGAAAAATTCCACGAGCGACAGTTCGCGACTTTAAATCGAAGTCGTCGTGGCATTTTGAAACCGGAACGGCATCTGGCTGCTACAAACGGCCGAAAAAACAAGCAAACAGCGCGGCCGCCACTGTTATAATAAGCTCGCATGATCGAGCGAGGGCGAAGTTATCTTGCCTTAGAATCAACCTGAGAATTCGGTAAAATCTCCCGTTCGGCCGCGAATAAAGTCGCGTATTTATGGCGTCGCGGTGGCGCGCGGATGGCCAAATGTAAATTCATTTCATCAAACGCCGACTGAAATTATAAATGTCCGTCCGTACTCGATTCAGCCTCTCTAACGACCCGCTGCTACTCCCAGCCCTCCGTTCTGCATAAAGATCTTTATCCGCGCGGCTGTTCGTTTTTCAACGTGCTCCAACTTCCACGCGAAACCGACTTTCTTTCTCTTTCGATCGATCAACGTTCGATTTTTCGATTTTCCTCTTTGTTTAACGATTTTTAGAATTTGTTATCTACTGGGCGAGAAAGAATGTTTATCGTGATCCATGCGACAGAAGGAAATCTGTACAGGGCAGAGAGGGAGAGAGAGAGAGAGAGAGAGAGCAAACTCTAGAATACAACAATCCTTCGCTTTATTTTTCTTTTATTATTTAATATTATTTTCGTACAAGTTTTCGTCATTACCCATCATCGTGTATGAGCTGAAATTAACACGACAGGCG
Organism: Bombus haemorrhoidalis; assembly: GCA_014825975.1. Taxonomy (NCBI): domain Eukaryota; kingdom Metazoa; phylum Arthropoda; class Insecta; order Hymenoptera; family Apidae; genus Bombus; species Bombus haemorrhoidalis. Next base: position 14,836,976 of record CM026169.1, read on the forward strand.
ATACATTTCTATAGAACTTTATATCGAATCTGAATTATATGGAAAAGACAATGTCAGATAATGATAAACGGCTACCGTTTACGGAAGAAAATAATTCAACTAATCAAATAATTAATATGCCAGTTTCTATTTTAACGTGTTATTTTAACGATCATCACGATCTCTTTGGTATCTGCTAGAAAATCAGCATCGTGTGATAATTCCGCGTGAAACGTCGTACGGCCGTCCTTTTCCCGAATCTGCGGCAATTTCAACGGTTCTGGGTAACAATTGCGAGGCAGAAATACCGGCGAACGTGTTCGAAAGAAGCGGCATGATGCGGGGGACTCACGACATGCGGGGGACCGAAGGCTGAGAGCGCAGCGACGATTCCAACAAATTTGCACCTCTAATCGCACCTCGCGATACGAGTATAATGAGAGCATGACGCCAGTCGAGGCTAAGGATGAAGGAGCTTAGCAGGGAACCTGATTGGATCTGCGAGGCCCGGCCAGTGTGAGAGGCCGGGCCTCACCTTTGACCCCTGTTCCACGTTTTCCTTTTATTCTTCCTTCCCTCTGCCAACTCGTTTCTTTCGTTCGATCTCTCGGTAGCCTCGGGTCCTGTTCTTCGCTCTCATATTCATCTCATTCTTATTCTATCGATTTCACGCTGTTTCTGGGGCCGTTGCCTTCTTCGCCGGCCCACCGACGCGTCCCGTCGCCTTAGGGCTCAGGCCCCATACACCCAGGGAATTTCTGCCGAGCAAATTAATTTCTACCTTATTCTCTAATTTCCTTCTATTTTTGGTGGTTAGGTAAGTTGGCAAGTTACGCTCTTAGCTGGTTTACTTATCCTTAGAATCGACGGAAACTGAGTTAAGCTCAGGAATTTCTTAAAAATTGCCTATAATCGTATCCCGTTGCTGAACTCTAGAAAAAATCTGATCGCTAGAATAAAGGCCGAAGGGCTCGATCGTCCAGAGAGGGGATATTCCAACGGCGTATAAATCGCGTATAAATCGCGTATAAATCGCGTATAAATCGCGAGCGTAAAAATTCCGCTGTACGTCGTGTAACGCGTGATGCAGCAAGATACAGTCGCGTTCAAACGTTAAATAGTATTATAAATGTAGCTATACAGTGGCTATAGTATACGTACATGACTATACAGTAGCTATAAATGGCCTAGATAGCAGATACGTGTATAGTTAATTTAATCTTTTAATTGCTCGTTTAAATTTATAGCCTACTGATTTCACGCGAACGTAACGTGATCGTTATTTATTAATTCACGATTAATTGCACGCTTTATCCTTTTAACACGAGCGTCCTGATTCTCACAAATTGTGCAAAGTAACCGGACGTACTTCGCGCATCTGCCGTACGTGTGATATATTAGGATTTGACTTGGCGGTACCAGCACCGGCGAAATCTGTTAACCCGCTAACAAACCGTCGTCGCGTCATTAACCCATAGAACACCTCGGGCGCTACCGTCAGACTGGTCGAGTCTTTAAAAAGTCCGGGGTTCATTGGCGTGCTATAATATAATTGATAGAGTGGTAAAGGTTCGCGTCCTACGAGTCCCGAACGATCAGCAGAAATGAATCACTGCGTGCTCAGCCTGCTCACGCACCACGCGGCCAAGAGGGTCTGCGCGCGTTCCGGCCTTAATACGGCCATAAAGGCAAGCCGCAGTAATAATAAAGTGATAATAAAACGAAAAGCAATGCCCAATCGTCTCGCGGATACGCTACAGCAAGTTTATTACATGCTGCCATATTATATGCAAGCAACGGGCCAGCAACGAGATGCCGCTGATTTTATGGGGCCCAGGCAACGAGACCTTTATTCCTGCAACCTCCGCTACGTCCGACATTTTCCCTGGGCTTATAGTTTATAGTCGATAAAGGAACAACCGATTCGAAGCACAGACAGATAGACAGATAGATGGATAGACAGAGTCCAGTTTATCGGCGTCCCTTCCTCGTGATTCACGATTTTTCAAAATTCCGCTGCGATCCAGCCGATGGAGAGACGGACGACGCTCGTCCACCCATCGCGCATTTAATCGACGTTCGATTAAATCGTTGCTATAAGCGATAATGGAACAATCATCAGTGTGCCGGTAGAGACATGTATCGTCGTTTGGGCGATCCGTAGCGTGCTGGTAAAGCGCAGGATTCCTGTTCTCGAGCTTGCCTGTCTCCGACCGACCGACCGAAAACCCGAAATTCTATCGAGAATCGAAAATTGCACGCATCGAAAGAAAATAAATTCGACGATTTCCAGACGGATGCACGTGTTCGCAGATAGATAGCGTACGATTAAACGTTCGTAAATGCACGGTCGAGCGCGGTGAAAAAGCTGTATCGTCAGAGGTGACGAAGCAAGTAATGCAGGGGTGGTCCTCGTAAGGTATACCGTCGTCGTAATTCATCGGTGGACAACGTCTTACGGCAGATTTTAATTTTAACGGGCAACTTTCGGGCCCGTTTATGGGCCTCGATGTATAATTTTATCGTGTCTGCCGATCTGACCGCGGCCCTCCAGGCTAAATATTGTCCTCTGCCGGTGGAGCGGATGTGACAACAGGGCAAGGGGGACCGATTCTACGGCGATCGGTTAAACACGCGTGTTTAACCGATCGACAGCGACTCTCGGAAGCTGTGTACCGTTTCCAGAAAAACCGAGCGAAAATTTCGTCTTTCATTATCGTCGCTGAATAGACGTGGTTTCGATCGTCGAATATTATTTTACTCGATACGTTTTGATCTACGATAATCAAGATCATAGGCAATCCCATCTCCGAATCGTTCCACCGTCTAACCTGCCGCTGCCTGCGCTATCGCCTTTCGATAAACGTATTTACCAAATTCTTTCTTCTCGACTTTGAAAAATTGGCCGAGCTAATCCGCACCGGGTTCGAGTAAAACTGCAAAGTACTGCGAAAGGAAAATTTCAATTCTCGAAATTTATCGCGGAGCAGCTTTCACAGGGCAATGCATTAAGCTTCGTCGTTTTCTCGTTGGATTCGGGCACACGCGTACACGATACGTATAGGGACGCGGGGCCGGCAAGACAGCCAGAAATCCTGCAAGCGAGCACGACGAAACGAAAGAAATCTATACCCTGGAAGAGGTAAGGGCTCCTTTATAGATTTGTAGAAAGTTGTAAATCAAACGTTAATGGGAGCCCGCTGTCGGACATAAAGAGCTTGAAACAACGACGCATAACGATAAAGATAAAGGCCCGGGAGAGCGTAAAGGGTGTTCCGGCTCTCTCGGTCCCCCTCCCCCCCTCCCTCCCCTCCCCACTCCATATTGGCTTTTATGGTCCTTACGCCGGTGAACCAGTTTGTAAGCATGAACATTTAAAAAGCTTCGAATAGCCGTCATCAAAGTTTGAGGGATTTCCGCGTATCTGATGGAAGACGGCCGTAAATTTGCGCGCCGATCCTATCTGCCGCAAGCTGCCCGGACACAATATACCCTCGCGCTCCAACCACCGTCTTAGGTAGGCTGCACTGTAAAATTCTCGATTTACCGCTCGAAATTTTCATATATCTGCCTACCGACTCCGCTCTTTTATTATTCTCCTTTTCTTCTTTTATTTCATTACCTTTTCCCTTTAGCGAGAATTACAGCGTTTTTTTCGAACGCGCATTTCTAAACAATCCCCCCCACCCCTATGCTATGTGGCAAAAGCGGAGTATGAACATCAGCACGGGTATCGTCGTGCGTACTTTTAGCGAGTACCGGCGAGATGAAACGTACGGGCTATACTAGCGGCAGAAAGGCCTAAATATCGCTGCTGATAGGAGTGTAAAAATTGATTAAAAGCAGCGGCGTAATAGCAGACGATTGTAACAGTTATATCCGCGGAGAACGTTGGATCGGAACGCAACAAGTGACTGATGTTACGTGTCATAATTGGTATATACCATTTATAACATTTCGCCAAGGCTGGTCAAAACAATGGCGAATTTATGAGCGAAATTGTTTCCGGAGGTACGTCGGGTGGCAGCCTTCGGCCGATCGTTAATGTTACCAGTGATATTAAAAGATTAATGGTTCCGTTTCGAGAATCCTAAACCGCAGATTATTCATTAACTTCCACGGTAAACGATCTTTCATCATCGTTCGTTGATTTGTTCTCGCGTAAGATAATAAACGTTGTACGCCAGATCACGGTTCGTTGATATTCTTTCGAGGAAATCCGTGGAACGAGATCGACTCGTGGCTCGGTTTTCGTGCGAATCGATTCGACTCGCGATTATAATTACAGCCATCTTTTCCCTTCGCCGCTCCCTTATGCTCCTTTCTGTCACAGCCTCTGAGCAAATTATGCGAAACATTGGTATATTTTTATCAGACTTTATTTATCGAAACTGTTCTTACCTTAACGACGATGATCGTGCGCGAATTCATCTTCGTTTTATTAATAACGGGCTTCCAGCCTGACGCAATTGAAACAACCTGTAACGTTCAGTTACGGACATTGATAATTGCACTTTCTATACACTGTGTATCACTTTTACGCTTTCTCGCCTTCGTAAATTTCATCGACTATAACTATAGTCACCGATATCGTATCGTTGCGATAAAAGGAGGTGAGGGGGGAAAGTATGGTAAAATATGCTAAATGTAGGAAACATACAGCACTTAATGACGGTAATCGATCGAATCGGCCGACACGCAAGACAAAGCAGATATGTATGCGGGTCACGCTTTATAACTAATTTTTACGAAGGTACGCATAAATACCAACGGTCTATTAATAAGCAGCAGCGCGATGTCCGACGGATGCGAAGCGTCGCGGAATCGACGTCGAGACGCATTTGCATCCACAACGGGCGATTGTGAAGCGTGAAACCGACCCCGTTCACCAGACCTCGGACAATTCCAAATATTATGACGCGAGAAACACACCAGCAAGACGTCGCGACGCATTTTGCAGTCACACGACGCCTTCCGCGCCCGTTTGTCTATTTGAACAGGCCGTGAAACGCGAACTTTCTCGATTGTTAGCCTCGGCTGAACTTGGATAATTGCTACGCAACCATTTCGCCAGACCGTTTCTCCGTGTCCTTTTTACAAACATTATCAACGATTATCAACGTTAAATCGGCGTGGAATTTTTCTCGCGAACGCGACTAATCATCACGTTACACGCGTCGCGATTCATTACATTACGATTAAAGTGGTTATTCGACCGATCGTTCGTGAAACTGAAAATCGAAAGCTTCGAACGATTAAAGATATAGTCGTATTACGTCGAAGAAGATCGTTTCGAGGCATAAATATTCATGTATCGTAGTGCCGCTAGCATCTATAGACGCTGGTACCATCGTTGTAAGTTATGTAAATGATAGCAGGGTGTTCTAATATACGAGAAGAACATTTTTCTCCCTATCGTTGATAGTTTCGAGGAACGCACCTTGTTACCGTTCACAGGATACATCCTATATTGTCGTTCGCTCGTTTCGATTCGAAGATAGAAAGCGCGTTTACGCGCACTTGCTATCTCCGAATGAACGAATTAAAAGCAAGCTCTTCAAATTTAGCTTATACGCGTTAGCTTATACACTAGCGTATTCATATAACGAGCATTTTTACGCAGCGATCGAGAGAAAAGAGAGTAGAAGAGTAGAAGGTACGAGTATTTGCTCGAAGCGAGATGTTCGATAATATCGTCGAATCGCGGATCAACGATAATCGTGATCGTGATCGTGATCGTGGAAAACTGAATGTTCGCGAAAGCGCGTAGAAAGGCAGAAAGGAGAAACGAAATTGATAAAATTTCCCCTTCTTCTTCTTCTTCTCCTTCTCCTTCTCCTTCTCCTTCTCCTTCTTCTTCCTCTCCTTCTTCTTCTTCCTCTTCTTCCTCCTCTTGCTCTTCTTCGATCGTCGTTCGTAGATAGCGATATCGTACGAAGAAACCAACTAAACCAGTTACCAGAGAGACCAGCACGATATCGTCGAACGCGTAATTCACCGATGCCAAACGAATAATGCGTCCGGTGTTCGAAAAAGGAACGTACGGAATACCAGCCGGTGATTTCCACACGATGCAACGCTCGAAAATCGTTCGCTAAGTGGGACTCGCGGAGTCATACTCGCGGTCCAGCGGCGAGCAACTGCGCAACGTCGCGAAACAGAAATCGTCGGTTGGGCGATTAGCGAAAACGTTTGGAAAACGCAGGCTCATTAGTCGAGGAATAAAACAGGATGGTCGGGCGAGGGTTAATGAAGACCAACCATGACGATGTTCGAGGAACTCATGCCGCGATTTATTCTTCCAGGAATGGTCTCGCGCACGTGTCTCCGACCGGCGAGTTAGTATCCTTGCCTAGGCAGAAAAATCCTTTCGATGGAAACGCGACGGAAGAAACCGATGTTTCTGCCCTCCTATGGGGTCCGTATACCCTTTTGCACCGAGGCTTCTGCCCCCTCGGCCCCTCGCTTCGGTTCTTTTTCCATCGAACAAGGTGAGACCAGGCAAAAAAGCCCGACGTCGCGTCGTTGTCGCTTATGCGAAACGGTGCGTTCCCCCGTCCTTGTCTCGGCAACGTTGTTTTTCCTTCCGTGGTAGGTTCTCTCTCTTTGTTCGTCCCATTCAGCGGCGATTTTTCAGAGGCCGCACGAACGAACGCCGTTTAGGGAATCTTGGAGGAACGAGTCGGGATGCCGGCGCGGCGCGGCGCGGCGCGGCGCGGCGGGACGAGGCTTCCACTGTGCGTGCAGGGTTGTATAATTAGAGTGCAACGCAATTTGTCCGCCTGCGAGGTCCGCCAGACAGGAAACTTGTCCCCCGATTGGCTGCCTTCCGACGCTCGATTGCTCGATTTTTCACTCGTCTTCCCGTCTTTCCGTCTTTCCGTCTTTCCGTCTTTCCGTCTTTCCGTCTTTCCGTCTTTCCGCCTCGAGATTACCCGCTCGCATCATCCTTCTTTCTATCAATTGATGATGATGTATCGTCTGTACGAAATCTATAGCTAGCGAAATCGTATATTTCAGATTCCGCGTCTGCGATTTTGTTCATCGAAAATCGCGTAACCAAAATTATACTTGTCAATTATCTTCGCGGTCGATATGCTTCATCTGAGTATATATTTATATACTGAGTATATATATATATATATATATATATATATATATATATATAGTGTGTATATTTTTCTCTCTCTTTTTTTCTTTCTTTTTTTTTTCTCTTTTTCTTTTCCATTCAGGATTATTCGGCGATAGCCGTGAAGCCGCGACGGAACGCAACAGGGTCGTTTTTAAATATTCTATATTCCCTATTTGAATTGTTAATGGGGATTCTAACGAGGAGCGGGCCGTGGTTCACAGTTTCCAAGAAGTCGTTGAAGACGTGACCGACATAAATAATTCATTCACAATTTCGTTGTTTAGTAATCGCGTGGTCCTACGATGACGGTTGATGCGCTCGCGATAAACCATTCCTAAGCAACGGAAAGACCAGAGGCTCGAGGCAAATCGTTGGTCGCGTAAACTTAAGACTTAAGTATTTCCCACCTTCTGTATTCGATAATGCCCGCCGACGACAACCGAGCGACGAACGACGTTAGAAGCAACGCGTTTCGAGAACGAACCTTCGATACTACGATTAATACGATAATTTTCCAGAAAGATCGTTACAACGCCTGATAATTCAACTTCAACTTCCATGCATATTTGAACTTCGAAATTTCGCGAGCCCGACATTTGTATCAAGCAGGGTATCGTACATTTCCATTTATTTTTTCCTCCTTTATAGCTCATTGGTTTCCACCAAGCCAATCATTTAAGCAATTTAAACCAATTATCACAATGGCTGTAATTAACACTATCGTTATTGTTACAAATTGCATCGTAATCGCGATGCATTGCACCGATAAATTCGAGTATTAGGTGCCAAGTATCGGGAAATACTATTACCCACAGGATAACGCGTTATACGTATTAAATGGAAATTATAACAACCATCTACCGTATTTTTTCGTTTCGTTATTACGTATTTTCGAACAAGGAGGCCACGATGTTTGCCACTGATCTTACCTGGTTGAAATTTTCGCAGATTGGAGATTTGATCTTAATTTACGTGATCAATTCAAAATTCGAGGAAAAGTTTGTCGACAAAGGTGTTTGTATCGAAGTGCAGAATGTTAGTGACAGGTAGGTGTTGGCACGACAAAGAAGCTATCCATTTTTACGGATAATTCGATTCCAGTTAGCAGGTACTTTTTGCCGACCATATACGTAAGGTGCACGTAATTCTTAATTGCCAGCTGTACCAAACAGTCAGAATTCTTTATTTAATTTATGTACATACATTTTACAGCTATACCGGCAGCTAAGTCGAACTGGTCTTTTTTCCCTTTTTTCTTTTTTCTTTTCGTTTTTTGTTTCTAGAAATTCACATGTAAGGCTCGTTACGCTTTCCACGAAATCGTCGAGGCTAACTCAGGGTTAAAATTGCCGTTCCATTAAGATAAAACTCCCTGAAATTATTTCGAGCGTCAGCTGATTTTGTCAGACGATGATATACGATCGAGCGACCGTTCGATTTTACCATGTCCGCGTGGATTCCACCCGCATTCGTAGGATCGCGATCGGTACGAAACCATTATAAATCGAAATCAACATTCCCGCATGCCCCAGGTAAATCGCCCCGTTACTCATTAAACGCGTTGCTATTCTAATAACATAGACGAACGTCGGTTAAACCTGTTCGCTCCACATAAGGGGGTTGAACCATAACGGCGGCAGGGGGTGGGGGAGGGGAAAGGAGCGACGGGAGGAGAGCGGGCGGGGGGCGGGGAGAATTGACCTACGCGAGAACGCCACCGTGTTCGGCGCACCAGGTGCAACAACCACTCGTTTCCCGTAGATAGATGTGCCCGGAGGGCTGCACGCGTTCCCCGCAATGAGAAACGATTTTCGAGCAAGCGGCACGCGTCTCCGATACTCCGAACCAACGGAACAGACTCTATCGTTTTTAAATAGGATTATTTCAATATCGTTAGGCTCAACGATAAAATCGCTCTACTCTATGCACGAATTTAACGCGATATACAATACTAAACTATAGCCGTGCAAGTACTATGGCGTAAAGTAGCCGATACGAAACGTTTACGATTGATCATTTTCATTCTAACATGGTCGACGAGTCGACAGCTTTCCGGAATGATTTCGCCAGTCGGGTCGTCGTGGTGATAGCGGCGAACCAGGCATATTAGAAAATTAAAAAGAGATCTCTGTCCCTCCCCCGCCCCCCCTCGATGAACACCAGCTTGTTACTCGTCGTACGACCGTGTCTGCCTTTCGCGTACAGATCAAACTGAGAAACGCCTGTAGCAGCGCGTCGCCAGCTACCACGACAGAGATCATCGACGAATCGGAGGGTTTAGGCAGAGAAGGAGAACAAGCGATACAGATACTAATCCAAAAACTGTCCCCGCTCCTGCCCCCCTCCCCCAACGAGCCCGGAAGATGATCCGGTGTACGCGGCAACCGGATTTGCCGTGCGCCTTCGTCGTCGGACAAAGGTCTGACAAGCGCGACAAATATTTTGAGCGATCCGCCGATCCGTGAGTAAACGGTTTACCCGGCTGAAATTCTTGCGGGAGCGGGACGCGCGGCCCCGTAAGACGTCACGCGGCGTGGCCCGTCATTGTGAGCCAACTTGTTGCACGACAAAAATTCATGCTTCGCGGCGCTCCACGTACCCGCGTAATTGTCGTTGCCGCAGCTGCACGCCAACAGGAAGCGTTCCAACGACATTTCGCTAAATAATCTGTGGCGCGGGGGATGATCAGGGTGGCCCTTGTGCTTCTCGGCGACGTTCGTTCTCGCGCCGCTGGACAAATCCGACGGCGGTTGCGTTTTAACCGAAATTGCTTCCTTTGACGGGATTTGGCTTGTCAAACGTTTCTTCGACGTTCTTCTTTTTCCCCGCTGTCGATATATTTTGCCAGCTATATCTGAGCGGGACGAACGGTTCTCGGGATCGACGAAAACGACGGATTCGAGGGTTGAACGGGTCGATTAAAGCGCAACGGACGTGATCCGAGTACGATTTAGACGAGTTTCTTTTCCTTATCAGCAGAATGAATCATCTATCGTACTCACATGCTATATATACATATACATGTACACATATACATATATATATATATATATATATATATATATATAGTCCCGAGATATTTTTGCGACGTTCATCTTTCCATTGAATTTATCCACCTGAACGACATACGGTCTATTTTACGAATTGGAGGAAACTCGATCATAAATGATTCTCTCTTACTTTCTTCCGACGTATGGAATTCTACTCTTATTTGAGAAGGATCGATAGCGAATATTTTCACGTTAAATTTAGCATTTAGCGCTTCGGTGGTTGCTTGCGATCCCTATTAGAGGGATAAAGATGTCGTATATAAATAAGTACGGAGAGGCTGGAAATAAACGCTGGCTGTTTCAAATATCGAGCACATGCTTGTAACGTTCTTCTAACGTTTTTGCAACGTTCTTGTAACGTTCTTGTAACGTTCTTGCACCGTCGCAACGTCGAAGGGCAGAATTCGATGTGGCGGATCGTCGTTGAGAAAAGTAAACTGATAAACTTACTGATAGATTTACCGATAAGTCCACCGTTGACAGACGTCGTTGCTCGAGGCTTCGTTCACTCTAAACAAATGCGTAAATAGTCGCCGGAATGCTAGAGATCGTCGATCGTGCGGTCTCGATTCTCGTCGAAGTCCAGGCAAATCGAAGAGTCGGTCTCGCCGGTTCGGCCGATCGCTCGGAGCCGAGCAAAGAAAGAGAACAGGAGGGAATAAAAATAGGAAATGGAGTAAAAAGGTAAGGGAAAGGTGGAGTAAGGATAGAGACGATCGTTTCTTTCGGTGATCCGTAACGAAAACGTAGAGAGAGAGAGAGAGAGAGAGAGAGAGAGAGAGAGAGAGGCAAAAAGAAAAGGAGATTGGTTCTGGTGGATCGCGGTATGAAAGCGTCACATCGTGTTGGCCAGCGAGCGTCGTCGCGTCGTAGCGAGCGGCGGCCATTGTATTTCCTCGAGGCAGGTCCGATCGGGGATTTTGAAGTCGATAAATCACAATTAATTAGCGGGGCGTAATGATGCGGCATGTCGTTGCAATTGGTATGAGCTGACGGCGTGTCCGTGTGTGTACGGTGGTGTGAGTGTCTGCGGGTGCAGTGGCCGGGCTTAAATGCACCGAGGCCGTCGCTGTTCGCAGATTCGACGAGGAAAGAATTATGGGTACAAATTTGCGCGGCGCATCGTCCGCCGATTTTACGCATAATCGCGGCCGCCGATCGGCCCGCCTATGTAAATTACTACACAAACGTTTCGCGATTTTAAACGCAATAACGAGCCCGGTCTCGGTGTTTATAATTGTTTACAGCGATACCGGTTACGGCTACTGATGTACCCGGCAGTTTTGCTTTTATTTTACGTCTCTCCGCTTCCGGCCTCTCATTCCGTCTTCCTTTCCTTCCTTCCTTCCTTCCTTCTTTCCTTCCTTCCTCTCTGCCTTTCTTTCTCCCTTCCTTTCTGCCCTTCCTTTCCGCTCTACCTTTCTGCTCTTCGTCGTTTCTCTTCGCCTTTCCGTACATGTACGCGTGCAACGATTCCGATTCGTCACAGATCAGAATCTGCCTAGTACCAAGTAAATTTCGTGCACGTTAAATGGGCAAAACGTTAAATGAGCGATGTACTATGTATGTAGTAGATACAGATGATGGATACAGCGATAGACGACAGTACGACGAATTGTAAGAAGCTGTTGGTCCAAGTTCGCGGTTGTCGAGCGACGGCGTATCGATCGAAAATATAGCTTTTGGCCAGCTTTTCCAACACGTTTATCCGGCTGCGAGGCAAGGCGATTTCCCCCTAGGAACGTAACACGTCTGTATCCCCGAAGGAACGCTTTTCCCGTGAACGGAAATCGTCCCGCGGAGCCGGTCACGAGTCGCAGAAAACACGAGCAGCCGGCCTCTCTCCTTTTGTCCGGCTGTCCGGCCGAAAATAATGGTTTAACTATTCGACGGCCGGAGAACAGGCGACCGACGAACGAAGGGTGAAGGGGTGTCGCGGTGTCGGCAGAGGAGAAGAGGGTTGGAGGAGAAGGGTGGAGGACAGCGTCGGAGGTGTTAATACAGAGGTCGATCTGCCGACTCCCGGTACCAGTTTCATGCAATATGCGCATGTTTAACCGACCAAAGAGCTCTGTATCGTGGGCCTGTAGAATAGAGTGTGCAGAACGCTCGGTGCAGCAAAGGGACCGGTTAGAAAAGGCAGCTCGGAACTCCCGCTTTATTTATACACCGCACTCCAATCCGGCGACTGGCCAGGCTGGCCAACCGGCTGCGAAATGCTACCGTGTAAACACGCCGATTCGCTAAACTTCGGACTCCTTTCGGTCCGTTCCTGTCTTTGAGTTTCTAGCTCTGAATGATTTTCATCCTTGCTTAGGGCACAGTTCCTGCCCGAGTATCTGTTGCCAATCGGTAGATTAGTTACTCTATCGTCGACGATTTTTCAACGCTCGTGCCGGATCCGCACGTTGCGCATGGAGCCGAGGAATTCGAAAGTCGTGGCTTTGAATTCGAGCCAAGTTCTTGGTACTTGGCGTTTTCTTTGGTTAAACGTTAGACACGTGGATAACAAGCGCAGCGTTCTCGACGTAACGAATTCAACGCTGCGAAACGCTTTACAACAGATTTTCAACAAGCAGCAGCCAGGAATTTCACTTTCATTTCTCTCTTATTTATCGCGGCTTGGTCGTCTATGATTTCGCCTTGTCTCCGATCGTTTCAAACGCGATCCCCTCCCACCTACGACCCTTCCAAATCTAAGAAACTTTCCTTCAGCGATTCTTAGCGATTCCTCTGATCGATCTATAGCTACACGTAACACGGACGGAGAGTACGATAGCACGTAATCGAATTTTTGCGATCGAGCGGCAATTACGCCGGTTCCTAGGGCATCAGGCAGCAGGCAGAAGGCAGGAGGCAGGAGGCAGGAGGCAGGAGGAGTTGCGTCAAAGATGGCTATTTGTATACCTTAGTCGTGTGTACCTTGGTCCTACAGAGCCGGAGAGCCGGAGAGCCGGAGAGCCGGAGAGCTGTGGAGAGCCGAAGAGCCGGAGAGCTGCAGAGCCGGGGGTAGAATGGACGGGAGGGAGAGAGAGAGAGAGAGAGAGAGAGAGAGAGTGAGAGAGAGCGCGCGCGCGCGCGGGGGTTGTAGCCAGGGAGCGGACAGCCGGGTCAACTTTGTTTGCATTGGCCGTGCATGTCCTGTCGGCCATGGGGCGGCCGCTTCTTGATGCAAACTGCCCATTTGCAACTACAATCATCTCGACGTCGAATCGCACGGCTCCTGGCCTCGATTGCCGTGGAACGCGCGCGGTGTATAAACCGACCGCACTCCGGTGCAACGGTGCTTCAGTCGCTGCATAACAGAGTGAAAACAACGGCCTGCAAGCCGGGGAACCAAAGGCCGTGCCAACAGAGAGACCGGACACGATCCTGTTCACCCCGGCGCGGCGCCCGGTGAATTCGACGCCGCGACGCGACGCGACGCGACGCTTTGACCGCCCCGGTGATCTCGGTTCGACAGGATTCGCCTCTTTTTCCAAACGGTAACGTCTGCCGATCGCGGTTCGAACCTGCCAACGCGGTTTGTGAACCGCCCCTACAATTACGCTCTACTTATACGCAGTTTGTTCCTAGCGTTCGGCCTCCTCGATTTTCCATAGTCGTCGATCGTTTCGCCGGCAAATTTGTATTACCATCTATTCGCGACATTCTGAATTCCGGCATCGAAGTTTTATTCTCCGAAAATAAACCGGCCAATTCGTATTCTGTTCTTGAGTCTCCTCGAGAACAAGATGCAACCTTTCGATCCTTCGAATATCCATAGCTCAGCATCCATCATTGCGATGGAATATGGGACATTTTGTCACTTTCTATTTCTATTAAATAAAACCTCCGTTTTTGGTTTCAGGCTTCAACAGTGAAATAATCAACAATGTCAGAATATTTTGTTCTCTCAGATTCGTTACGAATTGCGAATTTGCGCGATCGATGAAACCCGTAAATATTCTACTCGAGTTTCGTCCTACATTTCTATCGACAGGAAACGCTAGTTCATGCGTATACCTATAAGCGGTACGTCGTACGCATGATAATTAAACAATTTCCTGAACATACGGGTTCCATCTCTGTATGTTCTTCGAACGTTGTCGACGTGGTTTTCAAAGAAGTTATAGATACGTAGTAATGTGCACATAATGGAACTTTTAAGTAGGAGAACGTCAGTCCTTGATATTAGCCAGCCATTCTCTGGGTCACGTTCACTTCCAGCTAGTTTGCTGGCCGCTAGTTTGCAGCGAAACCAGCATAAGTCAAATCTATATCACACCGTAGAAGCTATCGATTTGGTGATATCGTGGAAAAGCTAACAAACTTGTGGATGTACAAACGAAAAGAATCGCAGTCGTATCGCTTCGATTGAAAATCGGTTTTAAAACGGACGATGTCTTCTTATAAATTTGTCGTACGTCTAATTTACGTCGAATTTATCCATACGACGTTTACAGCGCGATGATCCTACTTACTTAACGTTTGGCTCGAAGCAGTTCTCGTTACGACGGAACTCCGTTTGCTCAAACTTCGTTTCTTACAACGAAATTTTGACGAACGTCTTTGCCTAATCGTGAACAACCTATCACGTAAACGGAAAATTATGGACAGCGATGACAACTGTTGAACTTTCATTCATATTCTGTTCTATCGTACAAACTACGATTACCAGCGTACGTTTTCTTTTTTCTTTTTTTTTTTTTTTTTTGTCGGCTGATAGATTCGGATAAATGCAATTCTGTTCTATCGCAGCATTCGTATTGAAATTCGCATAAATAAAAGTCAAGAAAAAGGTCGTCTAATCACGATATTTTCCGACTATACGTACAACATCCGCCGTAAGATTCCCACGATATATTACTTCTTTCCGCATAATTCAAAGTCGTCACCTACCGACTACTCCACCGATGGTGTAACCTCTGGAAAAAGAAACTGACGATTCGTAGATCCAAAGTTCACCTGTTGCACCAGCACCAGCACCAGCACCAGCACCAGCACCAGCACCAGCACCAGCACCAGCACCAGCACCAGCACCAGCACCAGCACCAGCACCAGCACCAGCACCAGCACCAGCAGCAGAGAGAGAGAGAGAGAGAGGGAGAGGGAGAGGGAGAGAGAGAGGAAGAGTAGAGTGGCTGATGCGCCGGCAAGGCAACCCCCGGCTGCTCATTAGGGTGTATGACAGATGCAGAGTGTGTCGGGGTCCCGGGGCGGCTATCTCTCGCGTCGACATTTCCATAATATTCAAATGCGCGGCGAGGGTGAAACAGAGGCGAGAAACGGTGGGTACGGGGAACAGAGATATTCCGCGGGGTGGCGGGAAGGAGGGCTCGGGGAACCGGACGGAGATCGAGGGTGCGAGAGCGGCGTGGTATGCCGCGGCATGGTGTTGCCGGCTGACATATTTATCGGCGGCCACGCCACCTGCAACCGGGCCCGCGGCATCCGCACAGAGCGCTGTTTTGCCCATTTGTATCCCCGATCCGGCGACAGCCCAGTTCGCCGCCCGTTCCCCGTTCGATCCACGCTCGCTCTTCGCGAGCCTTTCTTCTACTCGCTTTCGGCCCGCGCCAACCGAGCACAGGGTTACCCCGACACCGAGCCACAGGGATGACATATTGGCCGGTTCGCGTTTTTGGGGTGCTCTCTCCCGTTCCCCGTCGCGCGATTCGCCCCAACGATGCTCCAAAATTTCCCCAAATTTCCCCAAATTTCCCAAAATTAGATCCATCGAATCAACGAACGTTCGTTATTTTGATTGCTGGACTCGACTTTCATTTTTCTTCCTACAAACAGCGAGTGCTGTTTCGAAAACATGAAGATCCATCCCCCACCGTATTCCGATATCGTAAAATTATCGGAAGCAGCGCTTCCAGATGTAAACGTTGTTGAACGTAGTATGATACGTAGTCTGGCACGAAGCGTGGTTGCTACTGTAATATCAGATACGATACGACACACCGGCGTGTTATACGACGTCGTGGCCAATGCGCTGTCTGGCCATTTCACGTTCCGTATTCCTAACCTTGTATTACTCGTACATTAGAAAAATCAACTCGATAGTATTGGCCAAGATGTTTCACCAATTATGAAAAGTATCTTTTACTCCAATACTTTGTCTCGATTGTTCGTAGCATCGTCTCTCGAACACGAATAGTCCATAATTAAGGTGTAACCACCGGGCATACACGCACTTGCGCGTGCGCACGCACACGAGTCCAAGTTCTTCGATAGAGTTTGTTTTAAGAATCTTAAGCAGGTTTGGTGCTTGTCGGCAGTATTTCGAGGTCTCGTAATAGAAAGGGCTGTTTATAAGAGAAACCTCGTAATGTCGCGGCGCGACGGTTCAGGTATCTTTTCATCGAGGCTCGTGCGTCGGCCAGGCGAGAGGCACAGAAGCCGGCAGCAACTATTAAATGGCCACTTGGTCGAAGGTTAATCCTCTCACCTGGTAAAGATGATGTATAGCGGTAGGAAAAAAACGACTGGTTGCACGCGATCACCGTAAATCCAGTCGCGGTTAGACTTCTTCTCTTCTCTCCTTCGGCGAACGTTTCTCTTTCTCTCTGGCTGGTCCCTGGCTCGACCGCGACGAATCGCCGCACGATGATATATCTCCGCGCCGTTAAACGGTCCATTGTTCGCGACGACCACTGACGAATTTGTATATGTTTATAATAGCAACGCCTGTGGCTAGCTATGAGGCATAATGGTGACAAGGGGAGAAATTGTTTCGTGAGTGGAAATTGCTAGAGCCCTAAGGGATACTCGGTGCTCCACCTAAAACCCATGTCGATTCTTGTCGAATTCTTTTTAGCGCAACCGTTTCACGACAATTTCGACCGGTTGCGGCCCGTATAAGCTGTTCAGAAGTCATCCGATTAATTCCACTAATCGATAACGTCGGAAAATTGGCGTTTGCAACTACGTCGAACAACATATGTTCAAATACGCGAATCAAATTTAGCGTTCAAAAGTATCCGACTTCTGATTCGTTTTAAAGAGATTCGTTTTAATTAGAAAATCACAAACGAACCAAACTACCACGATTATATATCCAACAGTTACTCCAGTTACTCGTAATAAAATATCATGACACGATCAAATCGATTTTTAATAGGCAATAATGGAACCGGCGTTTGTAATTGCCGAATCCAGTTACCAAGTTCCTTATTTCTAAATTCTTTCATCGAGTTATAATAAGTTATTATAAGTAAGGAAGAAAGAGTTTTTTTTTTTTTTTTTTTTTTTTAGGCCGATAGAAAGATTTTGCCAAGGAAAAGAAAAAGAAAAGAAGGAAAGAAAGAAAAAGAAAGAAAGAAAAGAAAGAGAAAAGGAGGAAAGAAATAAAACACATTTTCTGCGAGTCTATTCGTGAACGGTGTTTCTTCCAGTAGGTATAGTTGGAAAGTTACGTTAATAGGAGTCATGAAAAAGCTGTCGGCTTTTGAGAAAAGTTCGCGCTTAATTCGGTACTACCGTCTCTCGCCGGAAAATTGCATCGTCCAAGCTCCAAACAACGTCGGAATCTAACGGATGTGCCAGACACGGCGCTAGAATTTCACATTGTGTTCGTGTACGTTATCACCCACTATGGCTTTCTGCCAAGTGGCCACGTGGGCTTACCTACAGGAACACAAGCTACGCTATTTCGGACTTTGAGTAGCTGGTATGTAATACCAATAATATTAACTACGCGTTGCACATCGACCGATGTTTGCGACCGATAGAACGTCGCCAATGCCTGCCAATGGAAATAGACGGGATGCGTGTAAAATGCGTGTAACGTAGCATAAGTTCAGTATATTCTGTTGTTTTTCCAACTATCGCAAATAAATCTGTGATAAAATCTGTGAAAGTTGCTTGGTTTCGTCAAACAAATCTATCGTTGGTGAAATATTTCAGTGCAAATTCAAAATTGCCCGAGATTCCAGCCATAATATCGTGTTCCCCAAATTTTTCAATTTCACGAGCTAGCTAGTCTAACGAGCTAGGAGAAGGTGGCTGTACACGATAAAATTCTACGAAAATTCCTTTCTATTTTCGTAGTATGAAATATTAAACGATACGAGTATACACCGGTCTGACCTAATTAATTAGTACGTAAATGCTACGTACAGCGATGTTCAAGCGTACTTTTCGTGGCCGCTGTAAGTTTACTCGTTGCAAGCAGATGACAAGAACGACGGTAAATTCCAACGAACGTTGCAAAATATTTGTATCGCAGAAAAGATCAGATTACATAAAGCGGAAAATCGCAGCAGCGAGTCTACCAGCGAATCCGCTGCGCTCTAATCGTCATCTTTGTGTTTGATAGCGGATACGAAGACTTCGGAGACTCGGCCCCCTGTCGCAGCGTGCAAAATTCGGGCCAGCGACATTCCTGCGGAGTAGAGGCTCCGCGGAATCCCTGCTCGAGGCCCAGCTATTATTTTTAATGCCCCGACGTATCCCGCGTCGCCGCGAGGACGAAATAAAACGGAGGGAATGTCGGGTGTCGAAGCTGGTGCGGATTTACGGGGCGCTTTGTAACACCGCCTTCCTCAATTCAGCAATATACCCGGGTCCCTTCCACCTCCTCACCTACCGCGGGACCACATGACTCTCCCACGGGGGACAGACGCTGGGAGCTGCGGCCTGGGGCCCGGGGCCCCGGGGCCCCGGGGCCACGGGGCCCCGGCCCCGGGAGCCCGCGTCGTAGCCTCTCTGCTAGCTCTGTGCTCATTAACCCTCTGTGCCTACGGATTAAATACTTCCCGTAGCTGGTAGCCTCGTGTTTTAGCGAAAAATTGCTTTTACCGGGGTGAGAGATTTGACGAGGTTTACGGGCTAACCCACTATTATCCGGGCAATTCGGTAGAACCACGACATCGATTTACAGACTTATACGGAAAACAACATTTTCAAGCAGCGAGCATATCTACGAAATACGCGAGTGCGTGGTCGACACGCCGTTGACAATATTAGTAATTTATTAGCCAAATAAATGATTTATCGTTACGTTGATGTCGCGAACTGCTCCTCCAAAATTGTGATTAGCCTTCTGTCGATGGTCTAGACCAAATTTCTATTCGAAATTTCTTTCCTTTCCTTTTGCCGAAGGAATGTTTAAACGTTCGCCACGAGAAATTTGTCCACGCTTTCTCAAAGTCTTGGAACGAATACGACGAAAATAAAGGGTTCGATATCTAGCCGTAACGCGTGGAAAAGCGTGGAAAAGTGTCTTACTTGACAGAGAGATAAATCTTCTTAATTCGATGTATCGTGAGAACGTTAATTGAAAAACTCGAGATTTATCGAGACGTATTACCGTACGAACGTACGTAGCAGAGAGGACACGGCGAACGAGCGACGGAGCGAACTGACGGTCAGCGGTGCCCTTACGAATTGCCGACTTTTCTGCGAATGTGCCGCTCCATGGATGGTTCTATAAGGTAATCGGTCGCGTAGATATGATAGAAACCCGGAGAAACATGGCTGTCGCAACGGTTGGCTCGCGAAGGCATCAGCAACAAGGGCAGCCACGGTTTTTCGCCATACATGGAACTGGAGCACGCGCCATATGAGCGACGTTTATGGATTACAAAATTGCAGGCCGAGCCTAACCAGATTTGAAACCGCTTCTACATAAGCGCGGTGTGCCCGGGAGCCCTGAAAAAGAAAAAGTAAAACGAATCGAGCCCAGGTCGCGCGGCGGCGGCGGCGGCGGCGGCGACGACGACTCTTACTGCGATCGGAGCGAACGTGTTGAGCTGTTGCTCGCTTACTCGCTTGGTTGTTCTCGGTTCTCGCTCCAGGAATCCAGAAGTGTAATGACACGAGTAATTGGGCCTTAGAAACGGAATCCCCTGTCTACGGTTTTTGCCAGTACGCGGTCCTTTTGCTAACAATAAACGTTGGCATTCCGTTGGCTCCGGCCGGTGGATCCGGGTAAAATTCAACGTCATATTTCTCCTTTTCGCGCACCTGCGTTACCGCGAGGAAAAATTTTGTTCGACGGCCGCCCCGCGAAACTTTGTTCCCTATCAAGGTTGCTTTTGTTCATCGACGGCGTTGCCTTTACTATCGCAAAAAGCTAGCCGCGGTTTCGTAAAACGTAACGGAGTCGCGTCGTTTTTTGCCGCGTTCGGCACGGCCGCGACCGTTTGTTCGGAAGGCGCGATGCCTTGCTTTTCAAGCAACTTTCATCGTTGGCCTGGTAAGAGTTAAAACGGCGCGAGACGCGCGGTTTTTCGTCGCAATGTTGGATCGCGCGTGGAATTCTTAGATATATAGATCGAGTGGTAGATAGTGGTTAAGAACGCGATGGAACGATCGATGCGCGTAATTGGTCGTAACGAGTCGTAGGTAATGCCTGCTATCGTTTAAAAATAATATTACGAATTACAAAGTAATACGTACAGCGCCGACGAGTTTTCTTACCAAAATACGAAAGCCGTCGTCTGTAAATAATTAAACGTGATAACAGATTCTCTCGAGAATATCGTATATCGTTTTTTTTCTTTTTTCTTCTTCTTTTTATCGTATATCGTATTTTTCTATCATATTCAGAGCGTTACTCTCGAAAGCGAGCACAGCGTGATATGAATGGAGAGAAAGCCGAAGCAACGAAATATCCAGTACGTAAAAGCTACGTCGAGGCCGACTAATACAGCCGCGTATATACCACGTATCGCAATAAATTATAAAAGTTAATGTTTGACAACGATAAGCGCGGAGAGAAAAAGAGGGGGAATCACGTTCGCGTAGTCGGATTGAATAGAAAGATCTATCACGTCCGATAAGTTACTATACTAAATCATGCGTGGTAAATTCTAATCACCTATTCATATGCAAACTTTCAATGTTACTATTGCCAACGAGCAGTTCCTTCGCCGTGTATAATGTCATTATGCACGCTGCGCAAAGTGAAAACGCTATCAAACGTTATTCGAACGTTAAATTACCGTCGCGGGTTATTTTACGTACGAACAGAGGTATATTCGCCAATTGTCGCGAATATCGAGGAAAATGATAATACGCGTATACCTTTGAACTAGAAAGCACTGTATCGTTAATTACTATCAATTACTATTAATACACGCGCACACACATACATGTGTATATTTGAAGCGATACTATCACGAGCGAAAAATTAACTATAGGATGATCTGAACAGTAGCGGATAGCAGGTACCGCGAAAGAATCTCAACAAAAGCAACAACATTGATTCACAGCGAGTAGGAACAGGCGATAAGAGTATGATAAAAATGGATATAGTTCGAGAGTCATAATAGCGGGACACGCGGAAAGATGTCAACAACTTTTTCTTCGTAAAATAAAACCGCGAGGATCGTTAAAAATAATTAACCGACTAACAAGGTCCGAATGTCCGTTCTCCATATCCATACTCGCGTTCTCGATGAAATACAGGCACAGTTATGCGCGTGTATTTATCGGTGGCGCGCTCATCGAAATCCATAAATCCGTCGTATTTTCCCATAAATAATGGAAATGCCAACGGCGGTCAGATAAATCAACGGGACCAGTCGCATTAAAAAACACAATACGCGGGAACGAGGCGCGTTACACCTGTAAATCAAACGCGCGTCTATGTCTATTTATGCAATCGATACCGCCGCACAATCGAATCGATCGCGGTCTTTAAGGTCACGCTCGTCCATGTTATGAGTTTCATAAGATCGAAGAGATTCTAAATGCGGCCTGAGCTCGGCCTCCGCGGTCCTTCGATCAAGGAAAAATCGCAATTCTCCATAAATATTCATCCTACTGACGATCAGCGAAGTGAAAAGGGGACGTTGCGACAGTGATACGACGCCGTATCGTTTTTGCCCACCAAAGCGAACGTGGGTGTACCGTCATCGGTTCCGGTTTCGATCGCTCTTTCAGGACACCGGTTGATTCGTTAACCGGCTGGATAACGTATAATTTGTTGAACGTTATCGACGATTCGTTATACGTACGCGGTACAGATCGTTGTAAGTTTGTTAATTAGTTTGTTAATTTCACACTGTAGGCTCGTGAAAATAATCGTACCTGATATACAGCGGTTAGCCGAGCGTAGAAGCCGGATTTTCAATAATACTT
Organism: Bombus haemorrhoidalis; assembly: GCA_014825975.1. Taxonomy (NCBI): domain Eukaryota; kingdom Metazoa; phylum Arthropoda; class Insecta; order Hymenoptera; family Apidae; genus Bombus; species Bombus haemorrhoidalis. The sequence continues at coordinate 14,859,212 of CM026169.1, forward strand.
TGCTCGCTTGCTTCCTTTCTTTGCACGATGCAGTCTCTACCGTCTAATTGGTTCTTGAGTTTGTCCCACGCTTATTATACAACGAATATTGCGAGTTTAGGACTAACTCCTCGACGATATGACACGTAGTAATCTGCAAGTATATGTTTAGCCACGTAGAACGCGAAAATCCTATTGTCACGTCGAACACGGTGAGATTCTTTTAGCAAGAAACGAATGTACGTTGTAAGGTAGCTGCGAGACCGGAAACAAGCAACGTCCGAGGCCTAAAGGAAGGTTGAAAAATACGTCGCATCGACCTATTGCAACGAGATTCGGCCCTGTTAAGCGGGACTGGAAAGTCGGCGGAAGGGTCGATACCGAATTAGCCGGAATGTTTGCAGAATCAATCGGTGCGCGCAATGGCTTTTAATCACCGCAGAAGCTCTCGTGCCGTTTCGTCATATCCGGCGACGGGGACGGCGAGATGCTTAAAAATGCACTCAAGACCGCGTCTGGATGCAGCCTGACGTGCAGTCTGGACGAGGGCGTCGTAAGAGGGAAGTTAGTCCTTAATTTATTCGTCCACTCCGACTGGCCGGTGGGCCGATGCAACGGCAATGCAATTATTATTAGCTTATTATTATATAATTGGCGGACTACGGTTAATGAGGCCTCTTGAGACAGCTGACCGCGAACCAACTCCAACCGAAGAATCATCCGTTTATTTGCCGATGCGTTAATTGACCGATGCCGTTCGTGATCGCAAACGTTCCTCTCTGCCTGATGCGAGTCGCGTCCGTGCCAATGATACGCTTGCTTCGGCCAATTACGGCCGATCCTCTACGGATGATTCTCCAGAATTAAAACCAATATCCACCATCAATCGAATATTGTATAGTTGATTGCAGTCCCATGTTGCACAACCTATCTCGTTGCATCTCGAACGTTGCATATTAGATTCGCGCATACGAGATGATACGCGTGAATTTTCGCTTCGCCTTGAATTTCTCTACGCTCGAATACCGAATACCATATATATATATATATATATAAATACGATAATATAACAAAATGTTAAAATCTAAGTTCTCTTCCAGCCTACATTTGTAAACGTCGCTTCGCTTTTTCCAACGATCTTTTTGCTTCTGTTTTATTATCGTGTATTATGATCGTGTATCGCATCTCCATATCTTAATTAATATAGTTACCTTAAAAGTATTTCTCACCGGTATCTCCAAAACGAGACTTATTAAAACAAGTCTTTTAAACGATCTATCTGTCTATCTGTAATCTATCTATCTATCTATCTGAAAACTTTTGTCGCGCTGGCAAATACGTGCCCGCCTCTTCCTTCATTCGATGCTTTTTATTCGAATTCGTAGAGCATACTACAATTCAGGAAACACATAGGTACGTGGTGTTTCAAATAACAAGAGATTATACATTTGTAATATTTCAACGAAACCTTTTATGAAAAAATACTTGTATCGAACGCTTAAATCCTCGACTCTTTATAATCGGTATTTCAAATCTTAAGATACGGGATAAGCCTTCCATGCACAAATTATTCCACAATCGTTCGATTACGTTCGAAACAATTTATACTTCACCTGTATCTTATCTACCCGAACGATCGTTTATAAAACATAAAACACCGCAAACAAACGATTTCAAGCGATAGATACGATCTGATCGCCATCTTATTAAACCGAAACGAACTAAACAATCAGCCGACGATATTATTTACACAGGCCGTTTAATTATCGTTCGATGCACTCGATAACAGTTGCCGCTTCGCGGCTGCTGTTTTTTCGAGCTTTCTTTATCGGTCGCGATGCGTATCGCGTGCAAAAGACTGCAACGCGTCTGATGCCCTGACCGACATTCGTGAGACACGCAGCGCCGGTCGCGGTCGTGCGCGCAAAACCGTGGAATATAAACGACGCGATTAACAGTCGGCGCGCAAGCTGAAATTATTATGTCGTCGCCGGAATGGGGCGCAGCCAGGGAAATATGCAATTATCGCGTGTCTAATAGAGTGTTATCGAATTACGTTGTACCATGGTACGCAGGAATGCCGTAGGTGTTGCACGGGTTCCATTCGCAGAAAAATCTCGTTCCTCGAGATTTTCGATTCGCGATCGTCTCGATCGTCTCGACCGTCCGATCCAGTTCCGATTCTCATTGGCAGCGTTTTTCCACAAATTCAGGCGCATAGAAACACATACGATGATTTTTTATTTGTTCGACTAACACACACACACACACACACACACACTCTCTCTCTCTCTCTCTCTCTATGAAGTTTCAATTTAGCGAGCCAACAGTACCCATCAAATTTTCATCTATCGTCGTATTAAAGGAGAAAACGTTTGCTTCGTATCGCGAATATTTGATAGTTTCAGAATTGATAATAAATTTTCGCCAAACCTACGGTTTGCTTTGCGAGGCAACCGTAACTAATCGAATTATCCGTAAAGCGTCAATGAGATAATAAGTGACTCATTGTGAGATGCACGAGTGGCGTAAGTCAGAGTCGATTGGTTCGCGTGACAAAGACTTCCATGGAGTCCGCGAGTGAAACATCAACGATCATTGCTCGAACCGTCCCGCCGCGTCGTGCCGTTCCGTGCCGCGCTGCCGCCTCCGCGTCCACGAACCTCCGGAATGAACCTCCTCGACGAAACTTTCAACCGTGGTCGCAGCCCACGTCGCAAATTCCACTCCACCTGGTGATTTACAGAGCCGCGTTTGTCAATAGCATTTTCCATTAGCAATTCATGCGGCATCGGACGCGTTTATCTGCTTCATAAACTATGATGGAAAACACATATATCATCGCATCGTTGCTTTCGTAATGGTCGACCGAGCGTCGTCCACACGGACGTCTTTTCAGTAGTTTTCAGTATTTAACCATTCACGGTCCTGCATCCCGATACGTACCTACTTCCAACATCGCTTTCTCTATCAACCACCATATTTCTGTATTTCTTTATTTTTATTCGTCTCTGACCATCTTACATAACCAGTGGTATTAAGTATCAACGTAAGTATCACATTCGTGACTCGGCGTAAAGGCTCTTCAAATATCACTTTCCCAACAGATGTCTACAATTTTAAGGATTTATTCATCTTCTACGCTCGTAAGAGAATCGTGTATAAGCACGTATAGTTTCACGCAATTAAATACATTCAGCCGCAAGATTTGGCATGCACGCGATTATATGAACGATTATACAGAAATTGTAGCGCGATTGATAAATATAATTAACGAATTGCGCAACGACGACCATCGGTATTCCAGCTATGCGGTGGCTACTGCGCAGTAAGAGAGAGAGAAAAAAAAAGAAAAAGAAAAAAATAGAAAAAAGATGAAGATAGGTCGTAATATTATTGCGATAATATTACGGTCGATGTTGTTGTGCAAGATGCTCTTGCAAGAATTAGATTAACAAAGTTTAGATGTGGTATGCGAATTAATAAAAATGTTGTTACGTATGTAGAATCGATTAGTCACGTTGGAGGAAGCGTTTGATGTAATAGTACGAGGAAGCGTACTATTCAAAAGAAGGAAAATCCCTGACGCGTTATAAATTGTAAAGCGACAACTTGCCACCGAATAGCTCGTTAATAGTTGATGTAAAGAAAATGACGAACGATATTATCGACAATGTCACATGCATATACACAAATCGGTCGCATTAAGCGACATGTTGCAATTTTCTATTAACAGATCCGCATCGTACGCAGCTACGAAACACGCGTTATCGCGATTAAATTTATTTAATCAGAAAAGAAATCGTTTGTTTTCAGAAAGAAGAATTGCTACGTTCGTTTCGATCCGGAGAGGAAACGTAATTGCATTCTTTGAAAGAGGACAATGTAATAGAAACTACCGTATTGTCCGTCCCGTTTACTCCATCTATCTCCGCCTTTCATCTTCAGCTAAAAACGGTACACACGCACGCGCTCTAATTGCGCGACTTAACGCATGGAATAAGGAAACTATCGAAGATCTTACGCTTGACATACGAGTGAGTTTTATTTATCTACTCGTTTCTTTCTTTTTGTAATTATGCGTTTGTTATATCTATCTTATCGCAATATATTTATATAATCGAGAAATTTAATGTAAGATTTAAGATAAGAAATAATTTAAGATTCGTGTGATCGCGAGTTAAAAAGTGTAACCATGCGAGATTAACCGATTAAAGATATTATAACGGGATTAATCTTGCTTGTTTAATTATCTGATCTTTTCTCGGTATAATTTTGAAAAATACGAAAAGACCGACGGCGAAAGATTTTCAATGACCAAAGTGAAACTTTGTCCGTTTTAATTTTCACCCGACAAATCGAAAGTTTCTGTTGCTCAGCCTATATCGGGGGAATCTCGCGTGTTTCAATGGAGCTCAGGCACCAGCAGTCAATACTTTGTTATAAGCCTCGTTTATTATAAGCCGTAGGCCGTAAGCTACTTTGTCGAGCCGCGGTGCCGTTAAACTGCAGGAAATAAACTCTGCTACAAGATGATATATTCGGTAATGAATGGACCTCGTGAAAATTACGCTTGCAGAGAATAGTTTTTCATCTCGAGGACGCCGCGTGGATTTTTATTTGCCGCTTGTGAGTTAGCAAAGGTATCCCATTGGCCGGGAATGCGTTATCGCATTGCCATAATGATAGTTCTTTGTTTCGCGTGGATAATTTTACAGGTGGATTCAGGACGCGCAGCGTTTATGCATCGATCGATCGCGGAAAAACGACTAGTTCGTTAAATTTGTCAAGTCCACGCAAGATTTTCCCGCTATGAAACGAACTCTAAAGCCGACTACCGATATCGCTGGTGGAAACGATCGATCCGCGAACCCGTGCGAACATGGTCGTGAAGTCACACGAGCAATAAAGCCGATGTAAGAAAATCATATAAACGATCTGACGATTGGCTTCCGGTTGAACGTCTCTTCGATCAGTCGCCGGCGCATGATTATGCTAATTTCTACGTATCAACGTTAATATCGGCTATTTATGATCGTCCGATGTATGATTTACGTTCGTTGCTTTCACTTTGCTGATACAACGATAGCCAACGAACGCCGGCTTGCCAAACAGGAGAATTAAATCCGCCGTTTAAAGAAATTCCTATTTCGTTTCCGATAATCTCACGCGGTTATCGTACGATAAATATGAAAGGCTCGAAAGTTACAACGGATAAATTATTAGTTCGATGAAATTGAACTCGACTGGCTCCAAGTGAACAGATACCTGCTTAGATGTTTGCAATTTGCAAAATGTCCGGTAATTTCTAAGCAAATTCCTCGATCTGTATCAAACTTTGCAACTTTCAATACGATCCTGATCATCGTGCCCCGTTACTCGTGCGTCGACGAAATTTTCAAACGTTTCTCCCAATGTTTGCGATATACGTACGTGCATATTTATCATGCATATGCAGTATCATAGCTTAAAAGCTTGTCCAAGTCATTTCGTGTTCATAAAAGTAACCGCTATCTTGCAAATCTGCCAAATTTCTTATCGAGCACGCCCAATCCACACCCCATTTTCCCCAAGAATCTTCAAAACTAAAAGGAACAGCCCAAAAGCAATTCACCCGAACAAACAGCGGAAGAAGCTTTCGAAGAGCAACGACGAGCAACGCGAGACATCGTTTCGCAACGGATTCGACCCCTAGCTTGGCTCTCGGCAAGTTTCGCGAAAGTTAATTAATAGCTGGAAGGGGAATGGGGAAAGGGGGGAGGGAGAGACAGAGAGAGAGGGAGAGAGAGAGAGAGAGAGAGAGAGAGAGAGGTGGAAACGAGAATCGGAGGGGGGGGTAGGGGGTTTACCTGTTGACAGTAACGACGCCCGGCGAAAAGGGCTTCGTTCGAAAGAAAAACGCCGATAGGACGTGTGTTTACGAAAGCTGAAATTCCAACGGGGGCGCACGGGGGGGTTTGGTCGAAAAAAGGGGAGGTTAGTCATTGGCGCAACCACCCCCGCGTACTCGTCGAGTAGCCGCAGCGAGGGCAACGTTGTCGAGCGCAATAAAGACACCCCTCCCCCCGCCCCCGACCAGGGAGTAGTTGCAACGCGAAAGTCGGCCCCGAAGGAAACTTTAAATTGGAAAAGTTTCGGCCAGGCCGTCTCGGGCAAAGCTGCAGAATGCTAAAAAATAAGCGCGCGAACCCTGGTCGGCCATTATCCCCGGCGCAACCGGCTCGATTCGTTTGAAATTTCTCCTGCATCCTAGTGCTGCATTATTTTTCACCGTTATTATCCTTCGTTACGTTACGCCTGTACGACCTGAATCTTACGCATCCTTTACGCGTCGTTCTACACGACGCGCACTATCCTGTCCGTTGATATTCCCATTCCTTCGATGTTAATTAGAACGGTTGCAGAAACTAATGGACACCGCATATATATCCTAATAGGGCCGAAAGATTGGAGAGTTTGTTTCCTTGTGTCTAAAAGAAGAAAGAAAAAAAAAAAGAAAAAAAAAAAAAAGAAAATACCGTGCATTTCACTTTCTTTGCCGCGATCATCTTTCTCGTGGTCTCTTCGTACGTTTGACGGGCTCTCGGTATCCATATATATCTATCTGCCGTCCTAATATTAAATATCAACGTTCCAACGTTTCAACGTTGCACGTTTAAGAAAGAAGAAACGGAAGAGAGCTTTCAAAGTTTAGGAGTTCACGAAGAGACAAGCAAGAGAATACTGTCGAGCCGTTGCTCATACCGCAGTTTCATAATTCTCTGCAGGTATTTCTGTCCCTTCCTTACTATTTAAGAAAAGAAACGAGGCTAACGTTGAAAGCGTAATTTTCATCGAGCCTCGTAAGGCAGCTGCAACAAGCCTACATTCTTATTTTCCATGGGACATGTCTCTTCCTTACTTTTACAGGTTACAGGTTTCAACCATGACCTTATTTTCCGTTATGGTTCATTCCTGGCTGAGCCATCCTTCTCGTTTTGGTATGCGTGCAACCATGTTTTCATTCCTCGAATGCTATGCGTAATCAGAATGCGTAATACTCTCAGAACGCGTAGCGCGAATATAGAGAGTGCAATTTACAAATATGTCCGTTTCGCTTCTTAACAGCTTTTACCCTTCTTTTACCTTTGCGCAGAATTGAAATATTCTCCGTCGAAAAGATTCGCATTTATAACGTATCAATATCGTTCATCGAACGCCGTTTTAAAACTACGAATATTTGTCCCTTAATTTAATGTCTATTAATCTCGAATATTCTAGAACTAAAACAAACCGATCTTTAGACGTTAATGCCGCTACCACCTTTCGTACACGTACTTTAGACGAACTTTCTCAATTTTTCTACGCTCCTGCAATTCCTCGTATAAATGCTGAAATCCAGGAATCGGTCGTTCGTCTCTCGGCGCAACTTTCTCGAAAGCCGAACCCCGTATGTTTCCATTGTGAATGCGGCTTAACAGACGGGTGGTTAAGCTTTTCTGGTAATTAAGTGCGGCTTATGTCGGCTTGCGAGGGTGGCTGCGGTAACCTTAGAGGTTAATAACTCAGTGGAGGGTCGAATATGATATTGTTATGGGGCGGGCTGTATAAGAGGGGGTGCGATGTACCAGGCACCCGTGAACCCTACACCGGCTGATTAGGCTCGTGCCAGGCGTTATTAATCCGCTAACTCACCCCCCTCCCCCACCCACCCTCCCCCTCCCACGCCACCACCTGACCCCGCTAACGAGCAGTGCCACGGTTACACTTGCACGTGCCACCGGCTCTCACGTGACTCGAAAGCCACCACCTTGCGTGGCGAGGGGCCGACTATTCGCCACTTTCTTCGCGGGAATCGAGCACGAGGTGAAAGTTTTACTCGAGCAACGACCCTCGAATTGCGATATTTCTAGGAATACGAATTATTCCGTGGCGAACCTATGAACTAGCAAAGTACGAAATTTGAGAGGCACCGACAAAACAAAACTGGACAGATGTTGACGAAATATAGCAAGCAGTGGAATTCTTCTTCGATCACCCGTATCTTCCGTTATTTTTGTACGTTTGAATTTCGGCCGCGAAGAGTATTCAACTTACCGGTGGTAGCTGTTCCATTAGTTCCTGGTCAGAAACGGAAAATTTAGTTACCGAAATTCCCTGAACAGAGAGTCACTGGTGTGGAATGTGTCGGGTTAATCTGACGTAGTATCATCAAGAAGAGCATAATAAAGCGAGACGTTAACGCAGCTATTATAATTAGAGACTCGTAGCTTCGGTATTTACCATATACAAATACATACATTTATTTATATATATATAAATTATATATTATAAATTATAAAAAGATGTGTGTGTGTGTGTGTGTGTGTGTGTGTGTGTGTGTGTGTGTGTGTATATATATATATATATATATATATATATATATATATATATAAGTTTGACAATATATCCTATCCATAGTTAAACGATTAATAATTTTCCATTTCGATTAATAATCGATTTGCCGAAAAATTCTCAGTTTTGCTCACTCGCGTCAAACCGATTCGAAGAAAGGAAGCATACATTAGATACGTAGGCGTTGTCGTAGCATCGCGTTGCTTCAAATTACGCGAAAGATCAGCAGCATCCCGATCGTGATCGGACGTTGATAGCAGGGTTGGAAGGTCGCGAGAGAAGAGCTGGAAAGTCTCGAAAGTCTCGTCGAGGGTCGGAGCCACGACCTCTTTGTACGTCCTTATTGTTACTCCTCTGGCCCCTGGTGCTAATCCGACCTGACCCCATGCACCGGTCCAATCCGAACGGCTGCTCGTCCAGCAGAGATTGACAGTTTAAAATATGTATAATAGACGGAGGGTGTTTCGGAGGGTGACGGAAGGTCTGGATTAAATTGGACGCCGTGAATTAATCGGCTTCTGTTTGAGTGAAATTGGGCAAGCGCTGTTAGGAAACGTGAGCATCGAACGCGGTCCATTGTGCCGTCGCGCATCCCCTGCCCTTTAAATCATATACAAGCAACCCCTGGCAACCTGCTGGCCCTATTAATCGATCGGTAATCGTGCATTCACGTGAATGGATACGGGGATGACTGGAACGAACGAAGGAGGTATTGTATCTTTGTTTTGCCCGTCTCTTTTGTGCCTGACGGTCTTTTGGGAGGAGTTGCACGAGTTCGGGTCAAGGGCCAACATCTCGCAAGGGTGGCTTTCGCGTTTCCAGCGATCCGTTCGCTGCATATCGTATCCTTTCCGTCGTCCCTTTTGCCGGTCGGTTTACTCAACGTTCGCGTATACCTTACGTTTCCTGCAAGTCTAAATCTAAGACGGACATCGATGCCATCGATTAAATTTTCTCCCGTTATCTCGTTGCCAGATAAGAAGGATCAAAGGAATAAAGTATTTACCAGAAATCGTATGTATCCGACTCGAGGATTTACGATAAAAAGAAATACCGAAACGCTGACTGTCGTTAAGCCATTTCTCCGTGCGAGCTAAATGTTGAAAGAACAAACGGTTTTCGAACAAAGATGAAAGATAATCGAATTGCGCTGCGTAAACCAGTGTTACATTTCATTGTCATTTATTTCGGTCTGCGCGATCTGTTGCTTTGAGTATCGTTGTACTCGTCGTATTCGTCGTATTCGTCGTATTCGTTATTGCGCAAGTCCATCGATATGCTAAGCACAGAAGGCGAATCAGTTTCTGTCATTTTATTTTCGCTTAATTTAGCTGCGGGTTTGGCCGAGCTTCCTTGGCAGAAACGGACGTGTGGCATCGCGCGAAAGTTTCGCATTCCGAGTCGGGGATCCGCGACTGCGGCAAGATCCGATCTGTCGGAGTTATGCGTTATTGGGCAGCGTACGTCGTCACACACGCGATTTCGTATCGCGCGGCAATTCCCCGTGAAAAATTCCCCGCTCGGCAGCACCGGCATTGCATAAACATTAGGGATGTATCTTCGATCTACGGCCGGTCGTAAGACGGTGGCACACACCCACGTTCCTGAAATTGAAAAAAACTGAATGGGTGCTTCGGAGCGGTGTTCCACCGAGGGGCTCAACGTTCTTTCGGGGGACGGCAGTGGAATTATAGGCATAACGAGCCGGCGAGCGCGTAAACCTCGCGTTTTTACGGGTCATGCTTGTTTATGCCGCTCGCGATACTAGCGATAATGGAGTTTAAATGGCTCGAGAACGGAAATCTATCGGGACGCAAGCAATAGAGAGCGTCGAGAGCTTCTGACTTTGGAATTTCTCCAAACGGAAGCGATCCTATCCGTTCGATTAATGATCGAGGAGACTGAACGACGATTAACTTAAATCGACCGTTTGGCCGTTGTTAACGCAACGGCATAGAAAAATATCTGTGAGAGCTGACCGAATCGACATAAAAACGTTTCTACGCGTTACTATTGCCAATAAGATCTCGAAGGTTCGTTGCTTCTCGTCTCACATCGAACGAACAGCGGTAGGTATATGTTCAGACGTGGTTATACGTGGCTTTATAATCGGCAGAGATAGTCATAAAATTATGGATTTTAATGTGTACGATTGATACAGCGGAGCCGAGTTGGATGGCGGAGAAGGAGAAATCTTAGATTACGCGGTGCTCCGAACAATGAACGTTGACGTTAGACTGGCAGTCGAATGGGTCATGAAAAACATATGAGACGAAATGAAACGACGGTGTAGGATATTACGGTATCCCGTCTCTTTCAGGATGATGAAATATCCGATATTGGAATTTTCTTCGACGTATTATACAGGCTTCCTGTATGTGTATAGGATATTCCATAACTTGCAACGTAATCCGAAAGGGAAAGCAAGTTCTTTTCCCAATATACAAGAGTAAGAAGTTAAACACATTCTGACACGAATGTCGCGACCGTCTCTTTCGACGATGATCCTCCTTACCTCGATGATTCAAAAGAATCGCGATACGGTTAGAAGAGCCACGAACCCGGTCCGAGTTGTAGTTCAGGAATTAGGTAACCGAAGTTTACAAGATGCCAAGGTGAGGAGTCTCCCCCTAACTCCTTTCGTCCGTAATTTTCCGATCGAATTACGTAGTACTGCTAAAAATAAGCGGACGTTGGAATACTTTTTGAACGGTAGTGTACGTATCTAGAACGAACCAGAAGGCGGAAGGAAAAAGGAAAAGGAAAAAAAGAAAAAGAAAGAGAAATTCTCCTCGCATTTTCGTAAGAGACTCGGAACGTCGCCGAGCCCCGGAACCGTATAGTATAGCTAAGGAATATTCACGAACGAGGGGGTGGTTACCCCTGTCGTGGCATCGCGGCCAATCTTATGGAAACTGCTGACAGCACGTCTACTTTGCACAACAGTTTACAACCCTCGCGACCCTGCCGTAAATATCAAGAATACCCGCGTGCATATGTTGCGTCGCGCCAGTCAAATTCTGGCTAGCGTCCCTCCAACCGTCGAGCGTGGAAATTTCGGATGGAGATTCATCCTAGTAACCCCCGTTTCTTTTCCTTCTCTCTCTCTCTCTCTCTCTCTCTCTCTCTCTCTTTCTCTCTCTTTTCCTTCTTGTCCCGCGTTGCCGCATGTTTTTACGTTTCCTCTGGGCTTTGCCAGACTCCATACGGTGTCATTACACACCCCATAAAGCAGCACGCGATCGACCATAGTGGCACTGCCACTAGAAACTCGGAATCATAGACTATCGAATTCGTTGCGCCCTTTCGCTGCCATCGATCTCAATGCGCGTTTTTCTTTCCTTGGAAGAACGTTTAATTCCCTTGTTCTTTCTATTTCGTCATTCAACGACGAATATCGAGTATGGTATATCCGGTGGAATATCGGTAGAATAGTTTCATCACTAGCTGCACGTGCATTCGATAACGTGCTGTCGCTCAACAAGGAAAAGGTGCTTTCTATCCTTTCATCGAAAATATCGTATAATCAGGTTCTTCGTTCAACGCACGAGATCGATAAATCCGTCATTATAAACGGTTCGCGTTGAATCGACGCACGTTACGTACGAGTCTGGTATTACATCCGACGACTTTGCCAAGAAAAATGTGTCAAGACCTGCATAAATATATACCACGAGAGCGTACATCGTGTTCGTTATACGTTATAACGTTAGATATCGTCGAAACGCACCTCGTGAATACTATGCGCGAACCTGTTAACGTTTAATAGCGTTATCGGAATAGCAAGCGATGAAAAGATTTAAAGCGTGCGATGACGCATAGAATAAACATAAGAAAGGCAGAGCGTAACGTTAGGGAGAAGAAACAAAAAAAAAAAAAAAAAGAAAAAAGGAAAGAATATATATGTATATAAAGAAAATACGTAGTAACGGTTACGATGTTTTAAGGTACTAAAAATTATTTTCACTCGTCTTTCCTTGGACACTTTTTGCTGCAAGATGGAAGATTTACAGGGCTGCGCCATCGGTAAACTACGCATATCTATTCACTCATGTTCCCATTCGTATCTCTATAGAATGAAAATAAAAATACTTAGGTGGTAATCTCTTATACGATACAACGTACGTGATTGGAAGATCTATACGTGTATTCTTCATATTTATGCACGAATACGTCGCATGTTTCGTCCTTATGCGATAAACTAAATTACCTGCTTGGTCAATACGCATGCTAAATCGATCGATTGCTTTTCATTATCCCGAATCGCACGGATAAAAGTTATCAGTTTCGCAATTCGACGATTTATATCGTTAAAAGATTATCGTCGATCGCTGGAAATTTTCCCATATTTCGATCTAAACTGGTATATGGGAAAATGACGCGAGCACTCTGACTATTCGCGTCTATAGTTATTCTAACTAGCTGGTCGGTAGGTGTATCGGCTTTTTCACATTTTCTTTCCCCCCTCCCCCCCTCTTTCTTTTAAATACCCCTAACGTTCAAACTTTGGCGAATCCTGATACGGATACGTATAGATCCCGTCCATAATCGAACAGAGAAGGGAATTCGTACAGGTAGCGCGTAGTTCTTTCCCTTCCTTTTATTTCTCGGAAAAGTCATCGTTCCTCGTGGAAAGGGTTAGCGAGGCGTTTCACGAAGCTTGTTCGAACGAAGGAACGTGTCGGTCGAACAGGACATCTAGATTAGATCGCCGCCTGGCGGCTCTCGGTTTCCTACTTTTGCTAATGCTTCTTTATCGAGTCTCGGGCTCGTTCTCTTCGTCGTTTCGTAGTCGTCGCATCGACCTGCACTCGGGGCCAAAGCGATTCCAAACTCCTTTTCTATTCCTCATCGTGGCTGACACGTGCGACAGATCGCGACTCGGATTGCCTTTCGCGCGTAGTACGTACGCTAATGACTACCCACGACGCGACGCAACGCGACGCGACGCGACGCCTTCTTTCCTCCACATTTTTTCACGATTCCTTCGTACTACGACTTTGAGATACGCGTGATTTATTCGCTTCTCTCGGAATTTGTTCGTTCATCGTGCCAGCTATGCGTGTTTACTTCGTCTTCCAATAATCGAAATATAAAATAATCACTGAATAGCAAAGATGGATAGCGTTCTTCTATCGAAGAATCTGCTTGTTCGAACGATCGTCGCTCCCTATTAATTCCGATACTAAAGGTTCTTTCGTATCCTCAAACCGCGCACTCACGCACGCACACGTATCCATCTATCCATCTATCCATCTATCCATCTATCTATCTATCTATCTATCTATCTATCTATCTATCTATCTATCTATATATATATATATATATATATATATCACATTGATATACGTATAAAATCAGTAATTGAATAAATATATTATCTACGTATACATATATACTATATCACTATTTAGCAATTCCAAGTTTAATGCAAAGAAGAAAATGATTGACGTCAATTAGCTTTAGAAAAAACGTAATTATTCTGTTGCCTTGATGTACGGTAGAAAATATAATGTTGATGCGAGGAATTATTAAATAGTTTCGTATAAATTTATATATAAGTTGATTTACGATTCAATCAAAGGTTTAACGTTTCTCGCGATATCTTGATACGTGATATACGTAAGTACAACGTTCAACTAACGATCGGTACGGTATTAAAATATTCTGACGCTGTATAATACGTTCATAAACTATCGATTTTCAACGATTTTAAAAAGTTACGGAAGGAATCAATCAGGAGCACGAACTATTATATATTTATATGTTAATCGTTAACGTTCCATCTATATGTTAATTAAATATAACGATAAATAATTCAAGGTTCAGCTATGCGCTCGTTATAACGCGAATAAAGAACGTAAGCAGCGAAAGTAAAATAAGAATTAATTTCGATAGAAAGATAATGAAGCAAAGCAGTGCTGCGAGTGGTCTAGTATCGTAGATGGTACGTACAAGTTCAAACTTTAATAATTTATCCAAGCCTCGTTATATCTTTGCTCGCGATAACGGGGAAACCGGATCCAATTCCCTCGATGAAGCTATTATCAAAACGGCACGATCGGATCACGAACAGATATATTTATGAAACAGGCCATTTTAGAGACACTCGCAGGTCCGTATTTAAGTTGCACGATTAGTTATATCAAATATAGATATCCAAACCGTAGGTTATCGACGATTGATAAAGAATAGCAACGAGGGCAGGGTGAACGGATAGAGCCGGACGCAGGAATTCCCGATGGACGTGTCCGCTTCCTGATACCGAAGCGATTAACGCAAGCACGACGCTAGGCGTCGTCAAGCATTCGCCTCGACTCATTGATGGATCTCCCGGAGGCTCCCAACGGTCATTAATAATTCATCCGTCATCGGTCGCAGCGGTAATGGCAGCGGCAGCCAGGCAACGTCGAGAGAAGCATTCATATCTGCGAATCGATCCCTAAACTCCGCGGCTGCGGCCAGCCTTCGGCAGCCTTCTGATTTGCATATAAAGGCATTCCTTCGGTTGTCCGCGGCCGCGGCCGCGTAACTGTAAGTCCTCGTTGACAGGATCTGCCAACAATCTGGTCTGCATGATTTGCTAGACGGCGGGCTGGCCGCCTCGATTCTTCGCCTGGCGTATCGCTACTCTTTCTATTCTCCAGCCTCGCGACGTTTCCTCTCTTCCACGCTCTATCACGACACCGTGCGTTTTCCGAGGAAACGCAATCGTACACCGACGGCCAACGGAAGCAACCACGGCGTAGTACCGAAATACTACGAATCCGTCGTTGCGTCCGGTATACGTACAGGCATGAAAACAGAACAGCTGTTGCCGCATAACCGTTGCCGGTAAACCGAATTTAATTCGCAAGAGTTTCCACCGCGAATCTAATCCTCGTCGGAACGTGTTAACCCGTTGCTTCACGCGAATTATCGACGATATCCCGATCGTACGTAGTTTCTCATGAAATTCTTGCTTCGTACATACGAGTATCGTCAATATCGTTGCGTCGTTAATGCCACAAAGCAAAATCGGTCTTCGTTTTACGTAACGCGATTCGTAACGATTAACGTCGAGAATAGAACAATCGCGTCTTCGGACTTTCTAGGCTATCGCGTCTTCGTCTACTACTCGCTTTATTCGCTTTGCTTCAACTGTTCTATCTGTGTAAGATAATTCTAACGAACATACGAAGTATATACCCTATAGCTACATCAACGTCTTCGATATTCTATATCTATCCGGATAACCGAACCACCTGACTCTCCGTAAGATGAACACGAATTGCACTCTTTCTTGCTGTATCAACGCCAGCGGAGATAGCTGTTCTCGTTCTGGTGTGGCAGCTCTCGGTAATCATTGATCTTTATCTCGTTATACGTACGTCACCTGAGCACGCTATAATGCTTGTAATATTCGATTTAATTCACCGTGTGATTTAAGCGCCGCATTTACGGGACTAGTTATTCTTATCTCGATGAACGAATATTTCATCGCTGCGCAGCAATATTTTACGTAATCAAAGCCACGAATAAGATATTACGATATCATAATACGAACGTTGACAACTATGTGCGAATAAATAATACCCTTATTAGTTGCATCTTATGCTCTACCGATAATCCTAATTCCATCAGTTCATTAGGTATACGTATATAAATTAAATTAAATTAATAATGCATTAGGAACATGCATGCACGCATACATACGTACATATAGCAGCGACTTTGTATAAGATATACGTATACAGATATCTTGTCGTTTACGTAACATATTTTCAAGTGTATTTTAATTCTACTTGGCAATTCACTGAAAATGATAATCAAGTTTTACCAAGCAACGTAAAAAATATCAGAATTACAGAGAATCACCATCTTCCACGAATATCTACAGTGAGCGGAAAAGCGTATTTGCAAACGCTCTTGTTTTCAGCTGTTTATGAAAAATCCTTTATATATATATATATATAAAATTTATATATATATATATATATATATATATATATATATATAAGTGTTACAGCAACCGCAACGGTGTGCAAATACTGTTTGTAACCGCGTGAAATCTCGTTCCTGTACTCTATACGGCACTACGATATGCCAGAATTAAAGTCAACATCTACGGGCAATTCTTGGATTTTCAAACAAGTTCCTAGCGATGTGACAGCCAGACACGACCCGAGACACCTGCCACCAGCGCAACGATAACGCCGTGTCATTACCGCCCCCGTTTCCATTAACCCTCTCGATTCAGCGAAAGCACAGGGCTCGATACACCGTGCGCTGGCTCGTCCGGCCATTGTGATGTCACGTGAGCTCGTAAACTCGGTTTACGTAATTACGAGGGGTAGGACGAGTGGGTTCGGGCCCCCGCCCTGGCCCCGCACGGGCCTCGTCAATAAGTCGGATGCCATTAACATTCCCGGACCGGTTGGGTTAAGTCAGGTTAGTTACCGGGTTAACCTTACAAAACTGTCGGGTCAGTTCTGGACGAGGCTGTAGGTCCGTGGTCCCTAGAAGCCCTGGACCAAACGGGGGCCCAAGGCGTAGAAGCCGCCCATGAATTTCGGCTAATGAGAACATTTCGAGATACGTCAGTTCCAGTATGCTAATGGCCATACAGATGCCGATACAATTTCGAGATGAACTTCTCTCTCTCTCTCTCTCTCTCTCTCTCTGTGTGTGTGTGTGTGTCTTCCTTTCCCTCTTTTACTCGCTGCAGCCCCAACCTAACCACTCTCGCCCCGATGCGACCTCTTTCCCTTCGTCCCCCTGTTCGTCGTATATTACGGCTGTCCGCCATATCTCCGACTTAACTATGCGCTTCGTAGAGACCGGTGCGTGCGTCTTATGCAAATACCCTGCATTTTGTTTAATTAAAGCGGATACTTGGCAAAGAATACCTCCGGGAACTTGGACGATTCGCGCGATCAGCTTCCGGTTATTGGAACCCTCGATCAAACAGGCGAGTGGCTCTTTCGAGACTGTATTGTTCGTGGTGGCACTTGGCCATTTATAGGGATTCATAGGGATTTAAGGGGCCGGTCGTCTTGTCAGGATACGAGATTTATCGCTTTGCGGCACGGGTACGCCGGCATTTCCTATAGAATTTTAATGCCAAAAAATTGTGGTAGAGACGAGAAATTCGTAACCCTTCGTAGAAATTTCGATCTATAACACAATCCGATCTGATCTATCGATCTGAACCTGTTCGCCGATAGTTCAGGCGTCCAGCAATTATCTGTGAATATTATGAATTGTAACAACGTACGGTGTAGATGTCAGACATCAATTTATTTAAAATGTCACGGCTCCGATTTAAGTTACTCAAGCTTGTCGAGTGGTATAAAACCTTTGCACAGCTCTACCTATATCCATCTGTAACGAAGACGAGAAAGCTGGCCAGCGGGGTTCTATTGGAATCACATTTGGCTAGGTCGATAGCGCGGGATCCTTTGTGGGAAAAGTATATATCGGAGGAAAGGAACGAGGACGGAACGGGCCAGACGCTGACCTTGAAAGTCGACGGCCTCCACGGACAGATTTAAGGTTCACGAAGGTGAAACATTATGAAAAACTCGAGTAAAAAAGTATATCTTAGCTGAGAGACTGCAGTGTCGCGAGAACGTCGTAAATTACGCGTTCGATTCCGGATCGTAAAACCGGATGTCATGCTGACTGCCATCTCTGACAGCACCGTTCACGACTGCAATAAATTTTGACTTGTATAAGTTTAACTAACGACCCATTGGCTACGATTTTCCAGCGCTTTGTTCGATCGATTTCTCGAGAGAAAGAACAGAACAGAAAGAAAAGAAAAGAGGAAGCATGGTTAACCGGCAGCGAAATGTTTCCCCTTTGAAATGAAATACGTCCCGTCATAGCGAATGTAGGAAAGATATTCTTTCTCGCGAACCGTCCTTCCGAACGTCTCGACAAACGAGATCTCGACGAAATTTCGATTTTCGTTATGCTATGCCTACCTTCTATACCGCTGATCTCGCATCGTTCGCGATCGAATCTAGAAAACAGAGATCGCTCAGCGTCGATTTTTCACGGCTCTGGCCAACACGGTCCATCGTCTTGCACCAAGTTTCTCCGTACGTCCGACGATTGCTGTTTCGGCGAAACGGCGAAGCCGGGAAAATCGTAAATTTATTCTTTAACGCGTCGCGGCGGAACGGCAGACAGAGAAAAGGAGGGGGAAGGGGGGCGCGGCGGGGAGCGGGAGAGATCTGAAGGCAGGAAACGGTTGGCCGGCGCTGTTTGTCCTTGAACTGGTTCGCTTGTCCAGCGTCACTCGTAATATCTTCATATCGCCGGTTCGTTCGTTCCTCGGTTGAATTCCGCGAGCTCGTAAAGCATCGGCGGCCCCGTAAAACCGACGCGATCGTCAGAACGACGAGGCGTAACGTCCGCCTTTATCACGATTTGCAAAGGCGAAGTGTTACGAGCCGCGTACAGAGAAGAATCTGCCAATAAGAGCAGAGCGTCGGCGCTCGTAAACTTATGCCGAAGCCGAACTCCGTGCACGCCGCGCCATGGCATTGACTCGGTCCAAACCTAACCTCCATTGGTTCGCTCGGAAGTGACGTAACCGAGGCCCGACCGCTAATCCACGGCCTCGTAAAAAGGCTTCTTCATTTCCCGATTGAAAAATTAATTATACCGAATAAGAGCGAGCGGAACGGGCTATAAACCCGATGAAATTTAAATTGAATCGCATGGGATCGGTACCGCGCCGCGCTCCATCCAATTGGCTCACCCCTTCCGCTCTTTCGACATGGTTTCTTTTGTTCCCAGAGACACGGTGCGCCCGTTCCCCTAAAAACTGAAAATATTCACAGGGTTCACGGCCATTCGACCGCTTATTCCTTTCCTAGCAAAGTTTCCCGCTCCGCGCGTCGGCCCTTCCTTCCTTCCTTCCTTCCTTCCTTCCTTCCTTCCTTCCTTCCTTCCTTCCTTTTTTCCTCTGATTTTATCGTTTTAGCGTTTCGAACGGTGGTGGGTCTCTTCCGATCTTCGATTTATGTTCGTCTACTACAGGTAATTGTCTCCGTTCGAGGTGACGTAACCATGGTCAGGTCGCAATACGTTCGTGCTGGTTACGGTTTGCCCATGGACAAGGTAGACAACGTAGACGATGCATTCGCCGGCGAAAGATCAATAATGCCAAACGACGTATTTACGTAAGGTATCGCGCCCCCGAAATTCCTATCGTCATCCGGCGTAAACGCGAATTAGATTATATCCATCCGTCGTCTATCGTTTGGTTAGAAAGTACGAGTTGCGAGAAAGCAGTTTATCATATTCGACAGATCGAGGAGAACGTAAGGGACTACCGAAACAGCCATTATAACCAGCAGACCCGTTAACCTGACGAACCATAAACTGCTGACTGATCGCCTTTGGCTTCCCTAATTTTTCCAGCTTGACACGCGACCGACGTGGAACTAAACCCAGGTTCGCTTCTCATCGCGGTTACTAGTGTTCCGAACGAAAGGGTTACGAGCCACGGTTACCTATCGGTTATACAAGGAATTAGACGTGTCAACACATCGGGCTAATTGATTATTGCGACACGACGGGAGCAAGGCGCCGTAGGCCGCACGATCATCAGTCATCTCGACAAAAAAGCCACGAGAAACGTTCGAGGCTCGAGACGTCTCCACGAGACGCGAGATAACGTTGCCAAGCGCGTGTCTGCAGATTATACCCGTCGGAAGACGTTCGTCATTTATCTTGTTGCTTTCCGGAAGACGCGATGCGTGTAACACCCGGCAGATATAACTTTATGACTGTTAACAACCGACACCTCCGACGTCGCGCGTGAACAGGACGAAACGTATTTTCAAGCTCCTAGCCTCTAACGCTCTTGCAACTTTATCTTGCAACTTTTCTAAGCATATCGCCAAGCATATCGTTTCTTCGATCCGTCAGCTTTCATACCTTTTAGTCATACTTTCATTCAAAGATGATGGCACGCGGAGGGCTTGCGCGCGCGCACGCATAAAATCAATATCGATATCAAATCCACGTTCATACATACTTTCGCATAGTTTTACCCATAGTATATTCGCCAATGCCTGAATATACGCACCACTTTTATTAACGTAATCGGATCGAACTTGGAGATCGTTCCGATAGAAGTAGCTAATTGTTTCGATCGTTTTTCCGTGTACAAGAAACTTTCCCGAACGATCGAAAGCAGCTTCTTTGTCTCCGTGGACGGCGTAGCTCGCGAAAAACAATCCCCATAACAGGAGGGTGAAAGAGCGTGCGGTGTACGAAAGCGAGTTAGGCGAACGAGTAACATGCTCCCGAGTGAAATGTATCTACGGCTGCCTCGGGAGGATATAAATGAGCAGCAGGAGTCGACAAATCAAGAAACTATCGACATAAATAAATTGTGGCTCGCTAGGGGTTTCGCGGTTCTAACTATATGAGGAAAATGGCAGGCCCTAAGTCAGCAATTACCCACATTTCCAGCTCCCTGTGGCTATTATATCTACCTGCTCTCCTCTATTTCTCCTTCGATCCCGAACAATCTGCTACACTGCTTTCCAAACGCTAAGCGACAGACCTCTACGTTTACATTATTTACAGCATCGTCGTTTACATTATTTACAGCATCGTTTATGTTATTATTTACTATGGCGGCCCGGTCGATCGCCGTTGCCGACGTAGTCGCGACCTACTCGCACTACGTTCTCTATCTAAAAGGAATACGTTTAACCATACGAACGTAAAAAAAAAAAAAAAAAAAAGTTAGAATCGTATATCGATCGTCAGTTTTCAGAGATAGATGCGAAAAGTTATACGACTCTACGAACGATCGAACAAATGGATAAAATTGCAGCTGTGAGACACGAAAATTTCCTATGTCTACCTTTCGTATCGAGACTTTTGTTCGTTGCTTGTACAGCACCAATTACGTAACGAATAAATCATCGTTCCTTCGTCTTTCTACCTCTTTCTATTCTTTTTTACTTATTAAAAAAAAAAAAAGAAAATAGAAAGAAAAAAGAAAAGGAAGAGAAGGCTACGCGCGATATCGGGATTAGGCGATGTTCTCTTTCGGGCATCCCGGTAATTACTTACCGTCCGTTACGAATGCTCAAGGAGGAATCGGTTGCTCGGCCGTGATTCAATCTAAATCCCAATTTTGAACGGTCCTATACGTAGTACATATAGCAGGGCATCGGTGTTTCCAGCCCCGCGTGCCCCTCGCGCTCCTTTCACCCCTCCCCGCCCTGCACGTTCATCCAGTGAATTACTTCGTTAGTGGCTACCTTCAGAGGGCTGTTAATTCCTGCAGGGCAGATTATACAGATAGGTTTATTGCACTCGTGTCCCAATCTAACGTCCGTAATGCTCCTCCGGCCGCTACACACGCTCACCCCGTCGCTTTTCAGGCCTCCCTGAGTTTCCCGATTCACCCTCTGCCCTTGGTCAGCTTTCGTTCGGATTTAGGCTTCGCTCGATGGCTTCGGTTTCTCCAGCGACGACGCCGTTCTAACATAGCGACGCTCGTCGATGGCGCAGGGCTCTGTTTTATTATACTCCGCGACCTTCATCGATTTATAACAACGAAACGCAAATGACGCCTATTGCGTGAAAACGCGTACAGCGTAGAATCAAAGTGAAATTAATGACTGAACAGAACGCTCGCTATTGAACGATCGAACTTTTCGCCCATCTCCACCAAATTAATATATATATATATATATATACGTCTTAGCGCGATAAACGCGAAACGGATCGAAAGACGGGTCGCGAAGATACCGACGAGTAGGTGATTCGTAATTCTCAGTTTCCTGGTTCACGTCCGCTTGGCCTGTTTGCCCCCTTGGTTCGCTCTTCTTCGCGGCCAACGCCACGAGCATATCGGCTCTGAAAATTTCGGTAACGAGTTTAGCGTTACTACCGCCGTCCGAGCGGTCCGAGGGTGTCCGATTTTAATGGTGCGGACTGCGAGCTAATGGGCCACCGATTGTCCAAGCCCATTTAAGTCCGGGCCAGACACGTCTGTCGGCCTCGAAATAATGGCGTTCAACGGACTCACGCGACCAGACCTCCGATCAGACCGGTGGTCGGACACCGCGCGATAATTTTCCAGAATAATCGGATCGTCTGCTTGCGGACACGCGCCAAGAATATTAATAACACACGGATCGTTAAATCAGCGCTACTTTTCCGTTCTACTCTCAGCCGTCGCTCGTCGAACGCATGACTCTGTTCGAATCTGATTCCTGATGCCTGTCACAGACGACCGACGCTGTCGTCTCGAGTCATCGTTGGCGAGTTTAACAGAATGTTTTCGCTAAGTCGTCGGTTCTTATTGTTGCAGCCTCTGTACGGTATAAATGGGTCAAGAGGAAAATTCCTTGCGCCCTTTCAACAGGAGAAATGCCTGCGAGCCGTGAGCTCGTACCTGACCGGTGTATAATAACGGACATAGCTACGCTATTATTACAATCAAAAGGTTGAAACGTAGTATTCGTATTAACGACGAAACAAATCATTCTATCGATCTTCCACCAAATTTCCTATAAATTCCTATAAAACGGACACCACGCTATAACGATATTCCCTTTAAGTCTTTAAACACTCGCAACCTAATTTACAATAGTGGATTTCCAATACGTTCCCGCGATAAACCTTGCAAGATGATCCGTCCCGCTCAGAAATCAATCGAAAGGGCAAGAAATTAATAGGATAGTCAGAAAGTCGGACGACAGTTTGGAAAATGACGTCTTTCGTGAACAAAGACATCGCTCGTTCGCGTCCACCCCTCGTCAGCAATCTCGGGGATGTTCCAGAGCGGTGCGGACGCCGTTCCTCCACTCATCCGGCGAAATAAATGTTTAAATTCGCGCGAAGTTAATTAAAACTAAGCGTAATTATAGCGGCGCTGGTGTATAAACCGAGGAGATGGAAGAAGAGGAGGGTGCACGGAAAATTACCTTTCCTCAGAGATGAGAAGCTATTTTGCCGTGTGCCTGGATATCGTGTCCTTGTGAAAGGCTGTATTGTAATAACGGCTCGGAGAAAGGGGACTCTGTGTGTGTGTGTGTGTGTGCGCGCGCGCGTGAGCAGAGGGGGACGGGAGGGGCAGAGAGAGAGAGAGAGAGAGGGGAAAAAAGGATTCCGAAAGGAGAGGCTGTTCGTTCTTGAAAAATTCAACGTCATTTCGTGCCCCTCCACGGAGGATTGTTTTATGGAGTCGGCGTGGATGTCGGTGAAGAAGGGGAGTTTGTAAATTTAGATTAACCTGCGGTTTTCCCTGCAATGTTTCTCCGCTGTTTCCAGTCTTTTCTCTTCTTCCCTTTTCGCTTTTTTCTTGGCTTTGATCGTGGCTCCTTGAGTCGAATACGTATCAAATCTCGCGGAAAACAGTGGGTCGATCGATCAGATTCGAATTATCGTTTGTTGCATCGTTCGGAACGAGTAGGAAATTCTCATTTTTCTTTTTTCCTCTCTCTTTTCTTCTCTTTTTTCCTCTCCTTTTTTCTTCTCTTTTTTTTTTTTCACGTTTCACTTCATATTTTAATACAGTCGGCAATTTTAATAGCGCATCGAACCTGTCGCGAACCACTGACTTTCGATAGAAAAACAAAGACAAAATCTGGTTTCCGGCAGATTATCGAAGCGAAAAAACCGTGTAAATAATTTGTGGACTGTAATGAAAGAACTGCACAATAGGCAGCCGATTCCTAACCTTCGTTATGACAGCATCGAAGCATAACGCGGCTAAATGACACGGCATATCTCGTGAGAGGAACTTTCATTATCGGCGTAAATTTATAATTAATCTTTGTAACGGTACAATAGCTTCAGGGTCACCGAAGGAATCGGCTCTTAAAATCGTTCCACTTCGATGAGGCTGCCTTTTTGTTTATGGATATGCAGGATGTTGACTTGCACGGTCGAAAATCTCTTTGTCGCCGCCAAGATGTATCATACGATCGTGTCTCGATATTATTCGAATATGTCTAATCGAATGCGAATCGACATAATAGACAGTTCAGTAAAAGGATAAACGAGTATACGCGTAAATGAATATTTCTCTACGACTCGTTTATATTATTATTCAAAACTGTGGCATAGATATTTCTAGTTAGATAGAAAATTGTATAATACTGAATGAGTTTATGAGAGCAAGAGCAAGAAGGGTAAAACAAGACGCGAAATACTCTAAACGATTCGCAGATTCGATGCAGGAATTACATGAGAATTTCTTGACTCTCCTATCCGAGTCGGTGCTATTTATATTTATAGAGAAATCTGAAGCTGAAGTAAAATTAAAAGAAAGTAACTAGAAGATATTAAATGGCCGTTACGTTCGACAAGCAGGAGAAGAGGCAGTTCCCCCATAGGAAATTTTTAAAAGGGGGATTTAGACAGGAAAGAGATGGCAGAAAAGCTCTTTACACGGGTATGTACAGTCGTTGATTGTAATAACTACGATATCGGATGTGATCGTAGCTATTCGAGGCAGCGAGAAGAGCAACGAGCAACTGATTTATTAAACGTTTAATCGACACGTTGATCGAAAGTTTCCTTCTCGCGGCTGACAGACGGTGTCTCGGGTGGACGATATCGCGGAAAGCCAGGAATTATTACAGAAACCGTCGAAATTGTCAAAGCCATTGCCATTCCATGATCGCCTAATTTCGACGAATTCTTTTCATATCGGCGAAACTTTCAAAATTTATTCTCGCACGTTCAACGTAAATTTCAAACTTGGCCAGGGCTTCATTTCCTTCTTAGTTTACTATTTCTTGCTGCTGGCCTTTAATTTCAATTAAATCGACTACCGGCAACATGTTCTCGATTTTTCCAGCAAAATTTCGCCCTCTTCTATCCGAAGCGAACGAACGCGTTTACTTCCCTAATAAAGCCAGCCACCCCGTGCTTCGCGAGTCCGTGGTAGCCAAGGAATCGCCGAAGAACATTTTTTCCCCCCTCTTAGAGTTACGATTGAACCGGCGAAAGAATTATGCGAAAAGGGGCATGGTCTAAGGAAATCATACAATCGCCTTAATGGCAACTGCGAGGGGGAGTCCGATGGCCAGAGGCGCATCATGGTGTTGATTACTAATTACAATTATTGGCCAGCGAGGGTACGTTCGAATCTCCCTCTATCCAGCATCAAATCGCCTTCCCCTCGCTATCAGAAGCGTGTTCGAGATCGTGGCTGGCTAATTGCATTATACGTGTCAATATCCTGCAGTAGATCTCCTACACAGATTGGAAAATTCAAGGCAGGATGGAGAGAAGTAGTCCGTTGATCAATTTTTTTAAGTAGATCTTCTTGTGAAAAATTTCCTTCCGTAAATCCGTAGGATTTCATTCCGTGGGATTTCCTTGCATAGGATTTATCGACGTAGAAAAGGTGCTACGATGATTCGATTAAGGCCGCTTAACTGGACAAATATTCGTAACTTTTACGTATACGAACATATATGCGCGTGTATACGATCGTTGGGCGATCGTCGAACGATCGCAACAATTCTTCGATACGATCTCGTTTCCTTTTCGCTTTGAACGAAAAATATTCAAAGGACAAGGAAAGCAGCCACTTTGCGATAAATAAGAAAAATTGTTTCGCCCGACCGTGCAAGTGTCCGCAACGAGAACACACTGCGACTTGCCGAGCTGCTGCCTGCTGCAAGGATGTATCCCTGTTTTTAGGGCGAGAGTCGGCTTTTCACCGGGCATTGCCAGATTTATGACGGGCTGCCCTCCGCGCCGGCTTATTTTTAACCTTTCGCCCACTAACGAACCTTATCTCTCGGGCTGCATTTCTCCGCGCAACACGATAGACAAAAGAAAAACGTCTGGTACCGTGGGCCCCATAACTTAACGATTCTGCCCGATTCCCGCGCTCGGCCGACCATTATGTCCGCTCGAAATTTTTACATTTTCTGCTGTAGCAGCCACGGGGCCAGCCAAAAAGGCCCAATAAACACGGCTCGCGATAAAATTGTTATGCAGCCCGATTAATTTTCGGGACATTTTTGCCCGATTCTCCGATTCCCTTCCTCCGAGAACGATTACTCGGAATAATTCTTGGCTGCTTTTTTCCTTTTTCTTTTCTTTCGTTCCTTCTTCTTTTTCCTTTTTTTCTTTCTCTCTTTTTTCTTTTTCCTTTCTTTTCTTTTAATAAACATTTAGTCAAAGTCGATCAGGCTTAGTCAGTGGGTTCGTTACAGCTACAGCGACGTCTAAATTTTGTTCGTTGCACTTGTTTACAAGGAGATTGCGACGAGTTTAAGCTTACGAGATAAACTTACTCGGTTTAAGGCTCGGTTCGTCGATTCGTTTTTCCGACCCGACTAACCATGGTAGGCATGTACCGCTTAAAAGGTGGACCAGGTTCGTTTCTTTCAAATGGTCGATGAACGTTATCTGAAAAGCGTAAACAGCGCCTTGCTACGTTCGATTTGCGCGTTATCGATCAAATTTCATTTCAATCTCTCCTTTCAACTTCTTCTCAACATTTTCACTTCACGAAAGTACGTTTTGAGGTCGTACGTCGTTGTCAATCGTACAAAAATATTCAAAGTGCAAAGGATCAAGTTTTCAAGTTCGACATTCTTCGAACAGCAACGATCCATCGTGTAAAAATAATACGTGGCAAGTAGGCAACTGCCCGTTTGATCTTTCACCGTTGAACAAGTTTCTACAGACGATACGACCGACGTTGTTTCTGGCAAATAGGAAGGAACGCCGTATTCCTTTCCCGTTAAAGCGGTAATTTCAAAAAATCGAGAGATTCTGGAAGCACCGAGAAGCGACAGACCGTATGTATGCGTACAGCGAACAGACAGAAGGTCCGGGGCAAATCGACGAAGAGAAGCCGGGCGAACGAATGAAAAAGTGGAGCAGAAATATGTGTGTGAGGCGGACGGTAATGGAGAGGAATAACTGGAATGGAGCGAAAGGGGGCGGTAATTGTGAGAGAGGGAAACGCAGAAGCAGCAGAAGGTAGCAGGATGCAGATGCATTGAAAAACGTAACGTGAGAAGCGAACGATGATGCGGAGGAAACGATAGAAACATAAGGATCAAAAGGTGGAGAAATAGAAATAAAAAGCGAACGCGGAGCGCCGAAGGGCGGAACACTGACGATGAAACAAACGAGAGAAACGGGCAGATGCATATAAAATGTATTTCCGATGTAAAGCCAGCTTTTGAAAATTCCTCACTGTCCGCTTAAAGCGTGCCTTCGTTTAAAAATTATTCGATGTTAGACATACCTGGCTGGAATACGGCGCCTGTTTCGATACAAAAGCTACAGCGTGTCTTGCAGAGGGAAATATAGGTATAACTGCGAAACAGCTAATACCACGTACGTAGGAAATAAAGTTGAATAAAACTTGCGAATAGAACGCGTGAATAGAATTTCAAATTGTTTGCATGGCCGAGTTCCTTTCCTCGTCTCGGCATCGCGAGTTTCATAAAATTTCGAAGCTCCGTAAGCGAGACGAACGAACGAACGACACCATATCCGATCCGATTCTGTGGGAAAATATTTCCTAAAAATATGATTCGTAGGTGGCGTAGGTCCTTTTGCGGAGTATCGGTGCGTGCCGGGGAAACGGCACGCGATCGTTCGGTGGTGGAATCGATGTCGAATCGCCTTGAAACGCATGAAACAGGGACGGAGTGGATTGGCGCGTAGCGCCAAAAGCGGCGCGCGCCGCTCCAAAAGCGAAACTTTAAACCGGGCGCCTATCCATCCTCCTTCCTAGCAGAATTCTCCGATTTCGAGGGGATGTTAGGCCTGTACACCTGCAACAGCCGCGCGACGCTCTTTCTGCCTCCACCGTCCCCCTCCCCTCCCCCTTCCTCCCGCCGTCTCCACCGCCGCCACCACCCAATCAGTTGGTTCTCCAGGTTTCTCTGGCGGTCCCGCAGCCGCGGATGTCCGTGTAGGTGTTAACGTCGATCGCGCGCGTGTGAACAGGGCCTCGTATAATATCCGAGTTGGTCCGAGGAGTGTCGGTGTCGGCATGTCGGTTGCGTGGGCGTGCGTTTTATATTCATCGCGGAGGTATCATTTTCACGGGAACTTTTAAAAGAAACGTGCGCGCGCGCGCCAACTCGAATAAATAATGCCGCGGTGTTAAACTCTTATCCGAGGTCGCCGGCCGGTGCGCATAAATAAGGCCTGCGTGTAAACCGCCGCCATCCTTTTCGCACCTTCTGTCTCCCGATTCTTCGGCCATCGCCGGCGTTGTCTCTGTCGATCTGTGCCCCGTCACCACCATTCTTCCCCCCTACTCTTCGTTCTCGTTAAAAACCTACCAGCCCGCGTTCCCGCGTTTCTCTCTCTATCGAGACACGTTCGCATTTTCATAGACCAAATCAGATCTTCTAATCGCCTCTTTTCATCCACGTTCGTATCTTTGTTTTCATAACGTAATCAGTTCACACGTATCGATAGATTCGATCGTGTTCTTGGAACACCACGGTGGAAAGCCATCGGGGCAAAGCTGCGTTATATTCGAGATTGAGAAATGCTCGAGTTTCCGGTCTACGTCGATCTTCGTCCTGTCCTATGTTGCATTGCAGGGAAATCGTGCGAACGTAGAAGGATATTTGCGCGTAGGAAAATTTAAAAAAAAAAAAAAAAGAATCTCGTTCCTTATCTGTTCTAGTCTGAAAACATTGTTGCAGAACAGCGAGAGAAATTTCGTCAACGTCGTACGTCATAGAAAGAACCTGGTCCGTGATTCCTGTCGAACTTCTAACAATTTTTTCTTTTCCTTTCTTTTCTTTTCTTCCTTTTTTTTTTCTTTTTTTTTTTCTTTTTTTCCAAGGAAAATGAAACGTTCGAGTAGTCACGTGAAACTCCTTCCTGTTCGATTGGACACGTCGAACGAGTCAGAGCAGCTGCAGTTGCTTAATTGCCGATAGATATTAAACGCGAAATTGCCTGCAAGAGAATAGGATCGTAATGTTCACCTGTAATTGATGGCGTTTTACCACTCGCGGCAATGGTCCGCCGTTAGACATTAAAGTACGAGTCAATCAACACCGAGATCGTCGTTCCATGAACGATGAAAGAGCATGCGTGGGCGGTGGTATAATCGAACGATGAAAAATCAATGGACAATCCATTGTAAGATATTGTGATATTTAATAACTTTATGGGACAGGAGTGCCGACTAACGTAGAAGCTCGTTTATCGCGACCATCTCGCGCGCTCGACCTTTCCTATTCTTAAATCTCGTTGAAACGATCTTTTAATCGCTCGATGAAAGATGTTAATCATCCTATATGACTCGATTCTGAGCCCAACGCGACAAGGGAACGCTGTTTTTTAATAACATTTGAAACTTCGCTAGCGAAACGAAGATTCGAACTGCTTAATTTTTATTCTCTCGTGGCTGAGCACGGCTGTTACGCGTATAGCGATTAAATTACGGTTTGTTTAAATCTAATTGAACAAACGGAGGAAACAAGGGACGTGGATACGTGCGTATATCTTCGGAGATATTCGTTTTTTTTTTTCTTTTTTAATTTGTAAGCTTATACACGCGTATGTACGTAGCTATATCGTGGCGCGCGTTGCATCGTTGGTACACCTAGACCCTCGAGAATTCTCCGTGTCAACGACTAGTACATGATCTCGGAATGAATGCCTGATAAATGAGAAAAGATAGCGAGAAAATGTACTTAAGTTTGTATCGAAATAAACAGTTGGACACCCTTATAAATAACAACCGAGTTTACAGCATACCTGCTACTTTCTTATCCGAAAAACTTTTCATATCTGTGGAATGGTTAATCCTAAGATGCACGTTCATTAAGATGTTTTTAGCCGTTTCTAAAAATTCGACAGCCGTAATTGCTACCTTCCGGTTTATTTAGAGGGATCTCGCTGCCTCCCTCTCGTTCGCGCGAACGATATACTTGAATCAGCGATAATTTCATAATCAACAAATTTCTATCGATACCGTTTCATGATTTATAAAGCATTATTGCTTCGTGAAATTACTTCAAACTAATTCTTCTCCAGGATATCGTCTGTTCAATCATCGTTATTAAGAGAATTTGAAACGTTCGTTAATTATAGAATTTTGTAATCTTACGATTGAAACGTTCTTTGTAAATAATTTCGCCTACGCATAAGGCTTTTTGCCACCTAATAATGCGACCGATAACGATGGCTATAAATATTCGGTAATTAATGACTGCCTGGATACCCGAAGGAGCCGACACTTTCGCTAATTGGTATCCCGAGAATATATCTTACGTGTAAACATTTTTATCTACGATATTTAAAATTTTAATTCGTGACTCATAGTAGCTTTCGTTCTCGATTCGTAAGAGAAATTGGATCTAACAGGATGTACTCGCAACTTGGATACCATATATCCACTCGCAGTTAATAATCTCGTAATCTCGAATTTTTACATCACCAAGGGGGCCAAGCTATTCGCACATCGTTCCAAATTTCTACGAGTTAATCAGCGAAGTTACGAGTTATTCGAAATATTTATTACAACTTTGTTACAACTGTTTTATCTACTTCCTATACAATATGAATGCAATAACATAGATTTCGATCGATTAGACGAAAACATCGATTTAAATGGTCAATTATCTCGAGCTTTTAATTTGCTGCAAGCAAAAGAAGTAATTATTTTCGACCGTTGTGGATATCCAGTTAGTCGCGTACACTACGGTCCAAAAGTTTTTACATACATGTATTACATGGTTTACAAGCAGTTTACGTGCTAAAAGTACATAATCTACTTAGCGAGAAAAATAGACAGACGGCAATTCTTTCCAACTTGATGCTTATTAGAATAATATTCGCATAGAAATACCGATGCTTTCAAGTCATTCGGCCTAACAATGTATATTAGATGTGAAATTATTAACCACGCTTTGCCGTTTCAAATAATCCGATACAGGTCGATCCATCTATTCCACTAAAACTTCTAATCTCATTCTGTTTCAGTTTGCCTTGCTTTTTGCTCGGCTCGTTCACCAGACGAAATACACACCGGTTATCCTCTGTTCTCTGGATATTTCCGTTTAGTTCCGGTTATGGTGGCTCGTCGCAGGGCAGATCGAGTGATCGAGCGCGCGCCGCTGTAGCGAATAAACTGCGTAAAACTGCGGTGGAACGTTCGAGCGTCGTGCCGGCAATAATAACGCCCCGGAGATACGACCACGGCCAAGTATTTATTCCGAGACACGTTTGACAATTGATGGGGCGCGCTTCTGTTTCCCCTTTCCCAACAACGTTGCAAACAGCTATGGTAGACGATCGAGACACGGTCGCGTTAATCATAAACATGTATATGGACAGCGGTACACGTTCGCAGGCGCGAACCATTTATGAATTTATTACGAACCTATCGCGAACAGAAATATCTATTATTCAACGTGTTATCGGTTGACCGCGATTCTACTACGAACAACGATACGTTATTAAGAGGATTTTCCTAATATATTTTACGGCCGTCAACGAACGATCCTTGCGTTGGAAATTTTTATGTTTCGCGAACGATGTTCGCACAGTCTCGAAGGAAAAGCATCGATCTAGTTTTCGTAGATCGTTAATTCGATCTAAAGGAAACGTTGCAAATGGAATCATTTATACGCGACAGTTTTTCGAACTTCGTTCGGTGGTGTTTGCGCTGTCGGAACTGAGAATCGGGTTGAAAAGGAGAGATACATAGGTGTACGTATGCATGTGAATGCACGTGTTAAGCGTGGCTACACCGCAAGTTTGGATAGGGCACGGAATATCGTTGAACGGCACGCAACCGAGAGTCTGTGCACGTTAAATAGTCCACCCTAATTCCGGGCAACGTCTCTATCAAGAAGGACTGCTTGGAATTAATAGATAACCGAGAACTGCCTGGCTCCTCACAACTTTGTCAAATAGTTCGACTATCGTATTGTCCGAAAGTTCGAGATACCCGCGTTCTTTAATCGACTCTGTAAAATCGTGATTTATTCGAGTTTGACATCCGCATTGCGGCGTTTCTCTCCTGCTAACAGCTACAAAACAGACATATTCGTATATTTCGTGTCGTGCAGAGAGAATCGAAATCGGTGATTAGTTTAACTACGCCGTAAATAAGCGCTACTTATCGTTCAGATTTCTTCCAACGGTCGAGAACGATTTCCACAAAATTCTTATTTTCCATTGCTACGGTCGTCCGTCTACCTTACCCTGAAAGCGTCATAGCGTGCACAAAACACCGAAACCGGTTACTGTATGGAAATAGAGGCTGCTGACAGCCGGTACACGCCCGGTACACGCCCGGTACACGGCATATACGGAGCAAATTCGATGTTTACCCGGTCGACCGGACTAAGGGCGGAGGGTCGGAGCTACGATGAAGATGTAGCCTCGCATTAGTCCCGATATGCGTTCGGTTCGCGTGAGCGTCGACGATATTCCGTGTCCGATGCGCGCACGAGCTACCGCCTAATACTTGCTAATAATTTCTGCCACCGTCTGATTTTCTAATTACACGGGGATTCGCCAAAGTGTACTCGGCACGCTGATCGTCGAATGTTAAGTAAACACACTGCGGTTTGCTTTCCTAATCTTCCTAACGATTCCGACTTATTTCGATTGGTTCGAACAAATTCGATTTGTTCATTTGCCGATCGGTTTTCCAACAGATAACGTTTAAGCCGAGACCTTTTTTTTTCTTTTCTTTCTTTTCTTTTTTTTTTTTTCTTTTTTTTTCTTAATACCTGTTATACGTATACATACAAATCGCTAATGTTTTCCACGTGCCCGTATCAATGTGCAATAGGTACTCGATTTAATTATTATCCAGCAGCCAATTATCAACGAGCAGGTTAAAACGCCTAAACCAATTGATTTCCAATTGCCAGACGCGACGCGGCGAAAGCCTGATTCGATGTCAACAGTGTTTATAACGAATTCAAGAGTTTGGTCGAGCATTTTTCAAACGGCTGAAAAAGATCGCGGGAAAATCATTTGGCCGGCGGTAATTTAAACTTGGCTGGTGGAACAGAGATGGAAATAAAAAAAGGCGAGGAACGAGGGGCGGGCAACATCCCTCGTCGCCCTTGTCGTCGACATCTCTGGCACCGCATTTAGCGTTCATTAAATAAGCCGCCCCTTCCGTATCCACCCTCTCCCGTTTGTCTCAGGGCACGTCACTCACACGGTACAAAGTTTAATTGATCAATGATAAAGTTTATCGATCATTTCGAATTCATTTAACTTCGGTATTAGTTTATGGCGCGGGCAAGACGAGTGGCTTGGCTGAGTATATGTGCATAGCTTAGCAGTGCAGCCGCCTCCCTATATCCGTCGTATCATCGTTCGTTATAGATCGGAGTTTCTACGAATTTAAACAATTTTTAAATACCCAACGAAATATCGACCGTATGGACGCGTTACCCAGTCCGTTACCAAGGCGTTTCATCCTCCGCGTACACGCCGCGTGCGAGCCGTTCTCTCCTGCTAGATAATTTCCTTCGTTTGGTTCGCGTCTACGACGAACATCGCGTATCGCGCGGTCTATACGCAGTGTTCATCGCTGGGACACGTTAATAATCGATGAAATATCTTTTCACGAAACGCTCGGATCGAAGAGACATCGAAAGAAATATCGCGTTATAATATCATTTTCTATACATTTCTCTATACATCTCTATACGATTTACGATTTATCGCTGCTATTCGATATCGCAGATTACAAATTCTTTCATTCGGGGTTCCTCGCCCGATACCATAATCTCCGTTTCGACGTCGAAGAAACGAAGAGGAAGGAGAAAAAGAGTAGATGCTGGAATCTGTCGCGTTCGTCGAAACTCTGGCAAACAGTCGACCGTCCCATTTACTTCTAATCAGCCGGATCCTGTCCGGGAAGCCGTAGAAAAAACGACTGCCCCAAAATCGATTAATTCGCGAAGATAACCATGGCCGGACTGCAGCGGGGGCCATGCTCTCTCCTCTCGTAGCTCGATAACATCCCTCATTCAGCGGCTCTTTCAGCCGGGCAAACCGCTCCCTCATACTCCGTACCCTTCGCCACCCCCCCCCCCCCCCGCCCCTCCCCTTTCTCGCTCGATCCTCCGCCAGCGGCTTGGTCTCTTTCAATGAATGCCAAAAACTTGGTTTCAATGCCGCCGCTGGTTCCTCATATTAGTTATACTTAATTCAAGACTCGCGGAGATCCCGCGCGCCGCCTCAAAGCTCCGACGTCGGCCGCTTTTATTTCAAATCTATCGCGCGCGAGCAACTTATATTTTCATTAGCCTTTCAGCGCGGAGGCCAGGGCCTCGAAAAGCGTTTCACCTGTGCCTCGGGCGTACCATCCCCGTTTTGCGCCTTCCCCCCACCCCCAACCCCTCTCACTCTCTCTCCCTCTTTTTATATATATATATATATATATATATCCGAAAGACTGGCTCCTACGCGCTTGCAGCTGCACGTGCCTTTTATTTCAGCTGTGCGTTTATGAAAGGAGATCGCTGGCAAACTGAATGGTCCGAGCCGAAAGGTCAAGCGCGCTAATTCGGATGATCGGTTTTAAACTGATTCCGTAGAGATTCGAGGATAATGGAGTTTCTTCGGTGTATTAGACGGTGTTATCGAATCGCTCGGGGCGTCTATCACGCGTCCTACAACATGTTATAACAAGTAAGTGTTTATAAAATTTGTTACGCGATTTTCATTAAAACACGTGTTTCCTATATTTTTCGCGACTTCGTATCTGTATATTCGTATCGTAATAAAAGAAACGAGACCCGCGTAGAGATTTATCTCACTCATCGAATGTTGTCGACAAGTCAACACCGTTTCGAAGATTTTTCACAGTTTTTCATACCATATTTCATTTTATACGTTCTTGCAGCCGTAAATATCGGCACAAGCGAATAAAAATACGCGCCCATATACGTACAGGCGTGTTTATCTGATAAAAGACTCGATGGCAATAATACAAATCGCAGGGAATCGTAGATTTCGAATTTCGAAATATCAAAGTCGACGGATAGTATCCGGTTCGTTTGAGAACGACGATTCGATAAACGTAGTTTATTCGATTTTATGATATCCTAGCTGAACGAACGATCAACCTTTCATCGTTTTCGATCTGCTGTGTGACTTTAACGACAATTTTAATTAAAAACTGGCTCCCTCTAATTGTTTCGTACACCGTTCGGTGCGCCACCCGTTGAAAAATCCTGGAAAAATGTCAACGTTAAACGCTTCTCCGCTACGCAGCTATTATTATGTGCGAAGGAATAAAGAAACCTTAGTATTTTCCACGAAATTCCGTCGCCTTGGCAAAATGCATGCAGCGATTTTAGCATACAAAGACCTCGCTCTTTTCTTCCAGTTAAAACCTTCGCTAGAATCGCTCGGCCAGCGGCGTAATTCCAGGTAAACGATATTCGAAGTACAGCACGACATTGTGGGGCAAATTAGCGAAGCTAGCTGCCTCTTTTGACGTACCCATTCAGCCTGGTTTTGTCATTCGAACGAGTTTCCACCGGAGACCTATTTGCCCGACGAGACCTCGAATATACTTTGTCCATCGCATTTAGAATTCGGGCTGCGCGGCAGCCGTAAAATAGACTCGGTTTTCTTCCCTGCTGGCCGGTTGTTCTCCTCGTTCGAAACATTATTTACGATCATCACGGTGAATGGCTACTACCGGCGATTCATAAACGTCTAATTTATATGGACCGTTTGCCAGTCCTATTCATTCCTGTTTTACCTATCCCTTCCAACCTCGCCAACTCCTAACTCCCGCATTCGCCTTTTCGTCTTCACGGCGCGATTCCTGATCGCTGCGTCGGCTGCGGCGTCATTCGCACCGCTCGTAATTCGCTACTTGGAAATCGGTAACCAGGAATGCCGTTTACTTTGTAGCACAAGAGTTTCTATCTTTATAAACGCCATCGAAAACATTTGTTTCGCGCTCTACAGAATTTTACCTTAGATGCCGCTGTTCACGTTCACGTTCACGTACCCGTTCGCACGCATAAATTTCAATTTCCAAGTACGCGAGTCTACGTGTCTCGTCGGATCGATTAGGCAAAATCGGAGCGGTATTCGAATATTACGCAATCTTAATTTTAGCCGGTGCCCGACTAAGGCGTTAGTTTACGAGCGATGCACAGCTGTGCTAGCGGAATGCCAGCAGCATGATAGAACGACGAAGAAAAGCAACGGTACCGTAGCGGAAGGTGTTCATAATCGTGACGTCGCGAACGTTCATAATGCCATACGAGGAACAGGGAACTTGAATGGGAACTAATTCTCGAAGCTGTTGCCTTCTGTTACGGTCCAAGCGTTCTTTATGGCGAACGGTACGGCATGGAACTGTTTTCTTGGGAGAAACCGCCGGTTGCGGGTTAGAGGTAAAACTAGTAGAACTCGCGGTTCGATGAATGAAGAAGACCGCCGGTTGGAAAATCGATGGCAAAAAGATACACGGCAGATCGCGTAGCTTCCTTTCATGCTTTCTTAGGATCTGGTAGTGGCAGGTGCACTACGCAGGCCTGTTTTTCTCGGTTAACGACGCTGATTCGATGGTGACAATTTAATAGATTGCGACGGTACCGTTGCGCCATGATACTTGTAAGGAGCTATCGCTTTTTGAGTTTCAACGACACTTTTATAAGGTTATAACGTTCGCCTTATCTAGCGCAGCGGTATTCTACGCTATACCGGGTATCGCAAACAATTCTCTCAAACGTACTGCTGCAGCCTGCTATCGCGTTGTCACGTGATAAATGTGGCCTTCGAGACGACAGATTTTAATAAGTAAAAAGACTCCACTCTAGCTTAAGTGGACTCGTATATCTCGTTTGCCGTGAAAAACGGATACCATTTTATAATTCGACTCTCTCGAATCCACCGGCTAACGAATAACGAACATAATTTACAAATAACGAACGTAGAAATTCAAATAAATTTCCGGCAAAGTGATTGGTGACCGGGCGGTAACGAAGTTTATCGACGACATACCCCCTCGACGTTTAATAATCCGAACAGAGTTCCGAACAAGTCCGAGTCCACACATTCCTGTTCGCTGTTTAAACGCCAACGGAAAAGAAATTCTTAGGCAACCGTGCCCGCTTCCTTACCCCGCACTCTCCCCAAAAAAGAGATAATAGCGTCGAAGATGGAAGGTGGTCGGTTAATGTTAACCCACATCCGGTGTTCCAGGTGGGTCAGCCGGTTGAATTATGGCAGCTCGCATCGAGACGTCAAATCACGCCTTTCCTCGCCACGTTTCGGCTTCCAAAAGGGCCACCCTCCCCCACCCACCTTTGAGATTGGCACCTACCTGGGCGTGAAGGATCGTCCTGAGATCTCATTCCTGGTCCACCTTAAGGATTCCCACGAACTGGCGTCACTTTCACGGGCCACGCATTTACCATGTTAATGGGGGACATCCCTAACTCGTTATGGAATTATCATCAGCCAGGCTGTGCCCAAAAAGCGACGGCTTCGTCGCCGTCTATCCGCCGGGCCGGCTTATCTCGCGCCGCGCCGTGACCAAGTATGAGCACCAATTATAATAAATACCAATTAACAGGGCGAAGACGCCATTACTGTGCCGTGAAAACCTGTTCCAGAGCTGCACCCTGTTGACAAACGGCCGGTTCCCTACACGCGGCACGTCGTTTCTGCTTTGACGCGCGATCCGACCTTCGTGCTGCCTTCCCCAGTTCGAATTAGCGTTCCGCTGTACACGTCGTACACGAACGATCCTTTCGTACCTGTACGACGTACGCACGATCGACTCGTTCTTTCGTTACGCCCTCCTAAGTAACTCCCTATTACCTATATACGACACCGTTATTGAAAATTTACGTTCAAGCAAGTGCTGCCGGCCTTCCAGCTCCCGCCTCTTTTTAACATCACGCCTTTGTCTTTAAAATCCTACCAAATTGTTCGCAGGTACGTTGGAACCGAACGTATTATGTACGAAATATCGAACAAAGTAGAAAATTTCACAGTTCGTTTCACGCTTAAACGATAAACTCGTTTCTTATTTAAACGTCACGGTTATTTAAACGAACCAAGCAGCACGAACCGCGCGTTAGAACAACAGGTACATACGTCTAACCAAATAAGATATCCGAGTCGTTGGAATATCTCATTCGGAGGGCGCACGAACGGAGTGTCCCTACGAACGAAGAGGAAAAGCGGTAATAAGCAAACTCGTCGCAGGAAGAAATCTGAAGAAACGGTGAAAAATGAATGAAAGCTGGATGAAAATGACCGTGGATGGGAACAAGGAATACATTGTTCGTTGTCCCATCACACAGATAAGGATAGGGAACGAGGCGCGCAATGCTCGTGTCGCAATCGGACAACGATGATAGTTGATGGTTGGGGGAAGGGATCGAACGGATGGAAAAATTCTGGCCACCGCTAACGATCCAAGGATCGTTGAATGATCCGCGTACAGGTCGGAACACGGGAGCATCGGTGTGCGCCCGAGAGGGACGGGGCAAGGATGCGGGCCGGAGGCAGGACACCCATCACGGTTTACCGCGTGGGATTTCACCGTGGCGTGGAATCAAGCATCGGAGAGCCAGGGAATAGGCTCGCGCAGAGAGGCAGACAGCCAGAGTGACTTCTCGTTGTCGCAGCATCGGGGATCGGCCTTCGAACCAAACGAAACATGCGTCACATAAATTGTCTGCCTGTCTGGCCCGGGTGAAAGCTGGATTTGTTACACTTTGCACTCCGGCAGGACGTCTAGGCCCCTGGCTGATGCTGCCGATGCTCGGGTTAGGAATCCATCCTCGCGATCGTGTTCCCTTTTCTCATCCCGGCCCGATCCCCTCTACCCTGTCAGCCTCATTATCTATCCGCAGCCCTCCAGACTGTCATCCGTCCTCCCGATATGCGTCTTTCTCCTGCACGGCTCTCGGTTAGAGCTACGCGACTGTCTTCCACGGGCTTGCCACCTGTCCTTTATACCCGGATCCAGATATTTCTCGACCACGGAATCCGGCCGAGCGGCCTGTTATCGACGATCCGACCGACAATGAACCGAATCGCTTCAACCCTTTCGGGACCACTTACAAAAGAGCAACACGAGCTGTTCGGAGCACCGAACTGCAAACTGAAAACAGAGTGTCGGAGAAATCGACGATCCGACGAATAACGTTCGAGATTGACGACGATTGGTGGCTGGATTGGTCGGTAATGCAGATTTGGAAGGCTCGTAACATTTTCGCTTAACGTTATCGGCATCGCAGCACGAAAAAGAAACGAGCGACGAGCACGTATATATATATATATATATATAATATCTATTATATAATATATATATAATATCTATTTTCTAACGATCTGTCCAAATATCTGACCGCTTCTAGTTGTTTCCTAGAAGCGTCTAGAAAGTGACAGAAACGTGTAGGCAGATCGGCGAGAAAATCGCGAACAAACCCTGAAACAAAATATCTGCGAGAAGCTCGCTGTACGCCTCTACGAAAGTATAGGTTTGCAATGCGTACGATAGCCAACGATACGTCGATACGTGCGAAACAGCCCTCAGGAACGGATAAACAGAGCTGGCAGAGTCCGATCGATTTCCACGAACGGCGACAGGAGAGTTTGGCCGTTTGGTTCTTTGATCGGCGAAGGCGAGCAAAGGGGGTACGTAAAAGTCGTGCCCGGTGTGAGAGCTGGTTATGGCGTTGCGCGACGCGGGGTGCTGGGGGTTGGCACGAGGAACAACATGCCATATCGGAGACACCTGTTAGTGGCAGCAACCGATGCGGCCAGCCCGACCGGCGCAAACCAGACTATAAACGTATCGCGGCCGTATGAATAGGACGGGAAGAGGCATGCCGGGAATTAAAAGCGCGCTGTCATATTATAATCGTATTATGGCGAGTCTCGGGACCCGACCCCGCAAAAACGGCCATGCCAGCGACGTCACGCCACGAAGGTCGGCCACTGATGCAGCGTGAACACCTACACCGCCGCTACCTCGAACCCGTCTCCGAACTCGTACGCCATTATCGATTGGCTGTAGCGAGCTGGCGAACCGATCCTCGTCGACGAGATCAATCGGCACTTATTGGACTTTGTTCGACAACGATTTCGTCGGGCCCCGTCGGCATCGACGGAAGCGAAGCTTCGAAGATCCAGGTACACGCCAGCTATGCACTGCACGGTATAAAAGTTTCGAATCGTTTCATTCGTCCCCTACCTCCATCGAATCCCGTTACCAAGCTTCCTCTATTAACGCAAATTGTTCCTACAGCTATTACTATTACAGATTGTTCTCGTCG
The DNA here is from genome assembly GCA_014825975.1 of Bombus haemorrhoidalis. NCBI lineage: Eukaryota > Metazoa > Arthropoda > Insecta > Hymenoptera > Apidae > Bombus > Bombus haemorrhoidalis. Next base: position 14,899,843 of record CM026169.1, read on the forward strand.
TGAAGATAGAGTCAACGATCGTAAGAGAAACGCGCCTTAGCCACGATCTAACGAGAAAGAATCGATTCGACGGAACTGACTAGCGAGCTACCTGCGTCGCAGTTAGATCGTTCGGTAGTTAAATCGCCACATCGCGCCGCTGTCGAAACCTCTCACCCCGGCGATTTCCTTCTACCACGATCTTCCTCTGCATTCTGAACAAACTGTAACCCATCACCGGCAGCAGCAATTCGTTCGGTAAACATTTCCAAATCCGATCAGAGTACAACGGATCGACGAGACACAAGAAAAAGGTTGGAACCAGTCCGCGACACCGTGCCACCACCGACACCACGAACGAGGAAACACTCTGGCAACAACAGTAATATCCTTTGTCGCGAGCGAGATC
>CM026169.1:14900307-14960582 GCA_014825975.1 Bombus haemorrhoidalis
AGAGAGAGAGAGAGAGAGAGAGAGAGAGAGAGAGAGAGAGAGAGAGAGAGAGAGAGAGAGAGAGAGAGAGAGAGAGAGAGAGAGAGAGACAGAGAGAGAGAGAGAGACAGAGAGAGAGAGAGAGGGAGGAAGGGAGGGAGGCTGGTTGGACCCGGTATCCCGGTTCTTTGATATCCATCGATGAAACGATTTATCTCTGTCCGCGTGCACTTTCAATCCGACCGGGACACCTCTGCATCGGGACACCCAGGACGCGGTACGAAGGCGGTTCTCCCAGCATCCGACGTTCCTGCATCCAGTATGGTAAAGTAAAATCGTTTTGCCAATTGCCTCGAGCGTACGTCGGTCGGGCTTCATTATCTTTTCATCGATACGACTCTTGCCAAGACCGAGAACCATCATATTCATCGCTAAAACCCTCTCGACTCGCGTACCGGTACCGTAACGAATAACGAAACTTACGAATATCGTAACTACGTACGTAAGTACGTGATTCAGCGTATAAATTGAAACTTCCCTCGGAAAGTTGTCGCTCAGAAAGCAGAATATCCGATAGAGGACGGACCGACGGGCCCTTTGTCGGTCCCCCGCGCATTTATGTCTTGGCAGGACCATAACGATATGACGGGCGCATATTTTATGCGCGAAGGATCGCCCGGTTGCGGGCAAGGATTCCTAGTAGTCGTGCGATGTAAATCAGCGCGGGGCCCCAGCGATGACATCCGGTGACGCAAGGACTGAAGCGAACGGGCCCTAGGCTCGGCTGTTGGCCCTCGCGGTCGCATTATTATATACGTGGGGTGGCGGAGGGGGACACGCCGCATACCGTCCTAATATGCCGGCCTACCGTGTGCCGTGTGCCCTGTGCCGTGCGCCGTGCGCCGTGTGCGCGCGCGCGCGCGCGCCTTTGTCAGTCGTCCCTGTAGAGCCTTTGTCGTTCGGGAAAGCCGACGGACTGTATATTACGTCGCGATGTAACGCGGCAGGAATGCGTACTTGTTCTTCGCTACCGCGTTCGGTATCGCGGCGGCGCGGCCGCCGCATCCCGGTTCCAACCGTTAGCCGGATCAAACTATCTTTTTACTTTCAGCGCATTCGGATTCGTCGTTTAAAAAAAAAAAATTGAAATCTCGCCGATACTTTGTCAACTCGGCCCTGACCAATTAAGGCGCGAGCATTGCGCGATGGCAACGTACCCTTCTTAACCATCGCAGGTTCTCGCGACTACGGTTAAAGCGTTATTACACAACAATTTCTTTGGTCCAATTTCTTTGGATAGATCCATTCGCGGTACGTTCTCTCTTAAAATTCCCGTTCGAAAACAATTTCCCTGGCTTGCCAATATCTTACTTCGTTTGCCGCGTTTAACCATTATCGACCGTTATCTCGGAATTTTATGGACAGACGGACAGACCTCTTTGCTGCCCGAACAACGATATAAAAATTCTACATAAAGATACCGTGTAAAACACTATAAAACATTTATTAGCCTACGCGGCGCAAAATAGTCCCCTCCGTTCTTTCGCACCACGTTCTTCTTCCTACTCTTTTCTTCTCCTATTCGTTCAGCTATTCGCTTTTAAGCGTGTCCACGTTCTTCGGCTGTGTTAATTTCGTTTAAACAAGAGCACGAAAAACTTGCCGATGAAAAACGATAGCACAGCGTGGCTGCGGAACCTTTATTTTTTTAATGAATTTATTTAGCTTTTCCAATTGTTTTTACAAAAACTCGGTGACACTTAACACGCGCGTTTTACATTTTACATGCGCCCTTTGCGCCTGCTCCAACTGAAACAAGATGAAGATTTGTTTAATTAAAACTAAGCAAAAACGAGTCGAAGTTAAAAGAAAAAAGAAAAGAAGAAGAAAAGAAAAAGAAAAACAGCGTGAGAAACATGCGGCAAATGTAAATATAATCGATTCTGTTCCGAGTAAAATACGCGGAAACTAAAAATCGATGCGATACGACGAAGCGCCAGGTTGACAGAAACTGTATTTTAATCGAAGGAAAGTAGCAGGGAAAATAGAATGATCGCGGAAATAGAGAAGCGTTTGAATTAATTATCGCCAAATTTGGGGAACGAAAGGCGAAGAATTTTTAAAAATAACCTTACCAGATTAGAAAGAATTAGCGACAATGAAATAATGATACGTACTTAAAGCGGACGAATAATATCATTTTATCGTTTAATGTTACTGATAATATCTTTTGTGCGAAAAAAAAAAAGAAAAAAGAAAAAGAAGAAGAACGTGACGCTACTACCGGCACACACGAACCACGGACACCCGATTATGAAACCCATTATCATCAAATCACGCATTCCGCATCCTTCTCGAACCTGTGAAGTGAAAATACGGAAATCCTGTCACGAGAAGCAAAGAATATGAAAAGCAAGTGGTTACCTGCAAAATAACGGAGGTAACACGAAAAAAAAGAAAAAAAGAAAAAAGAACAGAAAAGAAAAGAAAAGAAGAGAAAAGAAAAAGGGGAAGGAAAACGAAAAAGGCGAAGCAAAGACGAAAGGAAAATAAAGGCATCGAGATATCGAATTCTAGAAAATTCTTCGGTTCTCGGTCAACGTTCCGATGAACGGAACTTGGCCTATTAATAGTCTTTTAATTGACACGAATTAATTTACGATGCGCTAACCACCCGACCTACGCGCTACGGTTCTGAAATGCCGGCGTAGCTTTCATCGGCCGCCGCGCGCCGGCAAACGATTGATTTATCGCTTGTAAAAAGGATTCTTATCGCGTTAATAGCATTAAGCCGTAATGCAAGGAAAAATGTGTATGAGACTAATTATTCCGTCGATGCAGGAATTGTTTCTCCATGCCCTTTCACGCCACGATCGAATCGATAGCGTCCTACCGATAGCGTTTTACACTTTTCGCCTGGTGAATATTTTAGAATCTTAGAACCTTAAAACGTTTCGAATCTTTACACCCACGAGTGACCAATTATCGGCAGCATTCTTTCTCTATAGCTACTTCAAGCGTCACGATCTCATCACGATCTATTAACTGTTCCGTTATTTTGTCTTATAATTCGTAATTTAATCGTGCATCTAATACTCATCCGAAAATCTCGAGTATATGTAAACCATGTTAACTATTTTATATAATCTACAAGCGTTGCTGCGTTACCGACAAATTCATTTCTACTGACCTATCAATCCTTCTATCTGTCTGATTCGTGTCTTTTAAAATTTTTAAACGTTTCCTCGAGATGCAATATTTCGTTGCGCAAGATCATCGAACACGAGAACGTATCGGCAAGTGTTTATTTACCGACGAGATTAAAATCCCTAGCGAGGCAAAAGCCGGCTAGAACGAGGAAAGAACACGAGTCGATCGGCGACTTTCGTCCGTCCATTTGAACGTGACGTGACGAGAGGAGAGGAGAGGCGAGAGAAGAATCAAAGAGAGAGAGAGAGAGAGAGAGAGAGAGAGAGCCTGGGAACAAATTGGCTGCGTGGTTCGACCGTGGCGCGGATTGTACGATTTTATTTGGAACGTGAGTCGAAACGTTTCGGAATCGTACGCGGCACAAGCGACAGTGGACGAGGAACGAAGAAGAGTAGTCAGTTCGTCTTGCGGCCGTCGAGTCGAGCTGGCACGAGTGGCTCGTTTTGCAATAGAATTGTCGCCGCATCGTCGGGGCTTTAACGAGTTAAAAAGGCGAATCTCGTTACGACTCGTATAAATGACGCTGACAAAAATGGCGGAGCCGCAATAAATTTATAGACCGCGGCCGCTTCGTCTACCTCGTACGGCCGCTGGTCGTTAACGGCCGCCTCCTTATGGGGGAGCCCGTTCTCATTACGGATGCAAACCGACTGCCGGTAATTTTCAATTGTTTCCTTGCTCAGGCCTCGCAAAAACCGTCTCACCTTCGGGACGAGGAAAGCGAAACGCGATCGGAAACCATCGCTGAAACACGCGGCCGATACGCCGTTGCTTGATACGCCGATTAATATTCGTCTCCCTGGAAAATCACGATCGTGTGGTTTCTTTTCGATATACAGCTTTAGGTTTCTAATGGAAAAAGCAGAACGATATTATGCATCGGCCATTATACAGGATAGCCTGATAGATCATAGACGGACAAGAGAGAATGTTGCAGGAGAAACTTAAACGAAGCGTAGACCGAAATTTATCTTCCGCGCTTTTTCGTATACCACTATACGCCTGAAAAGTGTAGCCGCGCCACTTCGTTAACTTCTGTTCTGTTAACAAACTGCTTAATCGATCCGTTTCTTCGTCCTCGCTTGAAAATGCCCGTTCAAATACTTACTTAATATTTACCGCTATATATCGCACGCTTGTAGCCATTATATTATATTCTATTACATTATATTACATTGTTATTAGCGGTTGGTAGCAGTTACGTATGTATCGCGCGTAACATAAACTTGAGGTTATTCCCTTTACTCTTACTTCATAAATGTATACGCCTGTTCAAGAATTGTTTTATTTAAACGAAAGACCATGGTATTCGGTGGTATGGACGTTTCTTTTTTCTTGGGTAAAACCTGCGGTAAAATTACAGTTGCTCGTTCTGCAGCTGTGCGTTAACTGCTTGTTCAGTGATCAACTCATGATGCATAATAAACACCTATGCAATACCATCGAACGCACTGCATAATTTGACGTGAAGGAAGAACCAACTCGCAAGTAAATATCGAAGACTCGTCTTGCATACGAAGCAACGTTTTTCTACGTTTCATTATATTTCCATGCGTGTATATACCTATTTCAAGTATCTTTTTATCCATCTATGAGTTAATTTCTCTGGTCTTATAGCATCTTATCTAAAACTAAAATCGCTTCGGTCTTACAACCTTCGCATCCATTTAAATATCGCTATATTTAAGAGCGTTCTAATCGTACAAAGCAGCGAACCGATCCGTCGAGGGCAGTTCGTTTCCTACTCTTACCCACCCACTGAGAACCCTTATCCGATGCGTAGAGAGTTTTCCGAATCAAAAAAAAAAAAAAAAAAAGAAAAAAGAAAAAAGAAAGAAGGAAAAGAAAAGAAAAACGGTAGTTTCTAAAGAAAACGAAATCGTACGAAACGAAGGCAAAACTAATCGCGCGCGGGGTCATAGCGAACGCGTCATACGTGTGTGGACTGTGGTCGCGTACCTTCGCGTTCGTTTGGCTCGCGAGAGGCTGGATAATAAACGTACCGGAAGCAGGACGAGAAGAGGCGGATGAAGCAAGCAGCTAGAATAGCTGCAATTGGAAATAAAAGGCAGAAACGATTGGAAGTATGTAACGCCTGGGCCGCGGAACACGGTCGATTTTTTCAGAGTCGAAGGTGAGAGAGGCGTCGCGACGCGACGGCGGTTGAAAACCGGGGCCGGGGGCTGGTTGTCGTGTCGACGCGTGCGAGAGGCTGCCGCGGCCAGCAAGCGGAGTGAAAGTGCGAGAGAAAAACAGAGAGGAAAAGAGAAAAGGCGGGGGAAAGGGAGGGGAGTCGGAGTTGATAGGGAAAGGGTGGAGGGGGCGGCGCGGCGCGGCGCGGCGCGGCGCGGCACGGCAGGGGACGGTTTTTTCCAATCAAGCAACCTGCTGAATTTGTTTTTTCCCCGAAACGTCGCTGCCGTTTCAAAGTTATTGATTGCCATCCGGGAGGGCACGGGCTTCGCGGGGGTGGGCTTTCGAGGGGGAATGCGAGCCAGGACGTTTCGGTATATGGGGGAAGGAGGGGAGGGGAGGGCGGATAGGTACGAGCGGTGCTGTCGCTCGTTTCGTTCCGTTTCGTTTCGCCTCGTCCCCGTTTCGGTACGTTACGTTACGTTTGCTCGGCCGTGCATCTCCTCGCGCAATATAGGGGCGGAATAATAATTACGGCAGGCGAGCGGCAGGCGAGCGGCACGCCGCGCCGCCGGGGGCAGAGAGAAGGGCTGGCTCGCAATCCGGTTTCAATGATTACGATTGACTGGAATCGCGGAGAGGGTGAATCGCTGCTGTCGTTTTTCCCGCCCGTCCGATGACGTGCTCCCGTCCCTCTTCCCGATGATTTTGAAGGTCGATGTCGAAGGTATCCGACAACTGCCAAACGGTTGTCCGATGCTACGTACACGAAGTTTATTTGAAGGAAATTTCGGCCGATCCTCGGTCTATGACACCCCCGTCGATCGAATCCACCCACCCGAACCGTCGTATTTACGTGCGTGTAAGTGGCCAATTGCGCTGAATCGAGTATTCTCCGAACGATATTTGGTGTCAACGTAGAATGACGTGATCGAAATGACGTGTTGAAATTCACCAAGTTCAGTTTCACTAACGCCAACGCTACTTCGTACAAAGGAGATCGATCGATCGACGTTACCGCATACTTGCTTCTTCTTTGTGCGAAACTTCGAAACCGACGTGGACGAAAGCGAGGTAGAGGGAAGCGAGGGAAACGAAGGAATTCTTCCTGACGTTGCTGACAACGCGTTTCAAAACTACGACAGCTGGATATATACGTAGTTTTGACGCGACGTAGCCTGCGTCGGGTAATCTGTCCGGTAAACAGAATATTCGCCTCCGGTGTGACGAATTTTTGCAAATATTAACGACGATACCCTGCTATCCTTTCTACAATTAAACACGCGTGATATACTTTCCTGTGAAACTAACGTTGCCCTCGGACCGAAGACGGATCTTCGGAATCGTCAACTTCGCCATTCGCCGGTAACTCACGTTTCAAATGTCCAAACTTTACGACCTCCTTCACGGACGCGACGTATCGATCGGTCGCGTGGCAGTTGAAGAGGAAACGGTTATTATAATCGGTACGGTTATCGTTCGCGAAGCATATGATTCGAGTTGCGATCCACGAAGACGCGGTACAGGCAATCTCGTTAATGGCCACCGTATTTTCCGCTCGTCGGATCTTCCGCCCACCCAACCTGGGAATACGCATATATATCCGCGCAACTCGTTTGATTTTATTAAATCTAATAAATTGTCGAGCCTAGGAATTCCGAAACATTTCACTTTGCCGATCAATAACGCTATCGCGGCTGGTTCGATTTACGAGAGACGAGAAAACGAGAAACGCGGTGCAGCTTGGCCTGCGAGTCACGAGAACGGATATACCAGACGCTGCTTGAGATCGTTCGTTACTTTTGCAATGAAAACGGGCACACGTTATTCGTTGATTGAAACTTGGCCGATACACGTTACGAAGAGGATGAAGAGGAAGAAGGAGAGGAAGAGAAGGAGGAAGAGGAAGGGAAAGAGGTAGAGAAAGAGGAAGAGAAAGAAGAGGAGGAAGAAGAAGAAGAGGAAGAAACATGAAATATTTTATAAAATATGGTACAGTACGGAGGAAAACTTGTTCTGATAAACGCAGAATCTTCGTTCGGCAGATGTATATAGTCCGTATATAGTCGGATCTCTCGTCGAACGCCAAGCAGCGGTCTAGCAAAAATCCACGTTCGCTTTACAAAATAAGTCCGTTCGACGTGGAAGAGGCGAGTTCGAGCGATTCAAATTTTACGCGCCCGTAAATGTCCCGGCTCGTAAATCTCCAAAGAATCTTTTACCTCGGGTTGCAGGTAGGCGATGAGCAGGGGCGGGGGTTTAGGTAACGCGCGATCGAAACACCTTGCGTGTTCCTCCGTTTTCGCGTCGTGCCGCGCCGGGACTAGTTTCAAGATTGCATTCGCTCGCATCTTATTACCCTGCTCGTCTCTCCGATGCGCGCACGCGGATCGTTGCAGCCACTATCGGATCAATGGAATCGCGATACCCGTTGCGAAGATTACGGCGAACCTAGGCGCAAACCTAATTGCCGATAGGATGGCGGATCAATGTCGGGATCTCTGGTGAAATCGTAGCCGAATCGGAGACGGCTTTCGACTGGTGGCGCGCAGACGAAATTGAAAAGAGTCGAGGAATCTCGGTCCGTGGGAACGCCGATTCCATAGTTTAACGGCTTAATAACGAACAATGGAGGTACCGCGGTTTACCTTATCTCACGATCAACTTGTATATTAGAAAAGTGGAAAATCCGACGAATTGAAATATTTCGAAATTTTAATGAGACAGAAACCCTACTGTTCGCATGGCGTGTTACGCTCGAAGGGTTATATATTTTCTTCTTTGTTTTGCACCGTTGCCGTGGAACGATTAATCGAGGCTCTATCGAAGATTGACGTTTGCGAGGCTAACAAATACGTCAATTTGCGAAATTATCGCATTGAAATATTGACAATCGTTCGAAACATATACAATTGTAACATATACACACGTCCTTCGTTGCTTTAGATTCTCACGTTTATTATCGAACTGCGAAAAAAAGATCGCATCGCGTGTTCCCGCGTTTCTCGAGGCGCTATCGTACGAACGTTATTCCAAATACATAATCGGAGGCGGCGATCGTGACGGATACGAGAAGTCGATTATTCGAGAAGCGCGTGGTGCGCGCCCCTTCCGTTCACAGTTTCTCGAAATCAACATCGTCGGCGGCCGTTTAATTGCACTCCGCTTGCAACTCTGACGTAAATAAAATTCACCTTGGCCGTGGACGCGTCGGCGCGTCGGCGCGTCGCGCCGCCCCGCGTCCGTGTAAATATTAATTTCACGAGGCTGGCTCGTTATAAATAACGATAAATCGGGCCCGCTTGTACAAGTTGTCGTAATAAACGTCGCGGGCCGGGCGCACAATGTGTAAAGTGCCGGGTGTAAAGTTAAGCCCTGGGCCAGTGTCCATCGGCGAGGCACGTTGCAAGTCTCGGGAGGTTATAACGCCGCCATAACCGTATACATTCCGCGACAATAATCGTTTTATGGTGGTCGGCAATATCGGCGGGTTCTACTACCACGGGAATTGATATCCTCCACCTACAACGGCCGGTTAACTTATGGCGAGTGTTGCGCGCCAGCCAAGATCCTGCCCGAGTTCGAAAAACCACACAGCTACAGGGAAATCGCGCCATCGCCGCGATTAGTAATCGTTAGTAATTGGTAAATAGTTGGAATTAATAGGGCTATCGATTAAAACAAAACCGCACGTTTCGAACATTTCTCCTATTCTATAGTATTATTTCCTATTCTTCTCCGCACTTTGTTCTTCCCTTCGAAGATCTTCGGAACTTTAAAACCCATGAACATATTCAGGTTTTCTGTTTTATGATCCGTTCGATCTGCTGTTGTTGTACTACGATCTGTTGTTGTTGTCGTCGTCGCAACGAATTCGAGCATGCGCTTATTATTTTGTCCTGTTCTATTACTTCTATTACTCCTCCTTCTTCTTCCTCCTCCTTCTTTTCTTTGCTTCGAAGGATCGAAGATAGCGTTTATCGTACAGGGAAATTTGTTCCTTATTTGCTTCAAACATCGTAGAATCGGTGTAAACGTGACGTGATATATTCTACTTGGATTGGTATATGAAAGTTACGTACGTAACGTTTGGAGCGTTTCTTTTTCGTTAGTTAACGTCGTCTAACGCGTGATCTATCGCGTAGACATCGCATTTCTAGACGCGACAGAGCCATCCGTTAATAGGTAGTCATCACGATATCGCCGTGTTCAGTTTTCCGGCGTCGTAGGATAAAAATAAGACGAAGGATAATCGAAGGTCATAGCGACTATCATCGGTAGAAGAAATTACAAAACAAGCCGTCGAGATCGAGCGATACTACGTACGAGACGTAAAAGTCAGGATTACATTTGAGAGAATCGAAGTAGTAACAATTTTAGATCCGAAAGCTAAATATCGGAATTTGATATCGAGCGTTTCTCGCTAAACGAAGAAACGGCAGGCATAAAAATAGATACGTTTAAGAATTCTTTAATAATCCTTAGACCTCCGCTACTCGCATCGACAAGATTTTCAAAGGTCTATCGGGATAAAAACGCGCCATATAAATCTCCTTTAATACCCGAGAGTATCACACTTTGCTTTCTACGAGAAAGTAACCAGCATCGTCGTTCCTTTTGCTTCCACCACTACACAATATAACTTTTAAGCAGGATGGCGTATTTTATTGATCCATAGCCGCAAGCATTCGCCAACCACCCTGTTATTAAGTTTTTCCGCGTATAAGGTTACATCTAACGATTATTACGGCGTGTCGCGTTGTCGCGTTACAGCGTCTAATTATCCGTGCTCATCCACGGAATCCTTAGCCGTTACGTAAGCTCGTCAACCTTTTATCTCTTCTTTGAAAAAGTCATCGTACAATTTACCTATAGCATAGCATAGCATAGCATAGCATAGCATAGCATAGCATAGCATAGCATAGCATAGCATAGCATAGCATAGCATTCCTTGGAGAAAGATAGAAGAGTCGCGATCAGATTAAGACGTTCGTCGATGATGTAACGACGAGAGACAACGTCGCGGATACTACTATCGAATAACCACGGTCTCGATCGTCCATACTTTTATCTTTTATCATATTCATTGAGAGAGAGAGAGAGAGAGAGAGAGAGAGAGAAAAAGAAAAAAAAATATAGGAATTCTCGTAGTAAGCACCCGGTGATAAATTGAACGATTGTTCTGGTACGTTCGCACATTGAATCGTTTCAGATTATTATATGCTGGAGAAAGATTAAATACCGGTAGATTTCAACTTTTCACTGAACTACGTTCCTAACCGAACGCGATCGATCGACGCGTTACATACAGACATTTCGATCGGTCGGCTTATCGGCGCGCATACAAATTTTTCCATATGGGTGCAACGACTAACGTTGCTTCAAGTTCCTAACGGTCAGGTTACTTCGCCTAACCGCACCGGCACAATTTTAAACAATTAAGCAACGTTATGCGGGATAATAAAAATGGAATTCGACCGAATGGAAATCGGCTGGCCGTGAAAGAAGATACGAGTTCAAGAACAATGAAATTATCATCCCCTATGATCCGTTGGTTGCGTGGCATCGCGATAAATCTTTTCGGAAATCGCTGTTTCCGTGCGGAGGCAGGAAGCTTCCTGTCGACGCGCTGTCAAAACACAAGGGCTACTAGATCACGTGCAACCCCCGACGTTCGCGCCCTTTCCTATACTCTAATAACTCCGCCCCATTCAACTTTTATATATACAAGCGCACGCGACTCGCAAATAACACCGCTATTATCCAACTATATTTGACGTTGGTGCTCCTTCGATCCATAATCGAGCGCGTGGCTTGTCACTTTGGTTATATATACCGATCGTACGATAGATTGAGAAACGAACGGCTTGATAAAAGAATAGAACTTGGCGGAAGCCATCCAAGTTACGAATAAATTATTCACCCGTAAGTCCGCAACCTGTATCTGTCTAACGTTATTGAAATTATCGTGGTGTAGGCACGCGACAGCGACCAAAAACGAACGAAAGTGTCGACGAACGATAGGATAAGAATCGTCGTTGCAGAAGACGCAAGTTTCCTATTTCGCCACGTTTACAGCAAAGAGGCAAGAGCCCAGACAGAAATGTATAAATGTTGCTAGGAAATGTCGGCAAAGTGCGCATATCGTACCTTGGGGAAGGATTACTTAAAAGAAAAAAAGAAAAAAAGAAAAGAAAAAAAAGAAAAAAGAAACCGAGTATACCGAGATCCGTATCGAATATAACCATAAAACTTCAATCTTTCGATGTAACGAAAACTTTCCGCAACAGTGAAACATTAACGCGGAGAGTTTGTCGCGTACGATGTTGAGCGTTCGATTCTAAAAGCGGCGCACATTTATCCAGCGTAGTAGTGGAGAAGGGCGAGAGCGAGCAGGAAGCTCTTGATCCGTGTAAAGCTTTTCCGAAAATTTGTGAAAGTCAGCCCCGAGTTCCGTCGTTTCAGCTGGTCCGGCTGCGACGCGTGCACGTCATAGATCAATAAGTCTCGTTCTCATTGTCGACTCGTCGTGGGCCGGCTTTACGGGTCTGCTCTCTCAGGAAACGTTAACGACATCCGTGAAAGACGTATCGATCGTTACCTACGCTGCGAAGATATCGTAAATCACGAAAACCGACGGGAACGTACGTTTCCACGTGCAGAGAAACGGGTAACGTGGTACAGAGAGACGTGTGTATTTACTCCGTACGAAGGCGAGATAAAGTCGCCGAGTAAATGCCACTCAAAATATAGTCGCATTTCCCTCTATAACGGGATTTCGAATCGCGCTTATTACGCCGTTTCCGTTCATCTTTCGTCCGTTTATCGTCGGATCTTGTACCTTTCCGTCCTAATATCGCCAGCCTTTCTACTATATTAATTTAGCGCGATCTAGCCAATTTACTTGGAACGATTATCAGCTCGTAGACTGCGGATCGAAGGAAAATCGAACGGATGGACAGTTCAAAGATGAAAAGAAATCACGTTGCCGCGGCCTCGTGACAAATATTGGAGATATGCGAGAATCGCTGTTACGTATAATGGATCAAATTTAAAACAGAAACATGCCCGAAGCTACATGGCCAGAATTCGACAAGTAGAGAGCGAGCGAGTTCGCAATTTCCATCTCTTGGAAATTGACAGGCCCGAAAGGGCCGGGGTTTAGGGGGTACGCGGCGCGGAACAAAAAATTGGATCCGAAAAAACCTTGCACTCGTTAACTACGATAAAACGATCCGATGGTGACATCTGTGTCAATAAGGCGAATTCTCCCGGGGCTCGAAGCGGAAGGGAGGGTCCAGGGAACGCGATTATCCTCATTCAATCATCGATTTTATTTGGTTAATAAAACGATTATCCCGGTTCTCGCACTCGACGAGAGTATCGTCACCCTGCCCCGGCCGCACCCCATCTCCCACTATCCCGGACACTTGCTCTCTCTCTCTCTTTCTCTCTCGCCCCCCTCCCCCTCCCTCCAACCAGCCAGGTTGAAACTGTTGTACAGTGCACCCTTCGGGGGCGTTCGACCAAAAATGTAATTTACATCCCTTTATGTCGCGAGATTGAAATATTTGCGAATTAATCCGCGCGACAGGATTATCGTCGACCATTATACGCAACCGCCGTCGTTCTCTTTCACCGCCCTCGCAGCTTCGACCCGTCTCTAACGATTCTCCCTTTATTCGATTCAAAAATATCGCCGTCACCCCATTTTACGGAAGATTGGATTCAATTATCACTGTCGGCGCGGTACCTTCCACCGCGACCTATCGCGACTCCCCGACCTTCCCAGGATTCGTCGCGAAAGACGATCGACCGTTCAAACCGTTCTCGTGCATTTCGTTTTTCATTAAGCCCACATAACCAACACGCTTTTCTAGAAAGCGTAGCTAACAGCGTGAAAATAAACGAGAATTCTGCAAGCTACTCTGGTCGAAAATCGCACGCGAACATCGTTGATAGAACAAACTAAGATAACATAAAATAAGACGAAACAACGGTAAAAAAATTATTAGTCATAATCGATCCAATTAGCTGGGATACAGCGCTTTAATAGAAATTTGTAAGAAAGTTGGTAATTAGAGTAGAGAGATATCGGTATCGACTGGCAATTTGCCCGAACCAACAGTTCTCCCAAAATTTTCGCTACAGATATTTGCGAATGAAACGTTCCGCGAGTAATAACAATCCGATCGAAAGGCCGGCAAGGAAATCGGCGAATTGCGTATAAAATGCAGAGTTGGTCAGTTCCAGTTGCGCGATGTTAATTTTAATCCAGCAATTAGACGGGGAACTCTATTCGACGAGGCAATCGTGAATCGAACGGCCGTGAATGTCGACGATGACTGCGCAGTCCCGGCTAAGGGGTTGCTCCAGGAAACATTACGTCAAATCCTGGCTCGTTAAAGCGGTATACAATAATCTGCCCGCCGCCAATCCCGCTGCGCCGGCGCGCCGGCGCTCAATTAATTCTCCGACAAAATTTGTCGCTTGTATTAAATCTAGGTGGATTAAAGGCAATCTCGCTTCCGTCTTGCTACCCTCTTGATTCTCTCTTACGCTTTGACTCGTCGTTCGATCCATCCCTGTCGACTAGCTGGTCCCGTGTCTCGTGACTAAACGTACGACTCGTTATTACCAATATCGTTGAATTACATCCGCGATACCGATTGCGTCGTCCATTAGTAGATTATAAGGCTATAAGATTAGATTATAAAGCGGGGGGATTATAAAGAAGGAAGCGAGGAAGTTTTGCGGAATCGTTAGGGAAAAAGAGCATAATCTTTATATTTTGAGATGGCCCCGACGAGTATCCGAACTAAATGCCTAAATGCTGCTGTTCGAAGAGATTCGTATTTACCACTCGAATCGCCACGCGAATACACATTGAAAGCGCCTTTGTAAGTTCTCGGGGTAAGGAAAAGGTGAAAATGGCGGAAGGCTCGAGCGTCACGGGACGCGAGTGGCGAGGCGTTTCTCGGACAGCGTTCGAGTGGCTCGTGTCGAAGTGTCGTGAAAAAGCCAGGCGACATGGCCGCGTGCGACAGAGGGTGAGCCAAGCCAACGATACGGGTGAGTGTAAATAAGGTAACCCCGGGTCTGGAGTTCATCACCGAGCGCGGAACACGTCAGGGTTGCGACCCTGGGTTAGCAGGGCTTGGCTGCCGGCAACGAACACCCGAGAAGGGTAAGCACACGCCAACGGAGGGGGATAGAGGGGGCGGGACGGGGCAAGGGGGTTGTAGAACGCGCTCGACTTTCCAGCATCATGGCAATGTTTCGTTTACATAAATAATAAGCGTGCATTATCACGCGCATTGCTATACATCTGCGATTGTTCATTCCGATGTTCCCTGGGAATTACGCACAACGCATAGCTTGTCATCTACAAGGAACAGACAAGTCGAGATGAACACGGTCATGGACGTTGAACGAAGATGATCGCAATATCGAACACGCGGACGATAATTCACCAACAATTCTCCATTTCGTTGTTCGATCGAGCACTTGCTTGCTTACGATCGATCGCTTGGGAAGATTAAGTTCTGAAATGCGTGAGAAATTGGATTCTCGTCCCGTAAGATATTAATAGACTTATGAATACATTTGCCGGCGCACGATAATGCAATTAGCTAACTTTCTCGAGTCTATTTAATTCAATTAAGATGTAATCTGATATAGAATATCGCGATCGAAGCGCGATCGACTCGAATGTAGGAAAGCAAAAGTGGCTTTTATCGATCGAATAGCGAACGAATGGTCGTTTCCAGTGGAACTGGGGATTAAGGGCAAGGTCATGCGAGATCAAGACAAAGAGATCTTCTTTCGCTAACGAAGGAAACGGAAGATTATCTCCGAACGGATTCTATCGAAGTTAAACGAAATACCGAAAAAATTAGGAAACGATTCACGATACAAATTACGATGTAGCATCGTTAAGATGTAATTAGCGAGGTACAACAGGGCCGATATAGACGGACGTCTATAAAGGAATTATTAAACGCGAAGGGGAAATATTCGTAAACGTGCGAATGGATTTGCGGAACAGACCGAAAACGAGTAGGAATCGCGTAGCCAATGCAATTTAGACTATTCAACCATGCCGCTTGTCAAGTTACCGCGATGCAAAATGCGCTCGCCACCGCAGTGCAACGAATCACGGACCGCGTGTCGTGTCACCGATACGTTGTTGCAAAACAAGAGGGAACAAAGTGACAGTTGCGTGCATAACAAGGCCGTTGCGGTACTTTGTAACTAACAAAACCAGTAAAATGCCAAATTTCGTTTGACGAACTCTCGTCCTACAACCGTACGCGTATAACGATCGTTCCCGTGCGTTTCTTTTCTCGGATGACGCGCGGCAAAACAATCGCGAACACCGTTCTCGTTTATTTACCTTATTTATTTACCGCAGGAACGTGTTTAAGACGATCTTTCCGCTTTCGCAGATTTTCCGATCTCTTCGCTATAAATTCGTAATACGCGCGTGCGTATCATCATCATCATCACGTTTACGGGGATGCGATAGGAATTTTCTGCTCGCTTTCTACGCAATTCTACGCAATTCTACGCAATTCTACGCAACTCTACGCTCTCACTATGCAAGCACGCTATCCGAAAGACGTTAGAACGGATTGGGATTCCATCGCGAGAACGCGTGAAAAGGGCGCGTCGCGAACGCAA
This sequence comes from Bombus haemorrhoidalis, assembly GCA_014825975.1. Classification (NCBI taxonomy): domain Eukaryota; kingdom Metazoa; phylum Arthropoda; class Insecta; order Hymenoptera; family Apidae; genus Bombus; species Bombus haemorrhoidalis. The sequence continues at coordinate 14,916,313 of CM026169.1, forward strand.
GCATTAAACTAAAACACGAATGATAGGAAGGACGAAACGGCGAAAAGAAAAGAAAGAAAAAAGAAAGAAAAAAAGGAGATGATGTCATCCTCTGCCGACCATATGTGACTTTCCAAAAATAAGTAATGCTAATAGTAATTGATGGCCGCGTTAGTTGCGCCGTTTCCTAATTCGTGTCGTCCGTGAAATATACCGAATGTCCGATGGAAACGGCGCCACTCGAACAGCTGTTGCCGTTGAGGGTGAACATTGAGTTACAATAGACATCTGGCTGCGTTTAAAGACGAACCGGAAGGACACGCGATCACCGTAAACTCGAACGAACGCCGTAAAAGGCAAGATATTAGAAGTTATAACGCGTCAACCGCGATCTTATGCCGCTCGTGTAACGCGTTATCGATCTCGGAAATTCATTAAAATAGTCTAGTAGTAAATAGTCCATCTGTAAAAATTTTTTTATCCTGTAACCTGTACCGATATCGATAAATAAGTAAATAATTAATAGGTAATTAATTCATGGGATACGGCATAAATGTAAATGTACGGCATAAAAGTGGCGCGGTGTTTAGAAAAAAAGGAAAATTTTCCTAAAGCGCAACGTTATTCGCGATAATATTCACGAGAACACGGACAACGCCGGTTACCACGAAACAAATCCCAAAAACACCGGTTACAACTTTTCCCATTCGAGCAACAAACAGCGGCATTTGCATTATAACAATGCAGTCGGTGTCTATCGGGCGCACTATAATCATTACGCGGATCATTAAAATATCTCTGGTACGCGTTCACCAACCGGCCATCCCCTCGATTCGTATGCCACATTGTAATCAATAGGATTGCTTTTCGCGTCGAGTTTAAATGCCGTACGCGTCTGCGAACCCGACAAAATGTGAAGGGAGAAAAGAGTAACGGTTAAACATAAGCAAACAACTACGATCGTTTAGGCTCGCAAGGAAGTACACGCGCGATCATTTATCCTGAAACGATTATAGCGATATCTGCAACGGAATAAATCGGAATTTATTTTTCGTTTGAACCAAAGCTGCAACCAAAGCTGCAAGTTACCGCATTATCTGCTGATCACGTGCTTTAAGGTGGCTGCGTATTTTAAAGAATCTGCAACGAAAGCGCCATCGGGCACGTTACAACGTTATATCGGACGTTGTTTCTGACTAAGAGAAATATTCACGCGTCCAGAAACGAGCACCTTTTAAATATCTCAACGCGCGTACCTAACAGACGTTACGACAACCCTTGCCAGTTACTGGCCGTATCGGTTAACGCGACGCTACACGTGTACGTAAATGTGATCGATGCCTGAAATTGTGACGCACAATGTACACAGCGGCCGTTAATCTAAGCACGATATTAACACGTCTAAACGTTATCTCGCACGAAGCTCGATGAACCCGATGAACGACGAATGACGAAGTATAGCGTTACTCACACTTGGTCCAATCCAACTGGTTCTTTACAATCGGCAAATCGGACTTTCCGTCTAAATGAAAGCTGGATGGCTGTTCGCGCCGGGTAATACCCATTTAAAAAGTCATTTCTTTACGACGCGAAAAGCTTTCTCTCGCGAACAATTTAAAGTCAACAAGCTAAACGAGTCCCGTGTATATTGACCTTCCAAAATCCACAATTTGAAGCTGCGCTAATGGCGGTTGTTAGCAAAAGCATGCAGGCGGAATTGCCTTTCGACCGTAAACAGTTAAATTTGTAGTTCTGAAACACCCTATACATTCAATTTGCTAGAAACACAGGGACGGCCGAATACATACTTCTCTAAAACACAACGCGATCCCCGCGCGTTCGCGTGTGCCTGCGTCCATGTATACGTGTATTATGTATCCATGGCTGATTGTGAGCCAGGCTGTATATTAACGTATTCAAATGCGCGTGTATGTCTGTCTATTCATGCATGTATGTATTCACCAGCGGATATTATACATCCCCATGAGAAGATGCGGGCGAGTGACAACCATATGCATCGCGTTGAATTGATAATATCGTAATATGCGAATGTCGACAAGGCGGACTTACTTGTACCGACTTACTTGGACCGTGCAATCCAAACACAATCGGCACGATCGTATTTTTATCGAGAACTCTTTGCTACCGTTTAACCGTATCCGTAGCTAGCAGCGACGGATGCAATTTATCGTGCAAATTTATTTATTGTCATCGCGGATCAGTAAGCATCGAAGATATACCAAGAGATACACCGAACGAAAATTCGTTTCACCGGCCAAATTATACGCATAATCTAATCGGATCTAATTAGCGATTGAACGACAGCCAAATGCCTAACAAGCGCGGGAATCGCTATGAAAAAGACGAAACAACGATGTAATTTCAATGTAACCAAAGTCTATCGGACGTAATGCAACGTAAACGAGTAAATGAAATATAATCGAGTCGAACCCAACACCAATACTCGAACCTAACCGCAAAGCAAAAACCAACCAGAGTTAAATAACATTACAATAATCTTTCGCATCTTTCGCATCTTTCGCGCGTCTTTGCATAAACGCGTAAACATCCGGTCGTCCACTATCATCGGACTATCGATCGTCCTCAATTACCTACAATCCCGGCTCAACGTCTAGCAACATTTAGCCGTTTAAGAGACGTTGAATTTTGGGGAATTTGCGTGCGATCCGTCTGCATAAGATTCGACAAGTTTCGTGCCTCTTCCACGTTCATACGCAAATACGATACAACGAATGATCTCGGATTAATTTCACTTCCAACAAGTCCCTCTTACCATTGTCTCAGCCACTAAAACAGATGTATATATATATATATATATATTCGAAAGCACGTAATCTGGAAATTTCCAATAAATTCTTCGATGGTTTCGAAATTTGCCAATGCAAATGCGCAGACGGATATTACTACATGCAAAATGGAAAGCCTCGTAAATTAGATTTCTCTTTGTTTCACAACGCTATCGTATCACAGACTTGCAAACTCCGTTAATTACATTCGTACGTACGAAACATAACTTTGAACTTTAAACGGCCGAAACAGGCAAGCGCCGTGTGCGAAGAAGACGATAAAGAAGAAAAAATTCATCGAGCAAACGGACGTTATATAATAGATAGGATAACGCGTTTCATTCAGTTTGCGATCAGTTCGCGGATAACATTTAAAAAAGTCCTTCGATCAAACGCTAAATTTCCCTCCCTTCTATCGAGATGGAGATTTTGCGAAATTATTTTGAAATCGTCGGCCGCATTAGCATGGCCTTTTTCTCGTAAGAATTGGCCCGAAAGGAAGGAGGGGGAGGGGCGGGAAGCGAGATTTCTATGGCGATTTAACGATTTCACCGAACTGAGCTCGTAACGCGATTGTGTACAGTGTACGGCTTATTAAATTTCCCGGTGAACGGAGAGCGCGCGCGCACACGTGTCTCATTTTCATTCCTTCGCCGGGGAAAATAAACACGGCCCTTCCCCTTCGGCAATTATGCAAATCGTGAAATTAAAGGAATCAACGTGCCGGATGAACGCAGTCGGATTTCAGAAGCCTCGCGAGCAGAAGGACGCATAACTTTCAGCCAGATGTATTATAATTTCCTGGGTCAGAGAGCACCACACAACACCGAAACCCGCTGGATCTTGATGGCGTCTCGCGATATAGATCTTATAAATATAGATGGTCCAATATGGGCGCCAGATTTTTCGTTTCCGTAGGTTTCTAACTGCCATAACGCGTTACCCCTCGCGAGACCATGCCTCGTGACCTCGCTGCTACGTTGAATATAACTCTGCCAACGAGACGGACAAAAATGAAATTTCTAAATTAAGCGAACAGCTCCTCGCCGCGAATAATTTTCAAATAACGAACGAAATAACGAACGAACCGAGTTAGTCGTTAGAACAACTTTTTCCATCGACGGATCATTTTCGATCGACGGAAGCGGCGAACGAACAAGTTCCTGCTAACGATAACGATACGATTTACACGATCTATCGTTTGATAATCCGACGGACAGACCGCGACGGATCTCGGCATGTAGCCGGTTGTTCGTTTCCGAGTCTATACGTTCGACGAAGGACATTTGCGTTACCACGGACGTCATTCGCTACGACGGCGGTCAGTTCGTTCACGAAACCGTTGCATCCACCGTTCCCGCTGCTAAACGACGCTATATATCGCTCTCGATGCACGTCGTTACGAGAAAATTTGACTCGCCACCTTCGCTAAAATTATCAGTCGTTGTTCGTTCGGATAACCGTTCGTTGGCGAGACCTAGACTATCGTAACGGAGAAACGTAGAAATTTATGGGAAAAAGGTGAGCGCGTCAAAGGCAAAATTTCGTCGACGCTGGATTCCATACAAGCTAACATAGACGGACACGTAGACATTCGAGCGGGAAATGAAAAAAAAAAAAAGAAAAAGAAAAGAAAAAAACGAATTCGAGAAATGGCATCGCGGTCGATGGTCGAAACGATCGAAGAAGCACAGCGAGGGCAAGGCGCGTTCCGTTGCCGCGAGGCGTCGCATCGCGGCCGCAACTGCTCGCCGGTCGTTGAGAAACGGCCGAATTAGCTTTGCTAATCCCGATGGAAACGTAACATAACTTCATCCACCGGTTCACGCCTCGGGAGTCGGCTGCAAGCGTGGTAGTCGTGAAGACACGCACGTTCGCCAGACTTTTATCCAGATTCGAAGCGAGCGGGATCTTGGTTGGACGAAGAGGAGTGGGAAGGGGCGAGGAGGCGCGGGAGGGCAGGTGGTACGAAAGTTATGTCGCGTAAAAATCGATTTATCCGCGTCGGATCTCGGGCATTGTTCTCCGCGTACGCCGTGGAACGGGGCCGTGTCTGAGCAAAAAAAGGGGAAAAAGTGGAGGAAGGAAACGGCGTGGAAATGGAATCGGCCAGTGAAAAATTTCAAACGCGTGTATTAGGCTGGCGGTGGCTCCGTTCCACGAGGCCAGACAGAGACGGCGGAAGCCGCGAGAAGGCCGGTTCCACGAGCTCTGATTGGCGGTTCGCTCTTGCAACGCAACGTACCTACTACAAGCACGCTGATCGCTTTGAACAACGTTGCTCGCGCTAATTTGCACACCGATGGACGGGGGCGTGCGCGGGCGCGGACGCGGCGGCGGCCAGGGCACAGACGAACCGAGCAGTTCGCGATAATTCGCTGGCTGGTCGATTTTTCACGGCTGTCCGGAATCGTATTTTGTTGGTCGAAAGGAAAAGCAGCGTGGCTACGTAGCGCGGTTCGCTTGGGGGGTCGTCCGGTTACGTTGCGCGTACGAGTTCCACTTTCCACTCCACGCGAACGCAGCAGAATGGTTCTTCCCTACGACAGAACAGGGAACAGAACATTTTCTATTTGAATTTGGAATAGAAGGGGCGGGCTTGTCTCGCGACGGATCCCCTGCCCCGTTGAATTTCGTTCGATATTAACGGACAATGGACACGGTAGATTTAGATAGATCTGACAGAATGATCAGAACGACGATTCATTTTCAGACGATTCCGATGAATTTTTACATCGCGTCGAATGTTTGCTCGCACGCTCTTCGTTTTCGTCCGTTAATACCAAATCAACGTGTAAAAGTATGAAATAATAGCGAATACCAATGGAAAGAACGTAGCCTATCTGGAGGAACAAATCGATCAGAAATGCTGGAAACGCACAACGTTCGAACGTACAGCCACTCCGGATGAACGCAGCAGAATAGCTCAAACTATCTGAAACGAGGATTTTCGAAGCGTCGCTCAAACCATCCATTTCGCTGACCACCGAAGCGAAGGCATGCTTGAGGTCCGTGCGAACCTATGAGACTATGAGACGCGTTCACGTTCGAATACGCGCGCACGCCCGCGCAGATGGTTGCACTTGTGCGTGAAAACGCGTGTAGTATATGTGTATACGTGAGGATACGTGGCCCCGTGCTCGCGTGTGTTTGGGCTGTGGTCGAGGCTCGGACTGGTTTACAAGTATAATGAGTCTTGCGCGCCGCATAACATTACATCGCTGCTTGCTCGGGATTTAGATTAACTGTTTACATGAACAGCGGCGAACAGAGCGGAGGAGCCGGACCGATTGCCGTTGCACCGGATAGAGCATATACGCCCCGATATAGACCATGTACTCCACATTTCGCTTGCTCTCGATTCTCGCCAAACTAATCATCTCTATGTACCACCGGTTTGTCCTCTAGCGACGAAATCTGTCCGTAAGAGAAACAATTTGCGGCCAACAGAATGTTAAGTATCTGCAATCACCACCATTTAAGTATCTGACGATAGCTTTCTCATTTTTCTTCCCTTTCGTTCCTCGATACTAGCGAGAACGATCGAAATTTCGAGTTATAATCTCAAGCCAATACACACACCGTTACCAGCTGGTTGAACTATGTTATTAGTCGCTGGTTTATCTCTGCTCAGGAGAACTACAGCTTTCAGGTGCTTTCGCTAATCGCTATGCACGATACCTCCATTATCGTTATTTCGTTTCAATTCATCCTAAACTTTGATCGTTCGCTTAACGCAGATTACGCATTGTACGTTTTCTTATCGAATCGGCCGTTTACCTTCGCCAGCACCGATCCCCGCTCTCTCTCTCTCTCTCTCTCTCTCTCTCTCTCTCTCTCTCTCTCCTCTAAACAATACCAAATCCACTTGCCGTAAAAAGAACAACGTTTGCTCGTTGCAAAATGAAAGAAGTATCGAAACATCGCGGCAACAGTGTTTCACTCTCGAATGGTACAAAGTGGAAACGTAGCAGAGACAGAGACAGAGACAGAGAGAGCGAGCGGTGGAAGGGGGCGGGGGTAGGAAAGAGGAAGAAGGATGGGTAGCGGATGGCGATCAATCCACCTAGCTCCCTAGCGTTATCGGCGCGAGCTTTTAAACGCTCGGCCAGGATACTTTTTACCTGTAGAAATATCGCTGATTTCTCGTCTCTTCGTTTCATCCGGTCGACGACAGTCACGCATCACTTGCCTGTCCTTCTTCTAACGTTAATGTACGTTCGATCGGTAACGACGATTTCCAATAGAATAGTATCCCAAAAGATGTGCTTCCGGATCGTTCACCGATTGCCAACAGACCGATAAAGAAAACGTTAAATGCTCGGACGCTCGATAATATTTCCAAGCAAAATCTTCGAATTTCGTATTCGTATTTCGTATCGGCCACTCGCTCGAATACTTGCGGATATCTCGATGACAGGTACCGTACAATAGTCGAATTTTCATAAAATTAGAGATCGCGAATGGGAACAACGGATTAGGTGTTCTTAATTCGCATCGCGCGGATCCCTTTGAAAACGGATACCCGGTGAATCAGCCACACCGAAATGTTTCGCGTTCACGCGTATACACGCGCATTCAGAGCACCGGTTGGCGGTTACTCACGATGCAGAGAGTTCATATTCACGGTGCGGGTACATATGTTCTCGCGCGCGAAAGGGAGGGACGCGGGAAACGGCCAGGGATCGAATTGAAGCTGCGCTCGAACGGAACCTATCACTGTCGTTTCTTTGACGTTTGAATTTGAAAGCGATAGTCTATCGAGGATTAAACACGATTGACGGCGATTCTATGGTTTGTTCGTGAGAACTAGAACGACGATCGTATAATAACAACCAATGTGGGAAGAAAGAAATTTACTATTTCAATTAAATGTTGCATACATTGGATAAATTACGCCAACTTTCCATTCGAATTATCCCCTATGCAAATCTACTACGGTGGCTACGAAAAGTTTTTACGGCATTTACGTATTAACTAATTAGTTTTCGTATCATTTAGCAACACCTTCGTCCAACGAAAATAAGTTGTCGCCGCGCTACGTCTACAACGTAGAACCCAACAAGAAACGTAAGTATACGTATGTGCAAATACTTTCTCGTAGTCACTGCGTGTATTGTATTTTAGTCGTCGAAGGCGCAACTCCCAAGTCCCTGAACTTTTATCGTTGTTTCTGTCAGAACTCGAAACTCGACACGCAATTCGAGAACGAGATTGCCCCCGTAGCTTTAATAAAACACCGTGGCGAATGTCAGTGCGCAATAAGCGTGGTGGCACCTTGCGCGTCTACAGGGGCGGTGGTGCACCCTCGGCACACACGTGGCCGTCACCCTACGCGTGCCGTTTCTGGTGGCGGGGTCGACGAAGGGTAGCCCGGCGCGGTCCTCTGCAGGACCTTCGCACGTGGACATTCTCAGCTTACCGAGACAAATCCGCGATCCTGCATGCATAAAGTATTAAGCCGTTTGAAATTTATGAAAATGCATCTAATTTTCCACTCCCTTAACGCCCCAGGCCAGACGAGACGCGGAGAATTCGTTAAATCCGCCGATTTCCTATCCTAATCCTATCCCACGATCTCGCGGATCCGATTGCCGTTTGACGACGAGTTCAAGGATTACCGGCGGCGTGCAATTTGTTAGCAAGGATGGCGAAACCGATCGCTAGGAAAGTAGGAAAATAGGGGACTAAATAGGAAGATACGAATGACTCGCGGAAATATTTCAACGTTCGCTAGGTAAATATTTTACGAATATACGGATAATCGTTCCGTCAACCGCGTAATACAATCCTGCTTTCACATATTTGACAGGTTATGTAACGTACGAACCGACGACCGAAAGAAGCTTTTCTATTAACATAAAATGCAGGCAACCAGACAACAGCAACACGAGATACTTTCGCTTCACTAGCCATTCGAGGATTAAGAAACCTTTCATCTCTTATAATTAAAGTATATGCGAGAACATTAAATAATCTATCCAGCATTCTATTGAAGCATGCTTCAAACAGACACGAACGTAGTTCGAGTGCATCGACTTATGCCACGAATGAAACATAAGATAGTGTAAGTTGTTCCGATAGCGTCTCTTCTCATTCGAGTTGGACATTTTTGCATTCTTCAATTTCCCATGAATACGCGAACATTCGTTAATCGGGAATCACGTCGCGAATAACGTATGCAAATCTTTCGCACACACACAGAGAGAGAGAGAGAGAGAGAGAGAGAGGAAAAGAATGATCATTACACGACAAGTTTATTTGGAATACGTTTCGGGGAGCGTGACGAACGCGTCCCTTAACGTGTTTGATCGGCGAGGATCCGCGTAGTCACCCCAATATTGAAACAGCAGTGAGATCTTAGCCGTGTCCTCGGGGGAGACGCGTGGACGCGTTTATATTCGCACTTATGTGGGCCCCTCGTGCCGACCGAGAAAAGGGTACCGATATCAATTCGAGGCCGCTTATCAAAATAACGGTTACATCTTCATAAATATTTGGTCGATCGTTTCGACCGGGGACCCGTGACAACCGTGAAATCTGCATGGAGATGAGGGTGCTGCTTCAAAGTTGGCAGGGCAACTGGGATTTCGGGTCGAAGGCTTTTCGTATAGTCCGGATGAACTGCCAGAGGCGAATATACGACGGAAGAAATGGGCGTTCTCAACGAGAAGCAAGACAGTGTCGCGCGCGTTTCGCGTGCGCCGTATAAGTAGAAACGGAAAATGTCAGAGTATCAGAACACGCTAGACGTTTCGGCAATCCCGGCAAAGTGTTCTCCGATGATCTCTGCCGATGATCCTCGTCCAACTTCCATATAGCTTACGGCGTATTATAGCTTGTGGCGCGTGCACGACGAACAACGACGAACCAATCCTTCTTCCGAATCCCGGAGACCGTGTCAACGGCGATCGCCAACGTACAGGCGATTTCCAAGAATTTCTTCGATCCCGTAGCAAGGTCAACGGAGGACGAAATCGTGAATAACGTTACGTCATAGGGCAAGTTTGTCGAGCAGATCGGCTTGCCGCCGCCGAAGAGCGTGGGTGCCGGCTGCAGCACGCGGGTGTGTAAACATTTCAAATTAGTATTCAGATGCGCAGCTGTTGACCGCTCGACGGCTCGGTTTCGAGGGCTTCCGAGGCTTCGTTTAATTGTAAGGAGCCAGATGCCCCCTTCCTCCTCCTTTTCCCAGTCGCGTCCACTCGACAACCCCCGTCCGCGGTCCAATTTACCCTTGGTCGTCGGCCTTCGCGTATGGTTTCTCCTGCAACGGATCCGCGTTTGTGTACGCGTGTCGTGTCGATGGATATCGTTTCAACCTCCTACCGGCATCGCGTTACTTCGCGCCCTTCTTTATTGCCAATTGCCCCCGACGCAACGCGACGCCACGGTTTCATGCCGTTCGCTGAAATTGAGAAATTCCGAACGGTACCGGAGAATCGTTAATTAGGTTTCTCGTTTATCGAATATCGTTCGACGAATTTCGTTGTCGAATTTGGCAATATCGTGTAGCCAGTAATACCCAGTACATATGATTATTGTTTCGAATCGTGATTGAAATATCATCATCCGAGAATACGTCCTCTACGACGCGACCGATGAACCGATAAACGAAAAACGGCCAAAAGCGTTGTTTCCACTTTTTCGGAACGTACCTACAATAATCCAAATGATCCTCCTCCGCTTAGCAACTTTCGAACTTTAGCAAAACTTGTTCGAAACCGTTTCGTCGCGTCGATGGTTTCTTTCAACCAAAATGTGATATATCAAACTTCAGCTTTGTTCCTTTCCCACGGGGTCCTCTGCACGGCAAAAGAACAGTTAATCCTGCACTGTCGGGACGTTTTCATCAAAAGCAGTCCCCTCTCTTAACACGATTTATAGATCGTAGGAAATAGCTTCGCGATCGAGAGCAGTTTCCTTCAAAATTCACGTGTTCGATGAGATAGGAGGAACGATTTTCTCCACGGTTTACCGGACATCGTCGGATACGATATAGAGAAGGAGCGGGAGGAGGAGCGGAAAACGAAGGGCAAAAATCCAAACGAATAATTGGTCCGATTAATAGAAAGGTTGTCCGAGTTCTTTCGAATCGTATATGGCAGCATAACATTAACGTTCCCTTCGACGCGTCTATTATACGGATCGAGAAACGCGTCGAGGTACCTGATCATTATTGTATTTCCAAAGTAGAAAAATATAGGAGCGAACCGATCGTTCTCGAATGGATCCGTCGAATCATAACCGGTAGTTAAACCAAATCCGACCCTTCAATGTCTGTTCCTGCTCGCGAGGGGTCTTGTTTAATCCAAATATGCCAATTATCCTTCCAGCAGCGCGATCGCCGCATCATTTTTCTACCTATCTTTTTTTTTTCCCCCATTTGTGTCGTCCTTTCGCTTAAAATCAATAGATAAATAATAACGAACAGCGGCGAAGTGTTTCGTTATTCGCAACTCGTGTCTATATACAAGCATTCGGACCCTCTATACCTTTCCGTTTATCTTTTCGCCTGTCCTCTCGCGTTCATCATCTTCCCGTTTATCTTTTTCGTTTATTTTTTTTTCGTTTATTTTTTTTCCTTTATTTTTTTTTCGTTTATTTTTTTTTCGTTTGTTTTTTCGTTTATTCTTCTCGTTTATTTTTTTCGCGTAATTTTTGGCCAACCTACTAACCTTCATTCGCATGGAAACAATTACACGCCTATCCGTCCTATATTTTTATCAGATATCGCCACTTTAATCATAGTTATCGATCGCGATCGTATTTAAATGGCTGGTCGTCCCTTTAATACAGATTTTCAATTTATGCAGTGCACATAGGGATATATTTAATAATAATTTATAATATAATAATAAAAGCACGTCTTACCGAAAGCGATATTTCATTTAGAAAGCAATCTTGTTTCACCATCGACGTAAACTATCCTAGATCGTGTAAACGTAAGTGGTCTTTAATCGTGTAAATTACAGGTACTTTTGTAACTTGATGCAAACGATGCTGGTAAATAACGTATCGTTTACGTGCGACGGAGCGTATTAGAAAGAAACAGCGACGAAGATCCGCCATGATGTTCTGCAGACGTACGTAAAATAAAGGGAATGGCCGTTAATTGCCCGAGAGCATCGTGCAATAAGGTCCCGTAAACAATGGACTCGTCCGATGAATCGCCACGCGATTCGGGCCACGCACGCCTTAAATAAACCCGCGTTATTAACCGAAGAAGCTAGAATGTACCATGGAGACTTGATTCTCACGGCCGATTCACTCCGCCGTCGAAACTAAATTTACTCTGAACTTGGAGATGGCGCGTCTTCCACGCGGCGAAAGGGAAACGAAACGCGTACAACAAGGTAGACAGATTTCGGAATATCGACGTTCGACGAGAACGATGGATCCAGGGTCTCGATGAAGTGAAAACTCGTTTACCAAAGGATCTATTAAAGGAAGCGAATTTAAACGATATTTCTAACGAGAACCTAGGAGGAGAAGGTTGAAACCAAAACGAAGAGAAAAGGAATCGAAACGTTCCAAGACGAAGGTGGATATCGTCTTGGAACAGAATGGAGCGTGAGCGCGCGTCGCCGGCACAGGCGGCAGAGAAAGAAACCTTTTGGGAAAAAGTTTCACGCGCTAGCACCGCCAGCTCGCCTTACCCAGACGAGCGTGACGCGTATCTCTGCACTGTTACACGCGTGATTACCTGTTAAATATGGCAACTACGATTCGAAGAAATTCAAATCGAAGAGAAGAAGCGAGACGAGAAGCGTGAATGCCGCGCTGCAAGATCAAGAAGAATGCGATATGTAACAACGAGAAGGGAAAAGGACAGGACTGAGTAAGAGAAAAAGAATCTAGCGAAGAGAGTCGGATTTAGTAGAAACGAGACGGCGGAGAATCGAGGCGAAGAAAATTCGTGTCTGACCGATTCGATAGGAGAGGCCTCCGACCGTTTATGATTTCCCCTAGATACGCGGCCCACTTAATGAAACAGGTATCTCGGAGGGATTTCTAAAGCGAATTTCCACTGTCCCCCTCCACCGTGGCCCATCCTTCCACGTCCATCGTGCAGCGATACGATCACCGGAAGATCATAGATCAAACACGTGAACGCAGGGGGGTTGTGACGCTGCTTATTATACATTCGTGCCACGATAAGAGGGACCGCGATGGTTACGCCGCCGCGGAAGGGGTAGATACGCCGCTGTTATAAATGCCGGTATTATGCGGAGCATCTCGGAGAATCTTTGCACGAGAGTCACTGACACCTCGCACCCCTCCACGCTCCCTCGTTCGTTCTACGAACGTCACTCTGCCAAAACGACGCAGATAATTCCAACGAAACACTCCTCCTTCCTGCCTTTCATTCTTCATATCGGCAACTATATTTCTCCAAATAAATTCCAAACTTAGTTCCTCGCTTTCGTATCGAATTCCATCCTGTCGAATGTTACTGTCATTTGGACGCTATAATTCTTACATTTGCTGGCGCGTCTCGCCAATATACCTCGAATAAAATGTTAGAACGGAGATCAGCTACTCTTCAACGGGCAGTTAAGAACGCCACCGTAGAGACGCCCGTCGTAATATCGCTATAATAAAGAAATTGGTTAGAAAGAAAGAGTAGTTGCGGCGAAAACTGGCGAAAATACAGCTCGCTTTCCAGCATCGTCGTCATCGCGTCGCCGGCTTGCTCAACGCTTCGGCATCGGGGCTAATTTAACGTTTGCAGTGAGGGCAGGGGGGAAAGGGGGAAGGGGGAGTGGGGAGAGGGGCAGGGGCGGGGGAGGGGGAGGAATGGGGGGCGTCGACTCGGTTCCAAGAGCGGAAGAGAAGCCACGGGTGGCAAAGGCCGATACCATCGAAACCGATCCTCTCATCTAGCTCTCGAGTTAGGTAGTTCTCACTGTAGCTAATGCATGCGGATCCCCGCTCGACGGAACAACTCTATGGCGTTAAACCGGCCCGTTATTGTTCCAGGTGCCACTACCGCAACCTGCGTTGCCTGTTGCAAAAGGTGAAAGCCACGCGGAAGAAGCGTTTCGACCAACCTACGTTTCCACGCCTCTCCACTCAATGTCTTTCGTATTTCGTTTTCCCTTCTTCTTCCCTCTTTCTTCTTCCCTCTTTCTTCTTCCCTCTTTCCTCTTTCCTCTTTCTTCTTTCCTCTTTCTTCTTTTCTCGCTATTAAATTGACAAATTGGTAAATACTCGCTTATCAAACACACGTACTTACGATCGGGACTCGTCACGATAGCCTTGAGAACAAACACTCGTAACAATTCCAACCATAATTTCCACGAAATGTACACCTTACGCCCGTTAAAGAAATCCTTTCCATTCTATCGCCTATCATTTACAAACCTCGTTTCCTGTTCCTCGAACCTCGAACTTCTCGATCGCAAAACGAAGAGCGCAGAGAACGTTAGAAGAAACCGCAAGCTGAAAAACGAAACATTTCGGATACCTGTTAGACACGTTTAATAGCCGTGTAATCGAAATACGTATAATCGAACGAACGTAGGAAAACACGAGGAGACGTATAAAGCGCGGATAAAAAGTTTGTGTTGATCCGCATATCGAATAGCCGTATCCCTATAAACGTCTGGTATCAAAGGTTTCGTCATAAAAGCACGGTTCGAAGTGTAAAGAGCCAGTTTGGAAATATGAACCCAATAAAATTGGACGCACATCATCCTTTCGCGGTGTAGCGTAAAACCGAATCGGTCTTGTGTTACGGAGAATTCCACAAAATTCGTTTTACAACAGGATCTGCGCCCACGTCTCGGAAAACTGGCTGCTTTTAGATCGCGCGTTGTACATGGGAAACAATTTACACGTTGGCAAAGGCGTCCCCCTTTTCCGTACGAACGCGCGACGATGAGCGGAGATCGGCTCGTGTGTGATCAACGGAACGGCCGATTTTTACGCTAAAAGGATACATCAGACAGTCGGAATAAACGGCGCAGCTAGACAACCGTAAGCTCGGCGTATCTAACCGATCGTCGAGGCTTAAATGTTTGCCCCCGGTTTGGATGGTTTAAACGACTACGTGACAATTACAGAAATCTAAGCATGAAAAGCGTCTTTCTCCTTCTTATTACGACTTTGTTCCAACCGTATTTTATCGATTATGTCCGATTAGCGTTCACTACGAATTAGCTAAAACCTTTCTGGATACCTTTCGTTCCTAATGGGTATTAGTACGTACACGTAGAATTAGTTGTCCTTACGTATCCCTGTAACCCTCTATTATATCGTACGTACTCGTAATACGTACATCTGATATGCGATTAACGTCGAAATCACACAACGTTCGCTCCATCAGCCTTTCAATTATGCAAACTTCGATGTCTTTCTATGCGCGTATAGATATATGTCAGATTTGATAGAATAGTACTAGTATTTTCCGTCTCGTGTTCAACACGAGAGCTTCTTTCAAGGAACAATGTACGAGGCACCATTTATACCAGATACTGCATAATATTTTTCAAGCATATTCCAGCATTTAAATATCAGATAAGTATCTGAAGATCAGTGATTCTACTTTCTACGATTCACAGGAATACGAGAAACGAAACGAAACGAAACGGAACGAAACGAAACGAAACGATTCCGAGAATCATCCTCAAAACTGGTTGAAAGACGAAGAATGAAATTCGTGGAACTGTTAGATCATCGTAAACGAGACTTGGTAAAATATGGGCATCGTATTCAGATCAGTGATAAGGGACAATCAAACTTGTTGCCATCAAGTACGGACAATGTTCGAGAAATACAATTATATTATTACCGTTATTAACGTTAAGATAGCATCCTCTAATCATCGTATATTCGTATATCCGAAAATTGTTCGGAAATATCGTTTCGTCTTGTCGCGTTCCGATCGATTCGTTTTATTTCAAACCAAACTACCTATACATCGTACGATACGTTCGACCATGTTTCTACCTTTTCCTACACTTACCTACGTAGTACCTTTCCAATAATGCGTTCGTGCAGATGTCTCTTCGAATCTTCCGGCTTTCTCGTCGACTTTGCATAAGATTTGTTGGTCGCGCGACGCTCTAAAGTCAGAACAATGGCTCGCACGCGCCTTGATCACTCCATAAAGCGGAAACATTGGCATAACGATAATAAAAACAGCGTGGATCGATTCGAACGTTCGGCGAACACGCGATATTCTCCTTCTCGTTCTCGTAAAACCTTTCTCAACGTCTCGATGGGAGGGCTGTGACAGCAAAGCTATCATAATACGAGAACACCCGGAAAATGGATCCTCCGTTTATAGCGTCTCGCCTATCATATTCCTACTTTCTCACTACACCAGTTAATCGTTTTATCGTCTTCCGATCTTCCAGCGAACTGTTCCGAAAAATTTGACGATTTCTCAGTCGTCGAACATTTCCGTCTTTCACGATGATATTTCACGGATTTCTACCAAGAAATGTCACTTCTACCCTCTAACATATATTAATAATTTCATTATTCTTCGTTACCGTTGAACACGTTCCTTAAGTAATCTCTACACCAATATTTATTGTCGCCTAATTAATCGGTTCTTTGCGTTCCTTAACGCAATCGAGTAACGACCGAGTCGCCGATCCAATTCGCGAGTTTCGCATCCACTTCGCAATACCTTTTTCGAAACACTGCCGTTCACACACACACACACACACGTCGCATCGTAATCGCTTCGCGCAGCGTTAGCGCTAAAATCACTGAAAAATTATTAAAAAAAAAAAAAAAAAGAAAGAAAGAAAGAAGAAAAACAAACAAATCGGACAAAGTTTGCGCAATGATAAACAACGATAAAGATTAACGGAACAAAGTAATCGAACAATATAGAAATCATATAGGGACGAAATTGTGCATCTTTTCTACCCGAAGAAAAACCAGAAACGTAGCATAATCGACATCTACGTACCTACCTACTTGACTACGATATCCCATAAAAAAAAAAAAAAAAAAAAAAAAAAAAAAAAAAAAAAAAAAAAAAAAAAAAAAAAAAAAAAAAAAAAAGAAAAAAAAAAAGAGAGAGAATGAACGTCACCGATCCGAAGAAGCGAAGATTTAGTGGATATCCCTCGAAACTTTTATGCAACATGTTATCCGATATCCTGCAGCGTCCTCTGACATAAATTCTATTTTTTCATCCAAGTTTCAGCATTAACTCGGTATTTTTATTAACCGTTACGCCAGACGAAATATCTTTTAAATGTATTAGTCTAACATCGCGAATCGTTGAAGTTTATTGCATTTGGGGACAGATGGCGAATTTCATTTTACTAAATATAAGCATTCGTCGCCGCTTAAAGCTTCGAACGTTTATCGTTGGGAAAGAATCGAACGATGCACAGCCATTTTGCATTATCTCAGACGTTATTTTTACAACGATAAGACCGGACAAAAGCGTACAGCGAGAATCGATGTACGCTATCAGGCTTGTGTACGCGACGCTTTTTCTCGCACCGGTATAAGTAAGCATAGCGCGTCAGGATGATAGTATGGAAAATCGAAATAAAGAAATAATTTGTTGCAAGCGCCGCTTTAATGACGTGGAGAATCCGCAGAAGCCGTTTGAAAGCAACGCGAGGCGTGTTCCTTTTGGAAATTGTTGAACGCGCGCCGTAGCAGGTGAACAAGGCTAAGCAGTTAACGACCGATCGCTTTGTCACGTTCTCTGGTCAGATCTAGCGTACGCCACGCCACACACTGGACGGTCATCAGGGTATAGATCGAGAATCAGCGATTAAAATTTCACGCTGGAATTTGAGAGGGGCGACACAACGAAACTCCAGCCAACTAAACGATTATCATTGGCAGTTTATTAGAAAAAGCTTCCAAATTTCCAAGTTTCATATTTACTTAGTTCGTTTCCGCACTCGTGCCTCGATCATGTTCGAGGTTTTACAGATTGCTTCTTTCGAAGTGGAAAATTAAGGGGACGGATGAAAAATCGGACGATACATTGCGCATCTGCAGCCGTTTGGCTTCCCTGTCAAACGTTATCCTAACGGGCACGTATTACGAAAAATTGACGAATATCTTATAAAATTAGGGATTATAGAATTTCAGAGCGAGGATCGCGATATCGCGAGATTACGCAAATGGGATTCCCGTGTTATCGTCTCTGATACTGGTCTCAAAATTAACTCAAGTGATGTAAAAGCGAATTAACCGCAGTAGCGCGCCGATAGTATATATAGGTACCCATTAATACCGAAACCTACCTATTCGCAAGAATCACTCTGCCGTGGTATTAAACATATCAAGAACGATTGTTCTTTCCGAACGACGACAAACTTTATTCTACTAAGATTTCAGGCTTCGGATCAACGTGTAAAAAAGCTGTACCAAATCGTTTAATACGTTTCCTAACCCGATATCCGTTGCCATTGTTAACCCGACATCTTTACAAAATAAAACTATCTAGCACTTAAAGCTATAAATACTTGTTTGTTGCAACAGCCGTTACGAAATACGCGAGTAAAGGTTGAAACGCTTGAAACGATGGATCGAGAAGGAAGAAGATCTGGCGATGTGCATTCGGCGTTTGCACGAACGGCGTAGCGCCATTTCGTGGAAAGTTTCGAGATGCAGAAAACGGCGAGACGTAGCGTGATCCGCGCAACTTTCGGTTATATCCGAAGGAATTTATTGCCTCATTTGTCGGGTCGGCGATTCGTCGCACGTTTTACACGACGGTTAAAGCTTGAGAGGTGTCTGGCGGATCCGCGACCCTCCGCGTGAGCGGCAGAGAAACACCGGAGCCCCCTTAATAAGCGAACTTCCTGGAACGCGATGAAAAATATGTTTTTGCAGGCACGCACGATACGTGTCACGATTTTATTATACCCGCCACTTCCGACGCTGCCACGTATGACGGAAACCGTGGAAAGGAGCTTGGCCGTGCATCTCGGAATAATCGCGTGAACCACTGTGATAATAATGGACGGGCCTTCGCCGCGCCGTTTCTTTCCTTTCACGCCTGCCTAGCATCGCTGTTAATTCGCCAGCTAATTAACGCGTCGCGTACAAACAATTAGCTAATTATCAATTACTAATTAATAGTTCGGCTACTAATTAAACATTCCTCTGCTAAATCGATAATCTTGCCAACATTCGTAAAATAACGCGAATCTTTGTAGACAGTTGTAGGATACGGTGCACGGTGTAACGTTTGCTAGCAAGATCCGGTCAAACTTTCGCGGTCATCGTCGCCAACGATTAGAACGCAAAAGAAATAATGTTATTTAAAGTATTTGCTGCAAGTCTCCACCGATTGATTCCGTAAATCACCGAATCCTAGTTTTCGGCCGATAATAGAATTCAGTTTGTTCGTATCTTTCGTTGCCAATATCTTTCGAAGCGTGATCATCTCGCCTATCCAATTACGTAACAACAGCGGCGTACTACGTCTTAACGTTAAGGTTAACATCCTGCAAATTGAACGTATACGCTACGTTGACGAAATAGCTCGAGCACGGCAATTCCGACCGATCGTCACGTTATTGTTGGAATCTCGAAATTATTTTCGACTAAACGAAATTCGTTTGAACGAAGAGAATTTCTCGACAATTATCGATTGTCGTTGAAGCGAAGTGGAAACAACGACGTTTTCCTTTATGTAACGTACATAAGTTCACTCTGTTCGGCGTAGCAGGTTGTTCCATTGCCACAGATTAATCGGTTTATAACGTTATACTGTAACGATATCCAACCGTTGCATCTTTCACAGTGATACACACGCCATGAAAGGTATCATCAACGTTTGAAACAGGATTTGCTTTATCCCTGTTTCATCGCTGGCTACCTTTCCGCTCTATCACACCTGGTAGAAGCCACGAGTGTACTCGCTGGCATGGTGTGCGCTCGTGCTCCTAGAAGAACCAGTACTCGTCGTGGGGGCCCCTTAAGAGGCTTTCAACTGGGCTTAACGAGACCCGTAGTCGCCTATAGTGGTGCCTATTCGTCGCATAATTGCGCTTAATGCTCGGCGAGCTCGATCCGCTCACGTGGCTCGTGGCGATATTATACGCGGTATGGCATCGAGGTCAGAGCCGGGCATTTTGTTAAAAGAGGGCAAATCGGCCGCTTCCGGCCGCTGTTTGCGTAGACACAGGCGACAGGTCAGCGGATGAGGCGGGGCAGCCATTTATGAACCTGCTGCACCTTAACAAATCCACTGGACGTTGCACGCACCTGACAACTCGATTTTTATATCGACGTATATAGTCGGCCGATACGCCACGGTTTTTTACGATTACGCGCGGCCAGTTGCGGACGCGGCTGGGTGTGGGTTGTGAAATTTACCGGCCGCGGTACGGCACGGCGCGACACGGCGCGGCACGGCGCGGCGCGGCGCGGCGCGGCGGGACGCTGGAAATTCGTTCTCTTTTCCACCCACCCTTTTATTTATTTATTTTTTTCCTTCCTCCTCTTTTCCTGCCCTTTTCCTCCTCTCTTTCTCCCCCTTTTTTTTCTTTTTCTCTTTTTTCTTTTTTTTCTTTTCTCTTTTCTCTTTTTTCTTTCTTTTTTTTTTTTTTTTTCGGTTGCATGTTTTGGCCTTTCTCCCGTTGCTGCTCTCGACCGTGCATATTTGCTTTTGAGGGGTTGTTCCGGTGATAGAAGACCGAGTGTGAATATTGTTTGGCTTTTATTGCGACGCAGTTTCGAACGACGCGAAGCGCTATCGATCCGGCGAGAAATGGACATTCTTTGGATTTTTTTGCTCGCGATCGATATCTGTCTCCCAGGCGTTAACGTTGTAGGACCGCGTGGAACAGAAAAATTGGCAACGCTATATTGGCAAGTCAGAGATTCGAACGTTGCACGTGTATCGTGTATAAGCTGCCTCCTTTGCCGCGTTTCGTCAGTTCGTCAATATCGTGGCGCTTTTCGAAATATCGAGATTTCCAACATTGTCGAATATATTTTCTATACAAGGAAATACTTTGTTTCTCCGTTTCGTAATTTTCCTACATTTCTTTTCCTATCATCCATGCTGTCGAACTTCCAGTTGCTTCCTGTACAACGATCGTATTCACTTTGTTCCTTTTCTAGCACTGAAATACCATTTTTACGGAGACTTGGTGTCTGCGGTGTAGAAAACAATGCGGGTAATTTGACGAATCGTTACGATCCAATTGCTCGGCAATTTTCTCTAATTACATAATCGGTCATCCGTCAGCCGTTCAAACAACAAAAGTACACGCTCGCCGGAATAAACTTATCGAAAGCTTGTCGGTCAATCTTTGTAACGCTATAACGCGTCATGGTAAAAAATTCCGTGACATTTGGCCAACAGTAAGTTCTAATCATTCGCGTTTACTTTGAAATCGGCCAAGGAAATGTACTGTACAAAGGTGACGGTATACCGGCGAATAAATTTTACAGCAATTTCATGACATTCCTCTAATTGCAAGATCTTAAAAATCGTATCGCACTGTCCTGCTACTTATCGCTTTCCTACATTTTGGCTTTCCTACTTTCGTTTAAAAATGAATCCTCGATCGGGAAATAAACTGCGAGAAACGCTTGTGGCTTGTACGACGAAAGAGACAGCCGAATTTCTCCACGGTCGATTATCCCACATCAGCGTGAAAACCACACGCACGTTATCTATCGTCCGTGCAGAAAATCGAACTCGGGCGATTTTCAAGAGCGACGCTAATCGCTGTCAAGAACAGCGGCGAAAGTGAACGTAGTGGATGGAACGTGCGCGTGCGTATCGAACGTGCGAAGAACGAAAAGGGAGAGAGAACGGAGGAAAAAGGAAAGTAAAAAAAGGAAGATAGAAAGAAAGAAAGAAAGGGAGAAGGAGAGAGAGAGAGAGAGAAAAGTCACCTCCCAGCGTATCAGCGGGCAGCTCCTTTACACGAGCAGCGAATTAAAATTCCACTTCCGGTGGGCTCGCTATCTCCGACCAAAAGCGCGGCGATAAAGTAAGTGGAAGAGCTCGTGGCTCGGGCTTTGAATAAGCAGCTGTGCCCCACAGGCGTTAAGCGCGATAAAAGTCTCGCGAGCGAGCACGTGCACGCGTGACCGCGAATCGAACTCTCTAATTCATATTCGTGCACCTGACTGACCTCTCTCGTTTCTGCGCGGCGCGGTGTCTCGTTCAACACCCCCGCGGGCGAGCGCGCATCACCTGCGCAACCTCGCGACCATACCACCCGTTTTCGAAGGGGGCGCGTGCCTTTCGCCGTGCTTGCTATTCTATTACGCCCGAGACGCTAATTCCCACCTTGAATATTATTAATACGGGCAGCGTTGGACGGCAGGGTACAGGTGGATGAAGCGAGTCGTGTATGCCTGCGGAGGCGTGCACGTGGCCGAGCCGTCTCCCTGCGGGATTCCCGCTGCTTCGAACCTGCCTGCCACCACTTTTGCCTTCGTTCGTTCGCCGATACCAAGATACAAGCAGTGTCGGAGAATGCGCGCTTGTGGTGGAGAAGCTGCGGGAGTATTCGGTGCGAATAGGGCAAGAGGGAGGAAGGCTGAACGAGCCAGTATGTAGCGGGTTGCGTGGAACGCAAGATGGATAACTTTTGCTTTGGTGAATGGCCAATGGCTTGGTTTCTTTATCAAGCGTGTACTTTGCACTGGAAAAGCAGACATTCGTTATATCGGGTTGTCCGACAGATTTTCACATAGCGAGCGAAACTCGATAAGGTATGCGGGTTTACATATAGTTGTATACATATCTATATATCATATATAGATCTATATATATGCTATATATAGATCTATATAGAGAGATATATAGAGATACGATATATATATATATATATATATATATATATATATATATATATAAAGTGCAATATAAAGTCGTATATCGAGGAACGTTTGCAATTAATGCCTCAATTTTGTCGTAATCGTTGGATAACGGCATTCCAACTTGTCTCTTACTTTTAAGATCGTGCTCTCTCACGAACAAAATCACGGGCATTGTGAAAATACATATATATATATATATATATATATATATATATATATATAAAAGTTACGCAAAGTTGTAACATCTCGATGGCGAAGCAAGTCTTTATTTATGTCCCGCTGCCCTAATCACGTTCATAAAAATATGTATCCCGTGAAACATCCAGTCTACTCACGACTCGTCCCGACTGCACAAGTTAATCCGCGTGCGTACACATTTTACCTTTTTTACAGTATCGTGCTCACCGAAAAGTTCTCAGAAAATATTCGTTACATTTTACAACTCTGTTCGAAAAATACGACTTCATAAAAAGGAACTGGAGACAGAGGGGAAAATTACACGGAACGTTGAGCGCGCGTTGCAAAGACAGCGGGCGATGTAGATCTCGCGGATTTGCGGCTCTCGTTGATAAGAATCGCTATCGTTGGGATCGATCACGCCTCGAGCTGCGCTCGAAAACTTCTCTCGCGAAATAATTATCGCGGTGAGAAAACACCGGGTCCCCCGGCCGCGTAATTGCGGACACGCTTTAATTCACTTCCGCTTATCTGATGTGTTCGCCGGTCCGTTGCATAACGTAAACTGTAGACCAATTATGACTATGTAGATCGGTTTTGCGCGGTGTTTATGGATCCAACGAAATCTTTCTCGCACGAACGAATCCGACCGTGTAAAACGATAGCTCGTTCCTCCAACCTCCAATCGAAACAATAATACGATAGAAATTATTTTCTCGCTTCTCTAATTAAATCAAATGACAGCACACATACGCACGCGCATTATAGAAAGTTGCCAATTCTGTCTACTTGTAAGACGGTCTCGCGCGAGATATATTTTTCTTACATCTGAATGCATAAAATTCTTGGAACGAAAAAACAGATTCGTATATTCCTATGGAATTGATCTTATCTTTCGGAAATGGTGCGTCGATCCGCTGGTTAGGCCAGTTAGGATGGCTGTACCGTAAGTGACTATTTAGCACTGACCCGTTACGTAAAACGCAATGACTCACTCGATGACTTCCTGCACCTGTTCCTTGGAAACGAGTTTTCTGGCCCCGAAACACGGAATTTCTAAAGAGGCTACAACGTTGATACGCCGACGAAAGAAACAGAATAGGCGACTACCGATTACCGACACCAGACGCAAAGTAAATATCGTTGTTCTAGTCGTTTCACGTGATTATTAATCGGTCAGGCATCTGTAACGTATTTCGAAAGTCGGTAGCGTGAAATGCACCGCATCCGGAAAGGGGAAGCGTTCACGTGTCAACGCGCCGCCTATATTTCTATAGTTGTAGAACGATCTCGATGATATATCATCGAAAGAATCGTGCCGATTCTATTCCAAAGGAGTAGAATGGCAATCTGATTCCAAACCGCACAAAAATCTCGCCTTCTCGTCTGCCCAAAATTTCAACGATCTCTCGCTTATTCCCTCTTTTTCAAACGGAGGAAGAATCAATCGATCGTTCGAACAGAATAATCTCCTATTCAGTTACGACGTTATACCTATTTCACTTTCCAATTGTTTCACGTTCATCCGGCAAATTATTTATTCCATCGTCGAATTCAAGCCGTTCCCTATAAAATCGAAAACAGATGGAAAACGGATCGATCGTTCGGTATTACGGACGAGAAACCATCCGTTCCAAGTACTGGCAGCAGTAGGACGCACGGTTTTGCGGAATCGTAGGGAAAAAGTTGCGGAAACAGACGCACGATTAACGGGGTCGAGTGGTCGAGGTAAAGCCAACGATGACTGCGACATGGTTTCTGCATTAGATCGACGCGTTCCTCGTTAACAATAATAAAGAGACATCCAGGAAGCTACACTTCCTTCGACCAGTGTCAAAATCCGGTGTCGGCGAACGATAACCCGGGTTGGCGAGCAACGACGGGCAATTATACTCCGCGGCAGATTCCTACGTATTTTCCTTCGTTGCCAAGTGTCTTGTCGATTCACTTCGGCACGCTTCCTTCGATCTGTTACAACGGTCCGAATTATCTATCTCTACGCGGTCGATCGTTTCGCTCTTAAAGCCGACGTCACGTTAGAATTTCATCGATCTACCGGATGATTTTATTTCGTAATTCGATATTCTAATCGACGTTAATTATACACGATGCTGTAACCGAATAAGAAAGGGGATAACGAAAGAATCGAATACCGAAGGGAACGAGTACAAGTCCTGTTATACAGTAGTTACGCAGGTAGCGATGTTTATCGTTGGCGGAGAGAAGTTCTCGTTCTCGTTCTCTCGTCTAAATCGCACATTTGCCGACAAAAAGAAAGAAAAGAAAAAAAAAAAGAAGAAAGAAAAAAGAAAAAAAGGGAACAAAAAAAAAAAAAAACGAGAGAGAAAGAAAGAAAAAACCCTCCAAAAGTACGAAATAACTTTCCCTACATCCGGTAACCGGTATTACCTACCGTGCAGATATGGAATTGTCTAGAATTGATAAAGCGTTTCATACGTATCATTCGGTATTGGTCAAGCGGAAGGAGGCCGCAAAGAGGAATCTCGGGGAAAAGGAATGGCCAGCAATCTTGATATAAGTAATGCATTTCTTTTATATCTCCACGAGATAAAGAATAATGGATGGGGCTCGGTCACGTCGCGCGGAAGATATGATACCTTTCGCTTTTGCCAGGATCCATCGAGATGACGATGATAACGATAATTCGATCGGCTCGCGAAAACGTATAACCGTCGAAAGATCGGAAAATCGGAAGACGGATCTTCCGACGCGACGAAAATTCTTATCCGTCTACGACGAATAAAATCACCGGTGCCGTGACACGCACGCTGCCGCCCATAGAAAAGTAGCCATATGCTTTATTCTTGTCCTATCGAGGAACCGCGATTATAGCCGCTAACGGTCCAACAGAGGATGTAACATTTGAATAATATTAGAAACCGACTTGCGTTAATTGCAACATAGCGGATCGGGAAATCTGCCAACCTGAAAAATACAAACTAGTATAAATACTTGGAAACATTTGGCTAAACAATATTGAAATAACTATGATATATCACTGTAACAATCGAAATCTATGATCAAGAATAGCGGGTTCGTAGTCGGTTAATCACGTAACGTGCAACTTGCGAGAAAGCGACGGCGCGCGAGGCGACCAGAACGAAATAGAACTTGACATTTATTAGAAGGAACAAAAATGGAATTACGTCGCGTCGTGTTTAAATTCTTAGAGCGACGATGGCCGATAAAGAGGCACGTTGCCGCGATGATTCATCGAGGGCGTAAAAGAAATGAGCCACAGGCACGACGGAGAAATATTAGGCGGCGTTCTGGCCATACGAATGGAATCTTTATTTCGACGCGGCACAGTTTCGACTTTTCGAGATATCACCGTGAGATTAGTCGTCGTCCGACGTGCCCCTCTCACTTTCTCTCTCCTCATCGATCTATCTCTACCGTTCACTCTCGCTGCGTAATTATCGCGTATACCAGAATTATCTACGGGCGGTCGTGTATCGTCCCGCGGTCGAGCAGATGTTATAGCGAGATGAAAAAATTAGCCTGTCGTTGGAAACTCGACGTCGACCATCGCCGTGTACGTGTTTCGTTCTGGAAATAGATCTGTTCCGACGCAACACGTTATAGTTATGATTTCATAAAGGTGAGTTCGCGCCTGTAAAAGTTGCGCAATTGCAAATTTAACACGCTGAAAATACGTTTGACATACAAGACAACGATTTTACAGATAATAATTTAGATTAAGAGACGGACGGAGGTCTATACGGTATATAGGAGAATTAAGTACGACTGACAGAGGCATGGAATATTAATTGCAGCTAGAACCGATCGTCTTTCATCTGAACGAGCAAAGACAAATAGTCAGGATTTAATATTATTTCGGCGAATCGTAGGTACGCGATATAAGCTATAAAAGCGAAGGAGTGACATACGAGCGGCTCTGAGCCAAAATCACCTCCGACTTGATGGAGTGCTGGAAGATCGCGCCCCCCCTCCCTCCTCCTCCCACATCGTCGCCGCCCTTACCCCGTCCACGGCACGTTCGCGTCCCAACGGCTAGACCAGACCAGACCAGACCAGACCAGACCAGACGAGACCGACGTCCGACGTCCGACGTCCGACGTCCGACGTGTTTGTTCGTCCCTGAATAAAAGCGGCTTTTCTCCGCACGGCCACGCTCTTATCCAGGAAATATCATTTTATTTCATTTATGGCCATAACGTCCGAAGGGGATTCCTGCTTGCTCGATACCTCCTATACTTTTATTGGCCCCTTCGAATCTCGATCATATATTTCAGCTCGACCGGTCACGCTTCGTTCCACGTTCGACCTACCTACTTATTGTCAGATTCGACAGCCTCGGCAAACTTTCGATCGCGCGATCGCTTCGTCGGCGCTTCCAATCGAACGTCCCGTTCATTCCAATTTACTAATAAACGAATCGTACGTTGTTGGCTGTTATAAAAAATTAAATATAATGGAATAAAGTCATCGTACTGCATTGTCGTCGACAAATAGATCTCACGATCTTGGGATTTTCATGAAACGACAAACATGAAGCGACGGATGCATGCAGCGTAAATTGGTAGGAAGGTAGCGTCGTCGTTCGGTCGGGATCGTGCAATATCGGTCGATGCAGTCGATATCGTATAGCGTATAGCAAGGAACACGAGAGGCGGACGATGCAGTCGCGGCAACTCGTGAGACATGAAAATTGTTATTCTCCGAGCCGGCACGGGAACTGGCGCGCATAAACTCAGAATCCGATGTTTCACGTGCCATATTCCGGCAAACCACCATCTCCGTGCACGGCTCATGTCACGTACGCGCCAACGAATCACGTCCCGGACCCGGCTGATCCATATCAGACAGCACGCGTGAGTTTCGAACCCGACCGATCGAATACTTTGCCCGAGGCGATCACGTTCTACCTACGATTTCGCATACGAATAACGCGACACTTTCCGAAAATCACCTGCGATAGAACCCCGCCTGCAACAACGTCCGATTTCATTCGAAAATTTTCTCTGCCACTTCGAACGACATCGAGAATCTCCACTTTCGGTCTCACCGACGGTCTAACGACAAGTCGGGAACTCGTTAAATATCCTACTCGTTCGAATATCCCGATTACCTGAGCAAAGTGCAAAATCGGGCGCAACCGAGCGTCCAACATGGAAAATATTGCGTACGTCTAGGTGGTCAGGGTGTGAAGGTTCGTCCAACGAGGAAATTATCACAGAAACGAGGCGGGGAATTTGGATAGCGTCGACGGGTGGCAACTCGCGCGAGCCCAACAATTTCCATCCGGAAAGCTATAGCGCTAAACGGTTACGGTGACCGACAGCCGACTCGCTGAAAAATATGGAGCGAGAGCGGAATTCTACGCGCGTTTTACTCGACCCGATTAGGTCACAGCCCGTATAGCGCTTCTCGTCGCTTCATTTCATATTCCGGCAAGAAGACGTTCGCTTGACATTTATCCGTGTGTGTAAATATGTGTAAATATATATATATATATATATGTATATATATATATATATTCCCCTTCGAGGTAGCACTCTGAAAAATCCGCTGCAAACATCCAAGCCGACAACAACGATATGTACGTTCCGCTCGCCGACCAGCCCCTTTTCCCTTTCTCTCTTCTCTCCTCTATTTTTTCTCTTCTTTTTCTCCTTCTCTTTTTCTTCGAGGGGAACCAGATCCAGAGGGCTAGGTTCGAGCGTTTCCGCGAGAAGCTATAAAGTGACACTTCCCGCTTGCAAATATAAACTTGTTCGCGGTCGACAGAGCGAATATTAGGAGCGTGGGGCCCTGCAAGAGGACGAGAGGAGGTAGTACGGAGCAGTGGAACGGATATGCGGGCTTCGCCCATGGGAGTATTACGGATTCAAGGTGAGTAGGGATCCCACGGAGTAACCCGAGACATCAGCGGGCTAATATTTCCATATTCCGATATCGAATAAATGGACCGTTGGCGGGCGCGCGACGCGCTCATAAATCCTACGTCGACCCGTCATGCATCACCGGCCAGCCGGGAAAGATTCCGAGTCAGCCGGGGGTGGCAGGTGCTTCCTTCCCCTGCATCCCGTTAACCGTGTTTCACGAATTCGCGTGTCGCGTTGAGACGCGAACCTTTCGAAAGTCGAGCCGATTAACGATTCGATTTAATAGAATTTCAGTGGAAACGAATAGAATCTAAGACGAAATCTATGGCGGAACATTCGGAACAAGCGAACTTGCGTAAGTACGTTCAACTCGCGAACCTTCCTACGAACAATCGGAAATTACGAGGTAAATTTCAAAAGAGAACTCACCTAACGTTATTATCGCTTTAATCGGTCTTTGTACTTGTCAACTTTCCATTCACTGTTTCCCGACAAGATATCGGAAATTCACGGAATCCTGCTTAGAAATCAGAAGATTATCTGGCTCGATGTCGTTGGTGACGCGCGTCGTTCCACGCAACGGAAGATGACCGAATCGGACCGCACGGATCGACATTCGCACGATTCGAAAAGTCACGAGTTGGCCGATCAATGGTCGACCCCTGTCGTCCAGCTCGATAGTTATTGCCGGCGAGATAAGGACCGCCGGTTTCCACGTCCCGTGTCCCGACAGCTGATCAACACGCCGACGCTAGCTTTCCGCGGCCAAGGAACTTTTCACCATCTGACGCGTACGCTGCCAGCGAATCTACGCGACAATTCGACGAAGCGTCCACTTCCGGCGATGAGCGAGACGCAAGAATTCTCGTCGACTTGGAAACGATCGATTATTAACCGTTCGTGCATCGCGAGATAACCATTGGAGATAGCAAAATTCACGAACTGCGGATAGTATTAGCAAGAGAAATTCGTTTGAACCAGATACCGTTTGCTTTACCGATACTTTCAAGCGGAATTAAAAACCTCCTGAACGATCGTCGGCCAATCGTTCGATAAACGATCGTTCGTCAATGCCAGTATTAGGTATGTAACGAAGGAGAGGAATCTACTGTTAATCGATGGCAGTGTTACGGCGCGGCACGGCGGCGGCGCGACGGGTGCCAAACGCGTAATCTGGTATCCATAACGCGGCGTGAAATCCTCACCGCGAAAGAATCCAGGGCCGTGGCCTTGTGTTGCAGGCCCAGGTCGAACGTGTCAAGCGGCCGAGAAGGCGCGACAAGAAAACAGGGATCGTTGCCAACGCTTCGAGCTACCTCGGCCTAAGGCCTAAGCGAGTCGTCGTAAACTAAGCGCCTCGCGACTTGTAAATTCACCTCTGGCGTTTTAATGGTCTACCACGGGCGTGTATTATTTTCAGGGGCATTAATAACGCCGCGCCGCGGTGAAAGGCTATCGCCAATTAATTAGTCACTTAGCGGCTCTCCCTACCCTGTAAACGCCTCTTCTCTTGCTTCTCTTTACGAATACACGGAATCCTTCTATCCAATAATTTACCAACAATGCGTTTTTTTTTGTCAGTGGACAAGTTCGATTACAAGTTCGAGTTTTAGATTATAGACGTTCCCTTTTTACAATTTCACGATTTCACAATATCACAATTCCACAATTTTACAATCTCGCGTGAACGAATCCTCTACAATTTTATTCTACATTCTGTTATTCACCTGTTATACAATTTACTCGTTCGTTATCAAGTTCGATTCTGTCAAGTGGTAGCAGAGCGACCAGCGTCTTGTGAAATTTCAATAATATCGGTTTAATCACGCAAGGCGTAATTGGTCCAGATACGTCGTTAAATCCGTTGACGCGAGATCGTCCCGACCAACATCGAAGACTGGCAACGTCGTTCTCTCAACCTCGTTGAACAAGCGAGAATAAGGGGTAGTTGGATCCGAAAGTTCTTCGGTTAGCTGCCCCTGAGAGGGTCAAGATCGATGGCCGAGAAAACCGAGCGTGTCACGGATCTCGCTTTAGGGTCCAGCGAGAAAGAACTTTTTTTTACAATCTCTCTCTCTTCGTTTCTTTTCCTTTCGATCTATAGGTTTCGATGAAACATCTATCGCTGTGAAACGAACAAACGAACGAACGTTTTAACATCGTTGGTAAAACCTTCACCGAAAGTTCTTCCAAGCGTTCGATTTTCTCCGCTTATAATTAGATAATTCGGTTGGCAGAGTCGCTTACTTGGAAAGTCAATAAAATCGTCGAGAGTTAAAAGCTAAATGCAGAAATTCAAACTCTCTGGCGACAAACAAACACTTCCGTTTTCTACGCTACTTCTCACTTCGTGCTTATTTCCTAGCGATTTGATCTTCGCGGAGAATTAACGATCGCAGCGCGGTAATCGGGACGCGTTGCGTAAATCGAAAAGCCTCGCCGACGATTCGAACGTATCCGAATGTATCGAACGTATCAGGTTGCTACAGGTCTCGAGCTACTCGTAATTCGCAATTAAACGTATATACGTTGAACAGACTGCGTAAAAAAGTAATCTAGACGGGGTAATTGGACGATAACTGATAGACGTGACGTGGTGTGCTGGCAGGCGAAATTAATACGCAGATTATCCAGCAACGTTGGCTCTCGAGTCGTTAGAGCCGAGGTCCCGCGCCTAATTCGTGTCTTCCTTCGCAACTTATAATTCAAGCGCGCAGACTGGAACCGAACTGAACAGAACTGAACAGAACTGAACAGAACTGAACAGAACTACGGCAACTTGCGCAACGGTAATTATACACTTCAGCCCCGTTCCCGCGCGCTACCTGCCCGTCTGGCTGGCTGCCTCCGCGCCCTTAAATTTCGCTTTATTTATGTCTCGACTGACGGCTTCACGCTGCCTTCGTCCACCGTTCTCGGATGAATCTCGCGGCCGGTAACCATCCAGCAACGGAAGAACACGCTGATTTCCCACGACGATGTTCCCAATCCTCGATCGAGCGTTAAATAAAACGATATATCTATAGAGAACTTTTTCTTCACCTTGACGAGCAATGGTCACGCGTAATGGTTAGAATAATACTTTACTCCATCGTATTTCCGATTTTATTGGAAATCCAGCTTGCGCAACGTACCGTACAATAACGTACATATTGCGCAACGCAACGTCGCGCACATTGTTATTAGTTGGAACTTTGTGAAAAAGAGAAAGAGAAAGAGAAAGAGAAAGAGAAAGAGAAAGAGAAAGAGAAGAAAGTCAGAAAGATAGGGAAGAGAAACGGGAACGAACGAAACAAACGAGAAAGATCTAAAATGTGTAAAATTAACTGCAAAACTTAAGGACGTAGAAACGAAGAGGAAGGCCTAGATGATATATTCGAAAGACAGTCAGCTGCACTACCACAAAGAAGAAGGTACCAACACAAGGTAGAAACTTTTACCGTTGTGACGTAACCAGGAACAGCTGTATCAGTTTCTCATCGAAGCATGAACGGAATGGCGGAAAGTCCGTAATTTACCGCGAGCACTTCTCGCGAGTATTTCTCACCGCGGCTTCCAGGCGGCGTGTTAATGCAATTATAACGGAAGACAGAAGAATACGCGACAATGGGGGAGCACGGAATAAGAAGTAACCCAGGATAGGTAGCTGGACAAGATTTAAGAGGCAGGCCTGGGGGCAGTAACTCTTATAACAGCATTAAAACAGAGCACTTTAATTTACCGCACTGTAGATTTCATTCCTTGTGCTCAAACAGTCCGCGTCGACTTCCATTCTTCGCGCGCGCGTTATATAGGGTAACTCTACCGTGCTTCCAAGCAAACTTTCCACAATGCGCTCGGTCCGGACAAACCGAACCGGCAAACATATTATAAACTATGTTAACCGTGCGATGCCATTGAATTTCCTTTGGAAAATGACGTGCACCGGTTCCGTTAGCATCCTTGCACCAATTAATCGAGCAACTTTACTTCGTCGTGTAAAGATTCCGTCGCCGTTGGTTTTACAGCACGTATACGTTTTCAATACAATTATGTCTTGTTAAATGGTGTTACGTCGTTGAATGGCGTTGTCGAATGTTGTATAAAAGATTATATAAATCTCAATCCGCCTGTCTTCTCCAATCGGATAGAAAGAACGTTCTTAATGGTTAAAGTTAAGTAGAATAATCTGTATTTTAAGAACACTTTGTACATGCGGTGCGAAGCTTCCTCGAGCTCAACATGACCAAAACTTTCCGCGATTTATGTAACAATTATTTCAGCCAGCCATGTTTCTTCCCCGTGCTTCGGTGCAATCGCGTTGTTCTCATTATGGCGTTCAATTCGCTACGCTTCCCACGAGAAATTAATTGAACCCAACTATGAGCAAAATTTTCCTCGAGTTTCGAGACAGGACGCTCCGTTTATTCAGCTTGGCGCACAACGCGGCCGAGAATTTTGTTCAGAAACTGATGAAACGCATGACACGCAGATTTAACCGAGGTCGATTTCAGGTTAATTGTCTATTACATTGTTTCTGCAAGCGTAACATCCTCTCGCCGTTGCAATACATTTTTTGCCGCTCTATCATCGACGACGTAATTGCTAATTTACGTACCCGTATAACAACTAATTCCGATTCTTGGCAACGGTTTCATCGACATAAGGAACCTTCAAGGTGACATAAAACACCCGGTATCGTCTAACGATAACGTCGTTATTCCAGTTTCGTATACCACGCTATCATCTTCCGTCAACCTATTCGATATTTCCCACCTGTGTACGAATCGACTCGTTTGCCTGCCAAATATTCCCGCTGCTACTCGCAGCGGGATCGTCGGAAACACGGTCGCATCGATCGGTGCAAGATCGTTTGAATCGTTTTCAAGAACGAAACGATGCTAGTGTGGCGCTACGAAATTTACTGTATCTGGCGCCGCTTCTATATTTACGATGGGCACCAGGACAACGAGCGACACCTACGTGATCCAACGAAGCGTCTTCGGCATACGCAGACCCGATGCTTCTTCCGCTTTTCATTCCAGCCCACGCCCTTTCGTGCTGAAATTAAAACGCGAGCCCAGCACGACGGACGTGCGAGCACTGCGATGCTCGCAAATACGTCGTCGACGGTAAATAATTCCTAATTAGCCCGGCGGCCAACCCACGACAATAACAATAGTGACGTCTCTCCGTCGAAGATTCTTTCTTCCTCCAATCGCAAATACCATGTATTATTCGCACATTGTGACGAAGGATTCGGCCAACGAAATTAACGCAAATCATAATCGTTCTACGGCGTTATGGAAACCGTCCGCGACAGTTTCAATCATCTAATTTGATTATTGGCAAAACGGTCGCTCCCATCCGAATAGAAAGTAGAGATCTAACGCTCAGGGGGCGTTGGGACAACGATAGGTACATAAAACTAAAATTGAAAGCTACTAAAATTGATTGGGGTTAGTTAATGCATAGAATTCTCAAAAAAAAAAAAAAAAAAAAAAAAAAAAAAAAAAAAAAAAAAANGAAAGAAGAAAAAGACGGTACACAACTCTCAGGACTTTGAATAAGATACGTTCTCTGAAATTTTCCAGCGTCT
Organism: Bombus haemorrhoidalis; assembly: GCA_014825975.1. NCBI lineage: Eukaryota > Metazoa > Arthropoda > Insecta > Hymenoptera > Apidae > Bombus > Bombus haemorrhoidalis. The sequence continues at coordinate 14,950,512 of CM026169.1, forward strand.
CGCTGCAGCAAAGTCAAGCAATTAATGCGGATAATAATAAGCGGATAATGTGGACACATTGGAAAAACAAACGGAGGTAGCTGGATATTCAAATGAAACGGCAGGAGTGAAAGGAGAAAAAAGAAACAGAGGAGGAAGGAGGAGGAAGAGGAGAAGAAGAAGAAGGAGAAGAAGACGACGAAGACGACGACGACAACGACGACGACGACGACGACGACGACGACGACGACGACGACGACGACGACGACGATGAAGAAGAAGAAGAAGAAGAAGAAGAAGAAGAAGAAGAAGAAGGAGAAGAAGGAAAAGAAGAAGAAGAAGGAAAAGAAGAAGAAGAAGAAGAAGAAGAAGAAGAAGAAGGAGAAGAAGAAGCAGAAGAAGTTTGAGAAGCAGGAGAAGAAGAAGAAATTGCTATGCGGGACGCGGCGGAGCAGCATAACGGTAAGGCCTCGCTGGCAAACGATCGTGGTGTCATTGTGCCGTCACAATGCAAGGTTATTCATCTGAGATTCTCACGGCGACATCAATCCTATCGCTCGATAGAAATCTCCCCTCTGCCTCGGGAGTATTCCAGCTTCATTAGAAAGACGTGGCCCATGAATATGCGCGATGCGACCGACCTGATCAAGCTGCCATATCGCGTCACTTATCCGTGCAGACGATTTTCCCTGTAAATGCGACGCAGCCAGCTCGCGACACGTGTGCCGCGAATTTTGACGGAAGTCTCGGCTATCGTGTCGTGTGTCGTGTGTCGTGTCGTGTCGTGTCGTGTCGTGTCGTGTCGTGTCGTGGCGTGTCGTGCCGTGCCGTATCGTGTCGTGTCGTGTCGTGTCGTGTCGTGTCGTGTCGTGCCGTGTCGCGTCGGTGAACGACTGATTCATTGGCCCGGGGTTCGATACCGTCTGTCCAATTTAATTTTGTTTCCACCCTCGCAACTCCAACCCCTTATGATACACCTTGATACTTTCGTCAATTGATTTCACGAATTGATTTCGTGAATTTTCTCAGCCGCGCCACTAATACGTACTACGATACTGCCGGCCATAAATATTGGCATCAGCTCGTTCTACATATTTGTTAAAAAGCTAGCAAATTTTACTTCGATCAGAATTTTACGCGCGTATCAACATCGTGTCACATATCGACGTGTCACGACTCAAAATAATTCAACTCTATGTGAAAAGAACATCAAAACCTGTATAGTATAGTATAGTCACGTACAGCAGGGACACCTGCAAGTGGGCGGAACAAAGCCCAAGTATAATAATTTAATGTAAGTCGCGAAGGTATCGAACGTCAAAGTGGCCGGAGCGTGCGTGGGCCGGCGAAAGAAAAAAAGCAAGGCGAATAATGGTCGCCCTTCTATATTTCTTGGCGCAATCAAGACATTGCTAGATAATTTGTGGTCGTGGAGGCCGGATACTTCGAAGGGGCTACATAGTAAAGATCTAATATACCCGACTCATAATCATTAATCACCGAAGAGAAATCACCCGGATGGATGGCTAGTGCTAGCCGCTTTTTCTCCGACTGCGAAGAAACTCCAGTGTACGTACGTACTTACGTGCAGAACATTCCGACGGGAACCTAAATCATTCGCGGCAAATAACGACCGAATGTTCCTAATATCTGGCAATTGTTCGATCTCTTCTAATTATTAGTTTGAATCGTTAAATTACATCTTCCCTCCTTCGAACGAACAATCCGCGAAATCCTTTTTCTCTATTGGCCTGCTCTAGGGGTTTTAATATAAAGCTGCTTTGCAAAAGGAAAAGCCGGGAAAAAGAAAAATGGGAGGGGGGGGGGGCGGAAGAACGAAAAAAGAGAGGGGAAAGGAAGAAAAAGAAAAGAATGGAAGAAAATTGCCACGAAAAAAGATAAAGAAGACTTTAAACGAAGAAACAGGCATGTAATACAGGTTCTTTTTTTCTTTTTCTTTCTTTTTTTTTTTTTTACAATTGGAAGCTTAAATTGCTGTAACAGAGTGAAGCGTTTCCCTTAAACGTTTAGAAAAAGGACTTTAAACGGTAATATCTTAACCCAAATTGACCATACTTTTGTCTGTAAAAGAAAAAAAAAAACCGTGCTTAGTTTTACAGAGCCTGTATACCTTACGTGCACGTAAGGCGTGAAATCGTATATTTGAAAAGACCAATAGAGGACGTAGCGTAGCGGAAAATTTAGCGTAACGCGGGATACTTAATAAAATAATAGCGTACACGTTACGTTCTATAAAACACAAAGGTTAGGTATTATCATCAAACCGTAGAAATGAAAGCTTCCCGATATAAGGAAAATATGCGTACATACTCCCTCCTCGTGCCAAAACTTCTCCCCAAAATACAACAGCGCAAACCGTTTCTTCGATATCGATCCTATCTAACTGTCCTGATCCTATAAACAGCGAATAAATATTTGCATATTTTTCTAGAACGTACACGTGCGTATTCAGCATGCATAAACATACGCAGTCGATGTACGAGAATTAGCGACGAAGTAGGAAAAAAAGAAAAAGAACGGAATCGCCGGTGGTGGTTTTCTTGAAGCTAGGAAACTCTCGTCTCTATAGAAGCACGTTTTACGATCGGTCGGGGGTGGGAGCGGTGGGCGTGCGTGAGGGGTGGCGGTTCGCGTGGAATACACGCCGGTTGCTAACTCAGCTGACCGGTCATTAATAAACCGAAGCCATTACCAAGCAACCTCCGAATGTGCATGGTCGCGTCTGTGTGCACCAACTATGTACACGGGTATGTATCTAAAACCACTATCCTGAGAGTTTCCCTGGCCGATTCAGATCTGCGCGTCCCCCCGCCGCCCCACCCCGCCCCCTCCCCTCCCCCTGCCCCGTGTTGCCCGTGGCGGGCGTCGCAACCCCCGCTTCCTCTTTAACCGGAACAGGGCGGCAGCCAAGTCGGGTTATACCGCTCTGGTCCCGCTGCTATGTCATTTATAAATGTCCTCGCGAAATGACCCGTTCGTCCATCTCATCCCTTAAGCACGGTCATTAAAGTCAGCCATACTTGGCCACTCGGCGAGGGAATATTTTGGACCGGTTAATGGAATGATTTAGTAAATGGAAGGCCACAGCCGCGTTTCCGAACGCGGTTAACTTTTGTCTTCTTTCACGTTCGGTTTCTTCTTTGGTTGATTAATTCGCGAGTTTGCGAATATACAAATAGCAAGGGATTCGTGATTTACTTACTCGTTTGGAAGTTATGTTCCGTCGATAGAACGTTTTCGTCTGCTTTTAAAAGAGTTGTTTACAGAAAATCTTCCGGTCGTAATCTTCTCTCCGTTAAATTATGTAACGCCGCTCGCCGCGTATTAGAAACTAATTAACAATTCAACCGCTTCTTCCTTCTTCTTCCCCCCCTCCTCCTCCCCCCTCCCTCCCCCCTCCCCCCTCTCTCTCTTCCTTTTCCCCCCTTGTTTTCTATTTTCTTCTTTTCTTCCGCAAATCGATAATATATACATACGCAATTCTTTTATTCAATCGCGAACGTCAACACGTGTCATCGTAATTTGATCGTTTACGCGGCTCGGGGCGTCGCCGTGTTCGACTAACGAAACACGTATCACCGTTCCTGGTGTTTACAGTGAAAAACGAAAAGCGCGCGTGACCCGTCATTACGATTCCTCTCCAATCGAGGAATCGAGGAATCACAATGACCCGGCCATTCTAATCCAGTCGATGCACGATGCAATTGTTGCATATGCTCGCATGCCGTCATGCGTGATTCCAAGTAAGGAATGAACATGATGGGATTAAGGGAATCCGTAATTATCACAGAATTCACATCTGCGATGAGCCTCATTTCTTTTGTAACGATCGTAACGTACGTAATACGACGCCAGAACATGTTGCCAACACGGATAATCGATATCTCTCGTGCAATCATCGTTATCATTCGACAAATTTTCCGTGTAACTTGCAAGTTAGCCTACATCTCGTTCTACTTCGTCGTCATTTTAAAGAAACTCTTGACACACACGCGCAGTTTCTACTTTGCGTATTGAAAAGAAAGATCTTAAAAAATTGGAATCTTTGTCTCCTGCGAAAGAAAAAAAAAAAAAAGAAAAAGAAAAGGAAAGGAAAGGAAAGGAAAAGGAAGAGGAAAAGGAAAAGGAAAAGGAAAAAAGAAAATTCTAATTTGTAGAAGATAGAAGCAAAAGTCTACTTAAAAGTAGCGCCTCGATTTCTCAAACTATATATCAAGCTTGTCCGAATCTATCTTGTCCGTATCTACTTAAAGGCACGTATTATTCTTTTTCCCCCGAACTATTTCTCGCATGTTTTGGAAACGTCTCGTTCCCAATTACAGTTAAACTTATTTGCAATACGAAATAAACTCGTAAACTTTGCAAAATAAAAATGGAGCCGATTGCCACCGACGAAGCTACGTGCGCGCAACACAGTTGCAACTGCAACAGGAAGAAAGAGAAGCAGCTGGAACATTACGAAGGATGGGAACCGCGGAGCCAATAATTCAAATCCTCTGCGTCCGTTCATGTAAATGGCTTCGAACGTTCATACAGTGGGGTACCGAGTGGCTTAAGGGAAACGTCACATTCGTTTCAACGACGTCGAACGTCTCTCTGGTAGCGCGTCAGGCGTCTAATATATCGACGTTAAGCGTGTATGTTCGTCTGGAGACATGGCCACAGGGCGACAGGCTGGTCCGTGGCTTTCCATTCCACGCATGTGGAAGGATCGGAACGCGAGCAAAGGACGCTACGTCGGCGGGCACCGCGAACGATGAAAATTCTCTTTGCTGGCGGTGTCGAATGGCGATTTTAGGAAAAAATAACACGATGACACGCAAGCCGTTGTACTGGATCTCGGACGATGACTGCTACCCGCTCCCGCTCGCTGTGGGAATTTCGTTTCCTTTCCGTTCACGTGCCGGCTATTAGGCTGAACTATGAAGGAGTGGCTTGAATACCGAAATTTATATCGCCTCGATTTTATCCGTGAACGATAGCCTGGTGAATAATTCCTCGCGATCGGGCTTGGGCGTCCTTTCAAATCAACTATTCGAAAGACAGTTACTTTAAGTAATACGTTGTCTTATTTCGAAAGAATTATCCATTAATTTATACGAACAAGCAAACGACTCGTCTTCGCGTTATTTTATCGCTTACTTATCATCAACCATCGAACGGAACGTAACGTTTCGCAATAGTAACTAACTCATCAATTCGATCGGAAATACAAATTTCTCTGTGCTCGATCTTCGCCAGCTCGGTACAGTTTCAAATTTTTATTATATATATTATATATATTATATATATTATATATATATATATATATATATATAATAAACGAACGATAAACGATTCGTTTACGATACACATACTTCCTTTAATTCTCCTACGTCGTTTAACATTCGTCAATTTTTTTACGACCGCCAAACTAATTCGAGAAGCATCGAAAACATAGAATCGCGCAATTACGTTCTCTAAAAAATTAAGCGGATATCGCTTAATTTCAGGCAGACAAGTAGCGAGCTTCGCTAGATGTCCTGTAACTCGTCCCGTTTCCGGGTATTTTTCATTTCGCATGATCGATCGCGCTGCTCGATCGCGTTTCTTATCGAAACATGGCTGAGTAGAAAAACTTGTTCCTGTCACCGATCGGACTCCATGACACCTGTTAGCGCGCGAAATTTGATCGATCGACAACGACAATGCCGATACTCGGCTATAGGTCTCCGTGGGGAAGAGTCACGGCAAAAAAGCACATTTGACAAACAGTTATGGTATGGTTCCATATACAGGGAATATGTGCCAGACAGACGGATCGTAATACGATGTGGCTGGCCCGCGTAGAATCATGGAATACACGGTTTCCCTCTCAGAATTGACGAGTGCTTGGTTGCACCGTGCCTTTGATATTTTCCCGGGGTATCGTTCCCGTCGATATACCGTTTTACAGCATCGGCTTTCCCATATCTCGCACGGTTAACGGATCGCGCGACCATTTACCTTTCAAATTATTCGTTTCCTTTCGGGCTCGATAGCCTCGACGTTTCGCCTCGTCCTCCCCGCCTTTTTCTCCTAGTACTTCGTCTTTTTAGTACCCTTTTGTTAAATCACACAACTTATTTCGATTTATCAGATGCCAATTATTACAGTTGCTTTTCTCCTCTCCCTAATACGACACCCTTGGAAGCTTTCCTTCTGAATCTCTCCACGCAGAAACCACCACGCACACATGACAGATCGGTATATTACCTGGCCTGGTTCTGGCGTTGTACACGCGTATTTATCTACATCTTCGAAGTCGCGTATAACCTCTGTAATCTATATCGTAGTATTCTCCTATTGTTGCGGAAAACAAGCTATTTGCACGCGTATATACAAAGAGCAGATCGGTCTCGTTCATTATACAAAATATTAGCTTCTGCATAGAAGAATCAAACGAACTTTATACGCATAAACGACCAGCTACGTACGTAGAAGCTAGGTCGATAATTCAAACTCGGAGAATAGCGTCCAACCGTCGTAAAGAGAGGAGGTCAAAGGCTATACTTGTCAGAATTGCGTGTGTAGAACGAGCGAAAAAGACACGGTAATGGTTAGTCTTTAAAGCGTTCAAACCGAATAAATAAAGAATAAATCGAAACTGGAATAACAGGACACGCCAAATCAGTTTACTCGAAAGACATTCTGTCCAACGTCCTCGAGAGTTGCGCACCTGGTTTCCGTCGTGGAAGTTAGGCGCAGCGGAGAGAAGCGAATCGATTTATAAAAAAAAAAAAAAAAAAAAAAAAGAAAAAAACGATTACGGTTACGAATCAAGCAACGAAACTTTCTGTAGATTCGAGAAGCTAGTAACTTCCGATGTTACTTCCGATTATCGATTCGTCGGTCAAATTCAGGTTCGTCGATCGTTATTAAAATTCGATTGATAAATGCTTACGAACGTCAACCGACGTACGTTACACGCTACACCTTGGAGCATCAGTGACGTTCGTACGACGATATTCAAATAATCCATACCGTATCGTCTATAGTCGTGTACGATACGCAGAGCGGAGGATCGATCGCCGCGAAGGGGAATAACTTGCAGATTGGTCGGTCAGAGTGTTACGAGAATCTTAGCGTCGCGTCGCGTCGCGTTGCGTCAAGCACTGGTCTCGCACGACAAGAATACTCTCTTTCGTTTTACACAAACGTAAAACGTATCCGGTGAGAAGTCTGAAAACACCTGATGAAACGAACACGTGAAGCTCATCGACGCGACGGGAAGAGGATGACGAGGAGGTGGAGGACGGTGAACGGGGGCTGGCGAACGCGGAGAGAGACGGCGCGGGCACGGCGCGGGCACGGCGCGGGCACGGCGCGGCGGAGGCAGGGGTAGGGCGAAGAGAAAGGGCGGTCGAGCGAGTCGAAGGTAGAAACTTGGTTAATGCGCCGTATATTACCGTAATGCCGACTCTAAGTAGGAATTACATATGCGACGCACTCGTCGCGTACCTTCACGTCACCGCAAACGACATATTTCAGTGGCGGGAAGCCGATCGCGGCTACGTGCCTCGGTGCCAGCTAGTAGAACAAATAGAGCACCGATAATCGAGGAATTTGGAATTCAATATCCACCGATCGCCACCCTGTTCACGCGTGTCCTGGGTAGGCAATACGCGGCATTTGCATCGCGACTCGTTAAGCCTGCGATCGCGATCGTTTAGCGCCGTGAGAGTATGACGAGCATGAGGCCAAACGCGACGCGACCTCTTCGTGCATATCCTCCTCCCTTGTCGCCAATAGCCTCTCTCTAATAAGCAGACAGGCAAATGTCACAAGAATCGACGAAAGAATTAGGTTAATAGGCCCGAGATGGAACGTAGAACGGCGACCTCCCGGTGATCGTCGTTAACGATACGTTTACACGGCCAACAAGCGATTTCACGTGTTGAAACGTAATCGTCAGATTTACAAATTGTTCGGCATCTCAAAAGCGATCTCGCGATACGCGACGCATCGTTCCGAGAACGAACGACGTTCGGCCGATCAACCAACTCGCCAATTTATCGTTCGATTTTCGCTAATTGACAAAGCATCGGATGAACGCGAACGCGAAAGCCGAACGAAAGACTTACAGTGAAAGACGGAGCGATTTAATATCTGCGTTCGACATCGAAACAGACAGCCGGGAGGAAGAGGAGGAGGAGGAGGAGGAGGAGGAGGAGGAGGAGGAGGGTTGGGGGGTGGGGGAGAGGGCGGAGGCGAACAAATTTTTCGTAAAGAGAGAAAAAGCCAGGAGAACGAAACTAGGATCGCCCATTAGCGAGTATAAAGCAATGGGAAATCATTGCGGAGGCAATATCGTGAACGGTTTAACGGAACGGGTGCTTTTCAATCGTCGACCATGGCACGGCGATCGACATGAATTTTGAAGCGTATCTGATAGCAGCACGGTGCCGCCTAAATATTTGATGAAACATTTCGGCCGCAATATGGGGCCCCGCATTCCCCCGGAAACGCCGTGATCCCCCGACCAGGCACAGCCAGACCGCCATTACTTTGATACATAACCTCTCTTCCCTCCCGTCCTGCTCTGTCCATATATTGATAGCGCGGATGCATTATTGATGCACTGGTTATATTTATGGGACAATTTAAAACTTGCCAATCATTTCTCGGGACGAATCGATCGAATGGCCCCGCGGTCGTTCGTTGAACCGACGCGTATTAAAAATTCACACGGAACGGCGTGGCGGGAAATTTGAAATGCGACGCGTGTAGCTGCGGCTTCGGCCGCATTAACGCACGCTGAAACAAGAGATGATAATCCCGGTGAATCGAGCCGTCATTCATCGTGACAATCTCAAGTTGCGTATGATTTGTTTGTTCGTTCCTCGGAATATATATCGAAGACATATATATATATATATATATATATATGTATGTAAATATTCGATATATATGAATTTGCAGCAAGTAATCGTGTTTTAGACACGATTTCGCAACGATTTCTCTATCTTAATAGCCGCCCTTTCTTTTCCATACTCTTTCAGTCGGCGAGATGCGTCAGATTGTTTTTATCTTATTATTATACAATGTCTCGGAAATTTGTCGCGAGTCAGTTTGGAAAAAACGAGCATCGAGTTGTTAGCAATTTGTCAAAGTACGAGTACGTTCACGGGTACAATCACACTCTAAATTCACTTATCGTTAGAGTATCGTGAGGTTCGGCTATTTGTACGATCGTAGACGAAAGAGCTGTTATTGTTTAATATTTCATGGATGTTGATGGACGCGTTTGCGTGTGGAGAGCAATGCCAATCCCCTATGGCGTGTTGGGACAAAGTTGATTTTTATGTTCGAATATCGAGAGTCTCAGACGGAGCTTGTCAGATGCGTAGGGCCGAAGGGACATGTATAAAAAGGGTGCGGAAATAGGGTGAAGCTGAACGCGTCGTAGTCTCTGGAAACGTTCTCAGGAGGCTTAAAATAAATCCAAAGACAAATGATCGCGAAATTAATTAAAACTAAACGTTCTCTCTAGCCCCTCTTCGCCTCTTGCCTTCTCAAACGTTTAATCGTAAATCATAAAGAAACATTTTCTATGCCGATCATCGAATCGGATAGACAAACACCGATCTCTAATCGCGCCATTTATTCCTTAGAACTTGTGAATGAAATGAATGAATGAAAGAACTTGTGAGAAATTTAGCAGAAATTGGTAGAACGTTAGGGATATACGATTTCCTACGTACAAATTTCCTCGACTTTCTTCGATTTCTTTCACGGCCGCCGGCTCTGTTTCGTTGGCGATCGCACCATACACGCTTACATCTGCCAACCTTGCAGTGCGGATTTATATCCGACTAATCCGAAAGCGGCAGCGTCGCGCGTCACTGCCACCGTTGGTGGGCAACGATGGCGGTGAGCGAGCAGCCTTAATTGAAGTATTTCTTATCTAAAAACTGGTGATCCCGCAGAACGGCGAGCCTGGAAGACCTCTGATCCGTTAAGGTCTGGCCAGCCGTGATTGCGGGGCTCTTGTCTTCTCTTATAATTGATATTGGCTCGCCGCGCCCGCGCCTCGCCCGCGCCTCGCCCGCG
>CM026169.1:14960739-14986096 GCA_014825975.1 Bombus haemorrhoidalis
CCAGAGGGAACACGAGGGAAAGAGAGATTTCGATGGCCATGGAACCGGGCGTGCTGGTCGGAAGGGAGCGGCAGGCAGCTCTAATCCCCGATGGTCCCGTCTTCGAGAATAGTTGGTAATCCCGGTGGATAGTTGGAGATCACCGAGTTACACCGGACACACTCTCCGTAGGAGCGGAGCTTTTATTGGCAGACGCCGCTAAGGTGGATGTCTGAAGAGAATTTCGACTCGAGGAACTCGCTAGTTGCGCTCGTCGAAGGAGTAGAACGAGCAATAGGACTGTGGATGTTGCAGGCCGATCGAGCTGGAAAGCGCTTAAACGTTCCAAGTCCACGGCCTGAATTCGCCCCGGCCAAAGACTTATACGAGTATACTTAATGCGCGGGCTTCTAAAGGGTTCAGAGAAGAGAGATGTCCCGATACAGTGGCTCGAGAAACTGTAAGGTTCTATCGAATCTTGTTAATGGTTAAGATCCCTCGACGACCCGCTATTAAACCCGGTATATGTTTGCAAAGGTTCGACCGAACCGCTCGACGTTTCGTTTTCGGGGATATCGAGTGGAACGCTCGATACCACGCGCCTTACTTAAGTTTACTTAAGCGTCGTTACGACGAGTTTCTCGCCAGTCTGTTCATTGCCGCGTGATTTCTTTCGTTCGGGGAACGAGTCCAGAAATCCACCAGAAATCCAATCCGCGTGATTGATTTTTCGCGTCGCGACGTACCAACCGCTGTGATATTTACATGCGATAAGATCATTGTTTCTTTCACGGTGCCATAATTGAAACGATCGGTGCATCTACTTATCCGTCTAATTAATCCGCGGTTAATCCGCTGTTTCGTACTTGGGATTAGTCGCCGCTGGTAACTCGCTTATATATCTTATAACTTACCGCGTCATTCGTTCCTAATCATATTTCAAGGGAACTCGTCAGCCCTGCGGCCGCCGTACGTAACGGAAAATTCTATAGAGCATCGCCGGCCGGATCGATACTCGAGAGTTCGCGACTCAGGGGATCGCTTTGACTGATAAAGCACTTACGAATTACGTACCAGATTGCCCTGACGTTTCATCCGTATCGTTCTTATAACGGAAAAGGAAAATATCGCGTTTGCGATAAAGCGTGCGGTCGGATCTATGCCGCAGCATCCGTAACTACCCCCCAGGAACAGAAACTAGTCCGCACGTGTTGAGGATCAGGAAGATAATACTGTCCCAGTAGGACGAGCATAATCTCGTTACCGTTGCTCTATAATCCAACAATAACCTAAACAATGCCTTTCGCCGTGACCCCGTAAACTACCGTAAAGCAGGTATCAACAAGATCAAAGATCGCCGATCGACGATCGGCTAGAAAATTGAGCGAACCGCTCTCAAGCCTTCTGCTGCAAACATCGAATAACGAATACTATATTCGTAACGACAACCATTTCTCCTTCTCCCTTTAACCTTTTAATTTCAATTCATCTCTATCCTTTCCTTTTCTCTTTCTTTCTTTCCTCCATAGTTTAATACAAATTATAGGATTTCAAATAACAAGTCAAAGATTACAGAGATGTCTGTAGGAGGATCGTAGGATCGCGAAATGGTAGCAACGTTAATATATAATTAAAATATTTCGCGACGATATCACGTAGTCTGTTAGCGTCGATACCTCTACGAAGGAGATGCAAGAGGCGCGTCAAGGTGGACGAATCGTGCTGCCGTCGATCCATTTCGAAGCGCGTGGTATCGTCGCAACGCCGATAGACGGAACATCATCATCCGCATCGACTAAAAACGAAATTAAACAAGGATCTTTTAGAAGGATCCGATTATTGTAGCACTCTATTGGTCTCGGCCGGAATCTCGGCCATTTCGAAATCCTCAAATATCGATTATTATCGGGCGTGTTCAAGAGTCTTGGCCGTCGAAGACATAACTAATTCATAGACGATGGAAACGCGGTAGTCTGTAAGTCGTCTCTCGGTGAAAGAAACGAGGCGAAATTTCCATAAAGGTTTCGCCTCCGATACGGTCGTACCACCGTAACTGCATATGCCATGAACACGCCATAAAGCGTAGACGTTCCGATGTGCGAAACCACGCACCCCATCTTCCCCCGACTAAATTCGTGTGGACATTTACGAGGATGCGCCTGCAAGATCTTATCAGCCATGAAAAATTCAACGTTTCATCTGTCCTACGGGCAGGACCGCTTCGCCGATCTGCATTCATTTATTTATATCGACCACTTAACAGACCCTCGAATAAATTTGACGGACGCTTTAAAATCCCGAAAGTTTACGCCGCATTTGGTTAGAATTTCATCGGCGAGCGGAAGCGACCGACCTTTTTGTCGCCTCACTTTCGCCATCAATCCTTATCCACGGACGCTCCGTATTTGAATGTTTTTGCATATTTTACGAAAGTTGGAAAACTTTGGAGATCGTTGCTCGTTAATCGACGTTGCTACCGTTAAATTTTCGGTTACCACAATGCTATTCGGGTTTGAGTATCTCTTTTTCTTTTTCTTTTTCTTTTTTTTTTTTTTTAATCGTCGTGGCGATAACAATATTCGTCCCTGTTACACATTGGTCGACGTAATACCGTTGATAGCGATTTCTCGATTTCTCGATTTCTCGATTTCGAAAGTCATCATACAACGAACGAACCATCGCGAAACTTTCAAAATCGACGCTTCAAAGGCAAATAAATTCATCGTAAATTTCGGCGAAATGCGTAGATCGGCGAAAGGATTAATCATTAATTAAAGAGAACGAAGATTCCTTTGTTCCAGTTGTTCGGAAGTAAAAGTTCCGCTTGCAAAATTCCCGGATAAGATGCACTTATAATCGTAAAGTGGATAACAGGGGGAAATAGATATCGTTCGTAATTCACCGCGGTGAAATTAACAACGACCTCTTTATAGTGTTGGCTCATAAAAAAAAAAAAAAAGAAGAAAAAAGTCGAAACGAGTTTCGCCCTTCCAACGTGTTCCGATCATGAAATAAGGACTTTGAGTTTTTCGATTTCGCGGCCCGATATCGGTCCTGCCTCTCTCCGCCTTAGCCTCCACGGCCTTACAACCCCATGGATTCTCATATGCACTTAGTTTTCATTGCTGACCCATCGTATGTAATATAATATGTATCGTAGTCTGTGGGTCCCAGTGGAACACTGTTCGCCCACGTTTCTTCACGGGTTTCTGACCACCTCCCGAACCCCGACTACTTTTTCCTTCTTAAACGAAAACGAGTTTGCCCGATCCGGTATTCTTGCCGTTCTGCAATTTCTTCGCTAAACTGTGGAATTTTTGGGAAACATGGCGGAACGCGATTGCCTTCGTCAATGGTTCATCGATCGTCGATGGTACCGTTGAAAAGACGCGAGAATGCGAAAGACGGAAACGAACGTTCTTCTTATAATATAATTGGAACGACAGCTTGGACGAGATAGAAATTCGCGTATCGCAGCAGAAGTAAAAGGCCGATGACAAAGCACGTGACAGAATTCGAAGCGCCGTACCGAGAGAAAACTCGATTCCAGTTAATCCGCGGGTCGTCAAAGTGTCGATAAATATTTCAAGAGCGCAGCTCCACGCTACCGGCAGGGACGATGGTTGCGAGCAACCGGCTCCTTGTTCGTAGCGATACATCGTGGAGGGTACGGAACGGGCCGCGAGTTCTTTTTCTATTATGCCGTGATTTTTTATTGACGAAGTGGACATTGCGGGTCCGGGGACATCTATTACTTTGTTACCGTTCCTGGTTTTCCCCGGTGTGGATGGCGCGCGGCGATGTACCCGCTGCTGATCCCGACGAGGGTTGGAAAGTTGGAAGGAAGACCGAGTACGGGGGTGGTAGCAGGGCAGTTTTGTCCCAGGCGTGCAATGCTCGGGGCCATAGATCACGCAATATCAGTTGTCAGGCCGGATCGAATGGCCGAGAGGGTGGACAACTGGACACCGACTACCCCCGAAGTGCGAGTGATGACCCTCGAGGGAGGCCATGCAAAAACTGCTCCTCGCCAGCCTCCTACCCTTCGCGCTTTCACCTTCGCTGTTTATGGCGCGGGACACATAAAAAGGAATATGTGACGAGCACGGATAATTCACGTTTTCTCTCTGCTCTGGGACTTGCTACCTACCAACCAACGTCTCTCTTTCTTCCTTTCTTCCTTTCTTCCTTTCTTCCCTTCTTCCCTTCTTCCCCACCTCCCTTCCACCCTTTCCTCCCCCCCACCCACCCCCTCTGCCCTTCATCCCTTCCACCCTTCTTCCCTTCTTCCTTTCTTTTCTCCATCCGATCCACCACCACCGACCGTGGATACAGTTTCTCCTTGATATACTCGAGGATTTGCCTCCCTGCAGACTGTGAACGCGTAGAATTGCCAGCGCGACGCGACGATTCCACGCTGACTTATTTATGCGATCGCCTATCCAGATCGTATGGAACGATATTACCAAAGGCGGCTCTGTATACGTATACATCTGGGGTGAGTTCATCATCCCGTTTCCATCTTGAGGAGATGCAGCTACGAGAACGTAAATTTGATTTTCCATTCCGAGTACGATGCGAGGTTCGTTGCTGATCACGTGATTTATGCGTGTCTAGATTTCTGGGTAATTCAGACGAGTTTCTCTCTCATGTCGGATTTCGTTTGATATTTCGAAGCTGTCGGTATAGCTTTTGCGGGCGTTGTCGCGTCCCGGTGGCGACAATTGTCAAGCACTTGGATACGAATAAAATATTTCGCGGCTAATGCGATATTAGCAACGGAGAGCAACGTGTCGCGACCAAGAATGACGAAGATTGACAAGTTTTAAAGTTTACGAATCCATTTAAAGTTACGATACTACGAGAAAGATATATTAGAAAATTTCAAAGGCACGATCCAAATATATCTAGGAAGAAAGCAGAGGAAAAGAAAGCAGAGGAAAAGAAAGCAGAGGAAAAGAGAGCAGAGGAAAAGAGAGCAGAGGAAAAGAAAGAAGAGGGAAGGAAGAAAGGAAACCAATCAAACTATTGCAAAAGAGAGAAGAGAGAAAATAAAGAAGCTTGGAACGGATAAAATCAAGAAATCGCGCGCGAAAGCATTTAGCGACAGCCACGCGCGATTTGCACGACAGGATGGTCGCGATCCTCCGAAAGTAGCGCGGTCATCGAAACAACGGGAACGGGCTAAGCAGCGCGCAGCTACTCTATAAACGTCGAAACAATCCAGACCGCTTCAACGCGGTCGTAAATCCCTGCCTGTTCGTCGCATCGGTGAGGTCCGCGAGGCCCTTTCGATCTCGCCTTTTTAACCACGTTTCTCTGTGGCTCTGTGACTCGCGAGCGTGCATGCATGCGCATGCATGCATGCACGAGGTCGTGCAGACGTGGAAAGATAGCGTTTGGATCCGCTCTCGATCCGCCTATAGAAGCGTTGCACAAAGCGACAACGGGCTCCAAAATTAGCGCGGAACAATGCACGTGGCCGGATTCAGAGTAGACGAGGAGCTCTTTGCTTCCCTTCTCGTTTCGTTCCATTCCGTTTCATTCCGTTCCATTCTTACGCCCGTTCTCGATTTCGTTCGCCACCTTCCTTTCTTTTTCCTTCCTTCCTCCCCTTATGATCGAGAGACGCTCCGGCGGAAATCCTTCTGTCCGCCGTCGCGCACACTCACGCACGCCGTGCTTTCTACGGCTATCTATAGAGAACGGGACCAAGCGAATCGCAACACGCGTCGTTAAGCGTCTTCTCGCCTTCTTAATATGTACATTGTCCATTGTACGATACTCGGCGTTTCCCAATTGCCCCTGCGACCGACGCGCCCTGCTCTTTTAACGTACCTGTTACACAGCACGATATACACGGCAAGCGTTGGAATTTCTCTGTCAAAAGTTTGACACGAAATCACAGGAAAACGTCGTTCCACCGTTAACCTCGTTCGCCATCGCCCAGTTACGAATTTTCACGTTACGATCGATCGCAATCGATTTTCTCCATTCATACTCTGTCATCAATTATCATTCGTCAAAGATCAAACGCCGATTTCGACCAAGTACCGAGGTAGGTAGGAAACAACGCGATTCCTTCTTTCATTTCGAACACAATTTGCAACGTTAGCGGTTACCACGCTTGAAGAAAACACTTTCTTCGTGCACTTTTCACGATAATTCCTGCCGTTAGAACGATCCATGCGATAAAACGCCTACGAGGAGTCGTAGAGAGTACAAGTCTCGCGATCGCGTTAAGTTGAACGCGCCTCGCGCACGACTGTATCGTCGGCCCTTTTCTATTTTTCCTGCTGTTTCACCACCTCTGGCCAACCGCATTTCGTACGGATGCACGCCGTTTTCACAGTCGGCCGCTTTTCTCGATCCGTCACGCCGTCGAGGACGTTGTCGCATTTTACTGCTCCTTCCCTTTCTACCCTTTTCCTCTTCCTATTTTCTTCGCAGATAGAACGACGTCCTTGCCGTACCGTCTTTTATACACTTACGTTTACGCAACGCTGTCGCGGACACGCAACGCGCTCTACCACACGTTAACTAATAGATCGTTTTATCAGCTCTGTACTCGACGCTGTTTACAGGTATCGTCGTGCTCACTTTTAGCGACAACCGTTTCCATATAGGAAATATTTCATCTGAAATAGGTGCCGATCACGTGCCCAGCGTGCACATATCGTACAAACGGTACGTATCGCAAAGAAATATAAAAGGACAATAAAACATTGTTCGTACGCACGACGTATACACGCTACGGAAGGCACGAATTCGTAAAACAAACATTGCCAATGTCGATTTATCTAATAATATATCATTTCCTTCCCTTCCCTTCGTCTCAATCTTTCTTTTAATACACACACACACACACACACACACACACATAATATATATATATATATATATATATATATATATATATATATATATATATATATATATAAGCCGAGATATACGAACGAGACTGCAAATTACAGTTTCCATTGACTTTAACCGTCCGGTATCGTAAGACGGCAACTAATTACCGTGAACGTATCGCAGCATGCGCTCGTGACAGATACAATAATCGTTGCAGGGGAGCAAACGGTGCGGATCACGGGGATCGGCAAGCAGGCCGATGAATTGAAAGTTTTTGCATTCGATCCGACTCACCGAGCGCCTCGTTCCTCCGAGAATTACGATAGGAGCGAGGCAGGGACGAGTTTAGAGCTTAATTTGCCGGAAAATTATTGACGGAAGTCTGAACAGGCACAAGTCATAACGCTCGGTGAATCCGTGCGCCCTTTTCCTACTCTTTCCCCCGTTGTTCCCCCGCCCTTCCATCCCCCGATGTTCCTCGTCCAAGCAACCAGTTCTCGAGCGACGTTCGATCTCTCTACATCATCCAAATGACTCGTGGCCGTCGACGAGGACAACGATCAGACGTCGTAGCATGTATACAAGCGCACGCGTCTGTATACGTGGCTCGCGAATCCATCCTGGATTATCTGCCGTGAAATTGTCTGATTTGCCTCGCATTTTCCACGGCACGCCATTTGTTTCGTCGCGTTCCTCGCGGAGATGCATGGCGCGGCGGCTCCAATATGCACGTAGTTATGGACGGGATGCAATTCCGTGGAATGACGTAATTGTTTAGGAGATTGGGCCAAACCGGTTGGCCCAGCTGCGGACGTGGCCACTGCCATAAAGCTGATAGACGCTGCTGGACGCCTCGCAGCATAGCCAAATTGCCGCTATATTTTTCCGATCGATCACGATGATGTTTCGCCTATTTCGTCTGTTTCGTCTGTTTCGTCTGTTTCCGTCTATTTCATCGATCGACCCGATACCGACCGATGAATGTCGTAAGAGCGTGTATACGATTCGAGTTGTTCAACCGAAATATCGGCAAAAAGTTCGGTTTACCAAAGGATTGAAATCAAGGCACGGTGGAAGAACACGGTGGACGCGTGGTGCCCGTAACAACGTAAACCGTATTCCTTAGGAAATCTATAATATCTAATTAATAAAAATCGACGAGGAATCGAATAACAGAGTATCGTCTAAACGTTAGGCATATTTAATTGCAATGTAGAGGAGCCGTAGGAAGTTCGCTCGTCTGGAGAAGTTAGCGCGTTAAAATATCGTCGCGTTGAAAACTGATTGCGTTATTTTCGATCGAATCCCTTGGAATTAATAAATTCGCCAGTAGGACTTATTTCTAAGAAAAATAATCTCACTCGCAGTAATTTTTCGCTAAACGCTTCTTCGAAAAGACATTCCGGCTTCGAACTACGTGGTCCGCGTCGAATTGACGCATAGCGGCAGTATCGCGTGGTCATCCTTTCAACCGGCAGCACCTGTTAACCAACTAAACCGGTTAACCGATTAACTAAGCCCTTAAATCGGGTTGCTGACGGAGATCAGTTAACCGGTCAACTTGAGCGCCCGCAAAACACTACAACTACACGACCAGGAAATACAATTAGACTAGCAGTAAGACATCCCTGGCATCGCATACAGGGTACAAGTTTCTTAATAAGCGGAAAGATTTCGCCGATGACGTCGATTAATCTATTAACCGGCCGATATCACCATTTGCGTGAAATTACTGGCTTCGCCGATTCATTCGAAATCGTTATTTTCAGAGTTAGAACGGCGAACGACGAAGGCGTAGCGAGCTAAAAGATATTTACTCGAGCTCTTAGAATTATCGCAAGTTATCGTATTAAAACGGCATAGCGTACAGAATAAATAAATCGAATTAATCCGAAAGATCTTCTGCTTGTCGTTAAACGCTTCGACGCTTTCTATTAGTTGTCTATAACGTAAGGCGATACGAACGGCAGCGTACCTCTGTACCGTAGTAGCTAAAACCCGCGTTCCTTCCACAGCATTGTATCTTTCTGGCTTTATGTCGGATTTATGAGGAGGCAAATGGAAGAAAGACACGAGCGGCGCGTGTTTATTGTCGACGTGTGCAGGTTGCCGTACTTTCCTGCCGCGTCTTCTTTCTCACCGCCATTCGATGCCACTTTTCACGTTGCCCTGCGGCCTCTCGAACTCGCGGACACGCGACACGTAGGGGCATAACGCTGGCAAATATGGGATTCTGCACTCGACCCGCCCTCCCCATGCACTCCGCCATTTCGCCGCTAAGCGTCATCCAGCAAAATGTTCCAACGCGGCCTGCGCTTGGAACAAATGTTCCACAACGAACCGACGCGATCTGCTAAATATCTTACGGAGTCGCTGCGAGAAATATCGAAATTTCCAAGATTTCCAAGATTTCCAAGATTTCCAATTTGATGTTCGCTGGTTAGTCGCAACTTCTGAATCTTGATATCTTTCTTCGTTTGCGCAACAGTCGCGAGTTTGATAGCGAGAGCAACGAAATTTTACAAATTTGTTACGAGCCCGACCGACCCGATCGCCTTATTCCTTGGGTAAAAGGCAAGCGTCCGTGGCAAAGCAACAATTCGTAACTTGGCAATTTACTAATTTACCAATAGCTAATTACAAGCGGCGGTCATGACAACATGCAAAATAGAAAGTCTACGTACGAGGCGCCCGGATGCGATGCCTTTAAAGCCTTTGAGCCGATTTAAGCATTAACACGAACGATACTCGAGCGAAACGCCGAAGCGACCCGACCAAACCGAGCTCCATCATCCGTCGTCGGCTCCTTGAAAACGTTGCCCCGCTCGTCGATATAGCCGCGACCTCGAACGAGGATCTCGCGACCCGGCAAAAGACGAAACCAACTCACCGAAAATCTCTGAAGGTTCGCCGAGTTGCAAGGGGAGGAACGCGTGTATCGATTCCGGGTCAATAAAAAAGTCATCTGGAGAGAGCTGCAAAGGCATCGCATTGGCTGTAAAACGTTCACCGACTGATAACATCCAGCTGCAGCGAGTGGTGGGTGGCTTCCTGGCTGGTTGGCTCTTTTTCTCCTCCGCCCTCGTGGCGGTGGGTTCGCGCGGGGGTAGGGCGGGGTGGCGAAGGGCGGGCAGGAGGAGCAGCAGGGGCAGGAGGCAGAGAGAAGCGGAGGCAGTGGCAGGATGCCGGGGATCAGGCCGTTATTTAGTTAATGACTATTCTCTCGCTCGTAGGCGCTGCCAGGTCTGGAATACAAGATCGTGTTTGAGATGCTCCGCGTGCTGCCGTTGCTGTTGCTGTTGCCGTTGCTGGTAACCCTGGATCCGGGTGCGGGGCCCGGACAGTTCCGCTCGCTCGCTATCTCTTCTCCGTGTAACAGAGAATGCTGGCCCGTGGTGCACACGGCTGGTATTGCACGCGTGTTGCCTTGCGCTGGCCTGCAAGGAGTTTCGGCCACGTAGCGCGCGGTCAGCGCCGCGACCGGCACAACCAAGCTATACGTACGCGAGGAAAGAAACGGCGAGATATCGATCGTCAACTGGCAAAACCGATGATTCCAAGTATTTAGAGGAGACTCGCGAAAACTGATAACGTTGAATGTCGTAACGGCGATAGCTATGGGGCTTCGTGGTACGAACGTTGGACGGTGTTCCCCGTTGTGGCTGCGTATTACGAATCGAGAAGTTTCGATCCGATCCTACTGCCCCCATACGTACCGCCCTCATCGCGTAAAATCTGTGCGATATACATAGATGCGCGGAGAATTTACGTCTTTCTGTCATTCGTCGCGCCTTTCGATCGAGCGAGACGGAGAACTAACTAACGAACGACGTTGTACAGATTATTATACGATACGGTGAACGACGCGGAGTTCGTTCGAACCCGCGGGATATTAACAATTACCATGCAAAGAAGCATTAAAATAGGCATCGAGCCATCGTCTCGACGAATCTTTCGTCTCCAAATGAATTAATTTTACGACCGGAGTGCACGAGACTGCTGTACCTTCCAATTCGGCTGCGTTCGAAAATCACGCGTCCGCGATCCTGCGAGACGAGGTTCTCGAACGCGTGCATCCCCGCGTGCGATATCCACCGTCAGGGACTATCGATCCCGTCTCGTCCTTTTTTTCCTTCCTCTTCTCCTTCTTCCTCCTCGCCTTCTTCTTCTTCTTCTTCTTCTTCCTCTCCTTCTTCTTCGTCTTTTCCCTCTCCTTCTTCTTCTTCTTCTTCTCCTTCTTCTTCTTCTTCTTCTCCTTCTTCTCCTTCTTCTTCTTCTTCTTCTTCTTCTTCTTCTTCTTCTACTTCTTCTCCTTCTTCTTCTTCTTCTTCTTCTTCTTCTTCTTCTTCTTCTTCTTCTTCTTCGTCCCGAAATCTATTTATAAGGCGAGGAGAGCGTTGCTTACTCCGTGCACGCGGAGGCAGCGAGGGATTTCCAAAGGTGGCGTGGGGGTGGAGACGCGGAGACCGGGCAGTCGGCACAAGAAGGGGGTGAGTGGCGCAAGGGAGCGGTTGGGGGACTAATATCGGAACATCGACGGCCAAGTCGACTCGGGGATTCGAACGAGCTGGATGTTTAATTAGGAGCCAACGAAGGCAGCCAGGGTCTGCCGGAGGAACGCGAGGGGGCGGTGGAGAGAACCGAGGGATCCGCGGCGCGCAGGTATAGAAACGTACATATATACCTGTAAACCGTATGTACGCATATACGTATGTATGTACACCTATGTACGCGGCACTGGCCGCGCATACGTGGCGACCAGTTATCATTTGAAATTTCTCGAACGACCGCTCCAGCTTGGCAACATCGACGGTCGATATCGCGTAAATTCGTGTCTAAACCGAAAACTAGAAGATGGAAGGATAGACGAAACGGAGACATGATATCCTGATATTATCAAAGAATCCCATTTCCTATATTCGACCAACATTCCGAGATTGCGAAATTCCGAAATTCCGAAATTCCGAAATTCCAAAATTCTTCCTACATTCTATAACGAACCGTTCGAAGATAAAAACACCTTTTATATGGCCGGTACTGTACGCACGCACGTACGTACGTATGTATGTATGTATGTACGTATAGAGATGGCGAAGGGTGGGGATACGCCCGTTTCCTCCCACAGCTTATCCACCTCCATCACCCTGAAGCCCACGGAGAGAAGGGAAGAAGGAAGAAGCCTGGACAGAAATAAAGCAGAAAGAGGGGGGAGGGGGAACGGAGGGACGCAACACGCCGAAGAATTGTCTGCGATTTTGTTTTACCTCTCGCGGCTACCTCTCGATCGCGTTCATCGATTTCTCACACTAGCGTCCCCTTTAGGGGCCGTCGTCCCCGCAGGGACAGAATCCGTGTCTACGTATGCGTACACACCTACGTCTACGTCCGTGCAAAAGAACGCAAAGTGGCCTGAAATCCTGGTACGCGACTCCTTTCGGTCGGATCGTGCTGCGTGCTGTTCCACACAGCCCATGTGTCTATCTTCCTCCCTGAGAAGGGTTGCTGCGATCTTCGCCGGAGAAGCAAGCTTGTGGTAAATGCCTGGAATTAGTTCCACGTATCGCTGCTGACGCGTCTGGGTGGTGGTTGATCGTTGCTGCTCGCGTACACCGGCGCAACAAGGGGAGAATTCTTACGGGGGGTTAGCTTGGCAGGATTCTCAAACGGACTGCCTTCTGATCGATCTCTTTGCCTGGATAACAACGAAACGTTCAAGAGTTTCGACGGGCAAAGCGCAATCTTTCTCGTTGTTGTTCCCGTTCGTAAGGCGAAACTCGGCAAAAACACCGCCAAACCATACAACCAAGCTAGGCCTCAAGAACAAAGAATTACGCGAGATCTTGTCAAAAACCAGGCCACATCGTTTCGACCAACCATCAAACTCGCTACTCGTCCGAAAGAATCGGCTGGCAAGCCACTCTCGCCGTGGCAGGCACGACTTAGCCAGTATCCTATGCTGCAGCCTGACAAGCAACGGCTGATTCCAATGTCCAGAGTCTAGAGGAGATTGTTTTTTCATCCTCCAGTAAAATGTATGAATCGTGTCGTAGAGGGCTTTGCAAGTGTGTGCGGCTAATGGCTGCGGAGAACTTCTCTCTACACCCTGAATCCATTCTATGCACACGCATACGCACACGTACCAGATGTCTCGCGCGTGTAAATCTGCTGGCGTACGTCGGCCGACTAGCAGAAATCTCATCTGATGCCGAAAGCCGGAAAAAGGGATTAACATTGACCATTTTCCGTGGACCCGGTTTTAACTTTCTCGATGGACCGCCTATTAAACCGATTACTCGTGGCTAGCCAGCTCCGGGAAAGCCTGCAACTCCCAGCAACCCCCTTGTGCCTTCCCTGTAGAGGGACCGAACGAGCTTCACCTTTCAGGCGCCCCTTGACCATGAAAAACGAACGAGACTGATCTTTCGTTGCCGTTTTATCTCGCGGGATTAGCCCACGTCCGTGTTTTTCGCGTCCGGGTCCCAAACCTTTTTCTGGAATAACGCGTCGTCGTCGTCGTCGTCGTCGTCGTCGTCGTCGTCGTCGTCGTCGTTGCGTGGTAATTGCGAAGCGAAAGGGAAATTGAAGGCGCGTGAACGGTAAAAAGCCTGATTGTGGTAGGAAAAGTGAGCCAAGTCGAGCGGAGGTTGGCGAATGGTGCCAGGAATTTGATCGATTTCGATTTACTCTGCCCTTTCCCCTCTTTTCCTCTCCTCTGCGGGGGGAGGGGGAGGAGGGTCGGGATGGTAATCGATCGATAAAAGTCGACGACGGATTCGTGCCCTCTTTAACTTATCTATTTTATTTCAGTTATTTATCGGCTCTACGGCCTGTACTGTCGTAACGATCGACACGATAGAAGAGGTGATCAGCGTAAAAGTAGAGAAAGTGAACTATTGTTAATTATCGATACAATTATATCGTGCGTAGCCGGTTCGGTGGAACGCTTGCGCGAGAAGGGGACGAGATGTCTGATGGAAGGCCGGCGAGAGATGCGTTAGAATTTCCGGACAATCCATCGAGCCGGCCGGTATTTTATCCGCGATTTTAAACGTGCTTTCAGCTTCTGAACGATCTAGAATCTAAAACTTGCGAGTGAACCGAACTGACGTTCTCTCTTACTTCGTGTTTCCTACGAAATTCGAATTTCCTCGTATCATTCATGCCGGTTTCAGTTGGCAGTTGTTGGCTTTTCAGCATACAATTTCTATTATGAAACTAAAGGTTAGGCAGGAACGAACATTTTGACGCAGAATGTTGGAATTTCGCTTGGCCCTGATACTCGTTCGATGATCCTCTCGATAAACAGATGTGGACGAGAAAAGAACAGCACGTTTATGCAACAGTTCCAAGAGCCACGGATTCTCACAAGCTCTCATGCTGATTATCAATTATTAAAAACACGTGGTCGTGCCGGTCGCTCCGCTCTCATCTTGCCGTTTCGTTCCACGAACACACCATCGTGTGTTGGCTAACTCCCACGAACTCGATCTAAGAATACTATCGTTGATTTTAATAGCATTAGAGTCGCACGATTTAACTCGTCGACCACCAAGAGATGGTCAGATGGTTTCTTCCACCTATGCGCACGTACATACGTATAATGTATATTTATACCGACACAATAGAATTACATAGAGTAAAATGTTCACATTTGCCTGCTTTCCAATTAGTTTCCGTTGGTTTAAACAGAATTGCCGGAACGCGGAGGTGCTGGTCAAACGCGATTACGCGAAAAGTTCAAAAAATTTGAAAGATAATCGAAAACCAAGAAAGAAACCAAGAATAAAACCGCTGCTAGACTTGCGTTTATCACGTTACAAGAAGAGGAACGTGGAAAGCCGAAGAAGAAGCGGCTGTTTAATTATGCGCGGCGTATGGAATCATATTTTCCATCTGCGACGGCATAATTCATTTGGGGTAACGTGTTTCGGCTTTCGGGGAATGAGAGTCGGTCGAGCCGGAAGTCCAGCGGATTCTTTTCATTCGGATTGTCGTCATGCGCGTCGTAATATGCCGATAATTCTGCAAAGCATGCGCGCGTTATTCGATTCACGACCAGTCACGATAACTATCGCAAATGTTGAAGCTCTTATGGCCACGTGACGAACGTGCAGATCGAGTAACGGTACATGTTCGGTTGCATCTTGCACGCGCGATCGTGCAAAATAGACGGCCTTGATTCCTTCGCGAGGCTCGCGATCGTCTACCTTTGGAAATTCCATGGCTTTCCATGCATCCTCGAGAAACACTGACCGAGAGATCGTCAAATTGGTTTGACCGCTTTAGTCAGATGCTCGATAGGTTCAAAATACGAGAGAAGGTTAACGCTAGGACCAGCAATCGACGCTTGAAACACGTACCAAAGGAATCAAATCGGCGGATACACGATGAAAGTATAATATACGTATAACTAAACGTCGTACTAACTAAATGAGATAAAGCCAGAACATCTTTCGCGATAAATCGTAAATTCATCGTCTCGACAATTTGACTATCAGATATTTGCCAAAAGATCTATACCGATCGTATACCTATACCAAAAGTTATTCCGAATTCCTGATCCCATAATTCATCGTATAATTCTATCACAAGTACAGTTCTCAAATTCCCAAATGACAAATATCTCTCACAGCGTCGATGGGATACGATTAAAATGTTCGCTAACGGCAAACGCGCTTGCATCTAACAGAGCGTCCGTGGTAGAGCTTTCCCACCGTAGAATACACGAAACACAGCAGACATATGCGCTTCTCTAAAGTCCAGCAATAACGGTAATTGCGTTATTAAGGTCGAGGGTGAACGATTCCTGGGGTCTCTGACGAGTTCTCCGGGTTCAACGAAGCGAACGCTTGACCCCAGCGGCCAAGTGGAGAGAAAGGACCTAAGTATGGTCAGCGGACGAAGGACGCGTTATACGTCATTAGACTCGGACAGGGTGGTTTTCATGAAGTATCCGTGGGTGTCAGGGAATCGCCAGATGGTCCTCTCTGGCAAACAGCAGCGATACGCTCGCTAAATGAAGTGCTTTCTCTCTGAAATTCGTTCGATGTTCGTTAACGGAGAAATGTTTCGTCTTGAGACTGATGGCGAACCCTCTTCCCACTTATACTCCTACCCTTGTCGAGATCGTTTCATCATATACATATAAAAGCTTTTCTGCTTCCTATCTCGGTATTTTAGTATTTCACCACTTTAACGTTCGTCCGATCCCTTAACCACTATATAATTGAATCACACAGCATGGCAGGAATATTTTCACGTATTACTTACGTATTTGTTCGCCCTCTCCAACGTTCGAGTTAATCTGCATCTGCATCGATATACGAATGTTTGCGAATCGAATATTACGGATGGTCGATAGAGATTTTGTTGAAAAAGATTCCTAAACTGTATGATATCTAAATGATCGTTCTTAAAAACATAAAGTAAATACATTTCCAATATTTTCCACGATATTTTTCTCATACCTAACGGTAAGACAAAGTTTCGGATCTTTTCGCAAGATTACAGACAATTCAGCCTAGCTGAAAATGACAACGAACATTCGAATAGCCCTTCGTGCCTAATGGTCATGGTCATTGAAAAATTACATGGTAATACATGCCGAGCCAATATCATCGCCAATTCGATACTTGGAAACAAGAGGATCATCTTGAAAGAGAAAACTGGCTGGAGTACTGTGACCGACCAAATGTGACTCGGAAAGGGTAAACGAGCGCCTCTCGCAGATGTTTCAACCCCTGTGGCGAACACACATCAGGAACAACGGTTCTAATTCTTGTACGGCGGCGATTGGCAGTCGCGCGTCGTCGGCAGGAGCTGACGAGAGCAAAAAGGGGCCATGGAATATCACGAAACGCTGATGATGATTGCGAGTCCACATGTTCGGGCACACGATTGCTAGACAAGGCAGGGGGATGATCTTTCGTTCCTTTGACAGATTTTCGAATCGTCCGAGTATCCTTCGCCGTCCAACTCCCACCCCAACCTAACCCCCAGCTCACTCTATAGGTCTTGACTAATCGGTTGACGCGTCGAACTGCGAACACGGAGATGGGCGGTTTGCACGTGAATTGCCGTTTCACAAGCAGAATCACACTCGAAGAGATCGCGAAGAATAAGACAGTAGACGATCGGAGAATCGTCGATGAAGCGGTAGGTGAACGCTTAACGACTATATACAGTCACGTTACCATATAAAAGCGTTCGAACAATCGGCTATATTTGAAAATTAGAAACCAAGTTAAAATGATTTTATCGTTTACAACGGTCATTATGATAAAATATATACGACGCGATATATAATATACGATACGATGAAACTGACGCATATATCATAATGTATAATGTGTGTGTGTATATATATATATATATATGTATATAATAAAACGTTGCAACGACAACTCGCGCTTTAGCATCTTCTATCGTTTTGAAATTCGACAGAGAGACATCGCTATCATGGTCGGCATTCTTACGGCATTCGAACGGCAACAAGAGTAGAAATCAGATATAGATATAGTATAACGTGGGCCGTCGTTCGTTGCGTATTCACAGATGTCGTTGGACCGTTCGATTCGCAAGCTCCTGGAGGAAAGAAAAGCAACACGGGCTGCAGGATTCAGAGGGGGCGAAACAACACGCGGGGCTTCAGAGAAGGCCAGATAACCGGTTTCGATCGGTCCAACACGCCCGAAACATAAACGGAACAGAAACCGTCGGACCCGTGTAACCGTTCGCAATCTGTATACATCAATACGTGTAATTTCGAGCTGACGGTATCAGCGTACGGCGTGGCAGTGTATGATGCCGTCGGTGCAGCTGCATCCCCCGAGCTTGCAGTCCTCTATAGCCACGAATTGTACGCGATGTTCTATACGGCTCACAAGTTTCCCAGGAGGGGGAGGTGGGTGAGGGGCTGAGCGAGGTTTCCCGGAACCCGTCGACTATACAGCCTTCCTGGATGGATACAGAGGCCAGGATTAGAGCTGATTGGGCCGGCCTCGTCGTGATTAGAGATGTTATCAGGCCGGTTACGCTCTCACCAGCGTTCGCCCTCTGTATCGTGGCTACGTGTTTGTGTTCTTCCTCTGCTTCACCCCTTCCCACCCTATTCGGAATGCGTACTCTCTATCGTCGAATTGTCGTTCCTTCTCTCTCTCTCTCTCTCTCTCTCTCTCTCTCTCTCTCACTCACTCTCTCTCTCACTCACTCTCTCTCTCTCTCTCTCTCCTCTCCCTCTCCCTCTCCCTCCTCCCTCCTCCCTTCGTGTCTATATCTATATCGTTCTTTCTTTGTCTTTCTCTCGATTATGCCGGACGTCGGAATTTATCGCTGGATTTTGCCATTTGTCGGGTAAAATTGTATTGTATCGCGCGACGATAGGATTCTCAGGGTTTTCAAAGTGAAAGCAGAGTTTCGGTCGGCGGTTTAGCTGGGAATGTGATATGCCTAGCGACGGTTGTATGCCAAGTACGAGATTCGCGAGGGAAAGAGAAGAAACTGTTTGAGAATAGAACGTCGGTGAGCGTGTTACGTAGTTTTGAAATACTTGCAGGTCGATTCTGCATTTCTTTGCAAAGTTGTCGAACGTTCAACCGACAACGGGCACTTTCGAGAATAATATCATATTTCGATGATCAAAGTGCAAAGGGACGTTTCTAACCTGGTAAAGCGTCAACGTATCTAAAACAACGGAGTATAGAGTACAACGTACAAAGATACATCGCCTGAGAGATTAGTGAACATGGGAAATTTCATCGTGCCGTCGAGCATCTTGAACTGAATCATTGATGGCGTTACTTACACAGCGGCGGTACACCACTTGGACACGGTTCTGAACACGTACATACGCGACAGGCTCGTGGACGATCGCGCTTTCTTCGCTTTCGGTGTCAATTCCCTGCTATATCTCCGTCGGAAATCTTGTTACCGGACATCGGTTCCTGCATCTTTTATGACCGCCTTCGATACACCGGTCCCCTGACGCTCAAAAAGAAAAAAAAAAAAAAACGGAAAAAAGAGAAAAAAAGAAAGAACGTACGAGAGGACAGATCGAGAAAGCTTTTCTCACAAAATCGCTCTCTGTTTCTCGTTCACGATCTATCCCGCGACATATTTCCCGCATCGTTTTGCCCCAAATCGTACTTGCATTTGAAGATATTGGATAGATTGTCCGGAGAATTTGTACGCATCTCGATAGCCGCTATCCCACGTAATCACTTGAACGTCGTAATCACAGATTGAAAGACAGTCTCTTACTATCAACCTCCGCGTATTAAGAGACTCGACTCCTCGTTTCTGCGAACCATTCGTTAAAATAGCCCTCTATCGAGATGATTATGAACCGATAACGATTAAATTATACGTAGAATACGTAGGTTAAAGTGTTAAGTACGTAAGTTTACGTGGATCTATCCTCCTTTATCACCGTGCCCTTCTTACAGCCGTGAAAAGTTCAAAGGAAATTTCGCACGCATCGATCTAACCCTATCTTGCATCAGAAGCACGATTCTCAGCGATGCAAAGATCATCGACGATGATTTAAAAGGCGCGGACACGTGTCAGCGCGGAAAACGTCAACGTATTAGGAACGATGAACAGGCGAGATAGAGGCGTGCTCGAAAGAGTCCCTCGTCGTTCATATCGAGGCACCGGCTCCACTCGAGTGCCATTTCAATTACTCTGAAAACGATTCTCGAGTACCTCTTCATGTCCGTAGATAAAGTATCGCGAAGGCGCATGCTCTCGGCCGGTCGAACTGATCCACGCACGAAGCCTGTAAAACGCGATGGGTCCGATAATCAGGACGCTGGATCGTATCGTATCGTCCAGTTGTAGTGTGTACGCCTCTCGAGTCACAGATTCTCGCCGATATCGCGTACTTTCGTTTTTACGTGGGCCCCGTAACATCTATTTCGAAAATAGAGTACGAGTAGTAAATGGCCCGTGCTCGCCAGCTCTCTCGCCTTTATACGAATCTATTCTCATGCGAACGAATACCATATAAACGGTCCCTTTGCTGGACGACCAGCTTAAGACTCATTTAGGCGCGTATACATAGCCCGTTAAGATCAAAGGTAAAAGGGACAAAGGCGATCTTTGGCGATCACAAACGACCGATCCTATCGACGACGTGTCGTTCTGCTTCGAACGGCATAATAACGGCGAAATTTCGTTCGAATCTAATTGCAAGAAATTTACGATGACTGGTTTCTTCTCTCAATCTTTTCCTTCCAATTTCTAAATTTCAACGTTCACTGGTTCAACCGATTTGCGCGTATTCGCGCGCACGATAAGAAATATCCGCAGAATCTATCCGAATAGAAATAGACGGAGAAAGTAATCCGAAATTTTTGGTCGACAATGCGCATCTTTAATCTTAAACTGAACGCACAAAGATCTCTGGAAGCATTCGTCACCTCGAAGACGGCGTGCGCTGCGGTACTTCCCGGCGCTCATTAGCGTCTGACGGCAGCCACGCGTTCTTCCCCCCTTAAGGCCGAGTCATAAATATAACTTACGGGCGAGTACCTATGAAAAATTTGTCGCGGCTTAGCCGCCAGACAGATTGCGCCACGGCGTGCGGCTACGTCTCTTAATTTCGTTGGTCGCCTCTCTAAATCTGGCGCTTACAGGCCCGTGTTTATGTTACCAAGTGTTCGCAACGTTGCACCTTCTACGTATCTATCATATCAACTTTCTACTCGTTCTCTGATCGTTATTTCGTTATCCTTTCGAGAACGGGGAAAGGAAGGAAAAGCAATTAAAGCGTTAAACGTAAAACGATCTCAGTCTTTTATTAAAAAAAAAAAAAAAAAAAAAAAAAAAAAAAAAAAAAAAAAAAAAAAAAAAAAAGAAAAGAAAGAAAAGAAGAAAGAAAAAAAGGAAGCGTCGAACGAAGCTTCTGAAGCTTGTTTCACGCCAACAGATTCTCTAACAGCAATGAAACTTTCATTTCATTTCTCTTTCTTTTAAGTTTCAGAACCTAAAGAACCAAATCGGTCGCCATGACCGTGATTCGTATCGCTATCTCTGTCTGATATCGTTTGAAATACGTACGTATACGAGTGTTCGAGCAAAGAAATTTTGTACTCACCCGTAGACATATTCGACGTGTAATCGTCCGTCCGTCAAACTATAAACTCGCGTCTGTCGCGTAATTCAAGTCGGAATCCTCCTACCTACGAGGCTGACACACCAAACAACCTTCTGTTAGCAGCGCGAAAAGGTGTGAGGAAGCATCGTGTACGATGTGCTTCGCTAAAATACCGAGTAAACAATCACGCCATGGGTGTCGAGAGAAGAAAGGGAGACTTATCGGCTGATTTCTTTTCACCCGTTCACGGCTTCGAAAGGTACGGCTTCGTTAACGATCCGTTCGATGATTATTATAGAAGGTTTATGGCGAGACTCAAATCGATGGATGTCCAGCATCGTCACGTCGGTCGGGCCGGCGCCGTCTCGGCTCCCAATTAACAGCTTATCGTTTATTGGTTTTCGATATTTGTTCTTCTTTTGGGAGTTGGAGCTGGGCCTCGGATAGTTCAGAATTTCCCGAAACATGGAAATCGGTCGAACATCCGTCAGAAAACAACAACGATGCCTCTAACTATCTCGCGTTTGACTGTAAAAATGTTCAGCCGATGCACCGTTATTTTGCTCACGGATAATCAAGCAACGTTAGGAAATGTACCGTAGTTGATTTATTTTACCTTTACTTTACCTTATCCGTTATCAGAAGGGCGACGCGAGCAGGGAAAAGCCAATTAGATGGAATAATCTTCAGAGAATTATTAATTACTCGACGAGTAACGTTCGTTATCTGGATTATCGATTTAGACATAACCAGATAATAATAGACCGATAGAAAATTGTTAATTATATCGAGCTATTTGCGCAGATAGGTAATATAAGTAATCGATAGTCTGCGATTTCTCGGAATCTCTAAAGAAATATCTATCCGTTGGTCGCCGTTTTATTCCAGTTATACTATACTACGGCACTCTTATACTAGCTCGCCTTTACGATTAATTACGATTAATTCGTCAAAGGATCTGAAAACATTTGGAGTTGGATCGTTACTCCGGCAACACCGACCTAACGCGAGTATATACGGTTCGACGCGAACGAAATCGCATTCGGCGCGAAAAAAGACGGACGAAGATTCTTGGAGAAGGGATTGTAGGATGGCGAAACGGAAAAGCGTCCGGGGAAGATCCACGGCATCCCGAGCACCGGGCTAAAGGGAGGCGGGGGGGGGGAGAGAGAGGGAAATAGCCTTGCTACCCCCGCTGTTTCTGGGCAGGGAGCGGTTGGGAAGAGGGCCAATATATGTGTGTGTGTGTGTGTGTGTGTGTGTGTGTGTGTGTATATATATATATATATATATCAAACAAGTAAAACAAAAGCTTCGGACAAACAACGAACGGTGATGTGTCTACCTCAAGGATGGTGGAGCCGAGGGAAATGAGGGTTGCACAGGGGAAGGGGAACGAGAGGAGGGCTGTGAGGGACGCATGGGTTAAGAGGAGAGAGGGTTGCGAGAAAGAGAAGAGTGAGATATATGGGGAGGCTTTTAGTTTCGTTAATGGGTATCTCGTAGACCGATAAGTGCTGAGATCTGTCTACCTCCGCTTGCTTTACACCTTTTCCCGCTCCGTGGTGCACGCTTGGTGCGTACCTAGCCGTTTTCCGGGAAAAATCGTAACATCGTAGGTATAAAGTCGTTGAACCCTCTTACGATAGACGTCGCGTCGGGTATTCGAAGCCGAGATTCCACACTCTACGATTCTACCGATCATCGCGATGACGTTGATTCTGTTATGTTCTCTTCCCGTTTACTCTATATACATACTCTTACATAACGTATTGTACACATCGTTGAAGAATTTCTCGAGTTCAAGGTAGATACGATAGAATCGCCGATACGCGGATACGTAAGATTTCTCCTTTAAGATTTTCTCCTTTTTTCCTTTTCTTTTCTCCTTTCTTTTTTTCTTCTTCTTTTTTCTTTTCTTTTCTTTTCTTTTTCTTTTCTTAAGATTCTTTTTCAAATCGATCATTTGCAAATACCAACGCGCTTTAGCGTGCAATTCGATCTACTTTGACACGGTAATTTCCAACGATGATCGATCAGCGAGTAAAGAAATCTCGATCCTGCCCGTTCTTCGATTATTCGCAAGAATTTCTCGAAATAGAAGATTCAATGGAGTAAACGCTGAGAGAGCTTGTACCTCGTCGGACAGTTTGTTGCTTGTCGGTCGGTCGAATGGCCAAAGGGGCTGGAAAAGTCTTTCCAACGACTTTCTGTCCCTACACAAAGGGGTTAGAGGTGGCACCGACGAGGATTTGCCAAACAAAGCAGCACGGTTGATTTGATTACAGCTGGAAAACGATCGATTCCACGAAACGGTGCATACGAGAATAATCAGACGCAATCAGGCAAGTCGGCCGGCATCGAATAACGTCAACAATTGGAAATCTAATCAGAATCGGCTGCTACAATTTGACGGTGCCGATTGATCGGTCCGCTATCGTTTACAAAGCTTGCAAACCGCGTGCTTGCCATCCTCATCCCTGCCCCCTGCCCTCAAATCACCACCCATCCACCACCCTCTCTACGTTTCTCTGCGTTAAACCGTTATCAACGCGAACCCGGAACACACCTGCTCGGATGCAAACAACCCGGCCTGTATTTTCCGACGCACTCGCTACACCGCTATTAAAAATAGTTGTTAATGTTCGGCCTGCATTCGACCGGCGACGTTGTTTGACGTCGTCCCGTTAGGAAAATTAACGCGGTGCAATTAAATTAAAATGAAATTAAACGATCGGGAAGAGGGGCTCGGCTTCTGCGACGATCCTGTGCAATCCTATAGAATCGTATAGAATTTGATATTCCTAGGCAATTGTGCTGAAAATTGTGTGAAAGAAGAGTCAGACGTGGCGATAAGATGAAAAATTTATACAGCCTTCACTCGACAACTAGTGCTAGGAGGGTTAATTTCCAATTAAACGCGACAAAATCAAACGAAACTCTTGAAAAAGAGATAGATTTTTTTCGATCGGTGCAGCGACTCGATCGAACAAGATTTGCCGGCAGGTGGACATGAAAATCGAAAAGGGAGGAAACAGAGGAAAGAAAGGAACGGGCGCTGAATGAAGATTCTATCGGTTGTCCGAGCAACAATGCCGCAGCGGTGAAACGATGGAGCAACCTCGGGAAAGACAAATTGCACTTCAGATTGGACGACGCGCGTGTGCGACAACGTGTAGGAAAACGCGCGTAATACCGTGGCTCGCAGACTCTTGCAAACGGGATTTCGTGGCCCGTAGCAACGTGCCCGTTTGCATGTTCCACGTGCTAACAATTCGGTCGCGGTTGCGATGCTATTTAACTGCTCCACCGCTCTGATTACTCCCCCGTCCCTCCGGGCACGAATCAGGATTTAACGCGATGATCAGTCCTCGGGAATGATCGTTCGCGGGCATCGATCTCAAAACCGCCCACGGTTCTGCCCCGAATCGAGATAACCGTGACGTTTGTTCTTCGGTTTGCCGTTATACGTACAACTTTGTTCCCGTCGCACACGTTCGTTGATCGACTCGCCCCTCTGAAGCAACTACTCTCGCTCTCTCTCTCGCTCTCTCTCTCGCTCTCGCTCTCTCTCTCGCTCTCTCTCTCGCTCTCTCTCTCGCTCTCTCTCTCTCTCTCTCTCTCTCTCTCTCTCTCTCTCTCTCTCTCTCTCTCTCTCTCTCTCTCTCTCTCTCTCTCTCTCTCTCTCTCTCTCTCTCTCTCTTCTTACGCAAAATTTCCACGATCAGGGTTACCCTTTGTCGTCATTTATCCGTAGATCGTGAATTTTTGCGCCGGAGCGTATTCCTCGTAAAGTGATTCTTAGGAAGATTCGTCTTCCTGTCGGTTTTCGCTATCGAAGGATTCAGCATCCTTCGATCGTTATAATTAAAAGCTAACACGACGGCGCTAATAAGTAGAAAATTCTATCTCGACGGAATGTTTTCCGATTTAATTATTTGTACAGAAGGCGATATTTTTTTCGACGGGAACATCGACGAGCTACTACTCGTTCTGGTGAAATACGTTTCCTCCGCTAAAATAACCGAATCCGACTTTCACTTTCAGCCCCTGGTTCAAGAGGGCAGCCCGTCCCCTTCCTCCACACGCTAAAATATTCCTCTCGAGGGAAACTCGAAACTTTTCGGTGACTCGTGATTTTTCTCCTTCTTCCACGATCCTAAAAATGTATCTACACAATGTAGGCACGATACTAGCCATAATATATACCTATAGGTCGATTAAAAATTAATCCTATACAACTGGAAGCAGCGGTTATAACACATTACCGCTTATTACAGTAAGAACGGAGAAGCGACATTGCCTCGTAGAACGATATTCTCAACGAATATTTTCTATACCGGGGAAAAAATATTATTTTGCAAGATATTTCCTTTACACGTAAATACGAAAACTTGAACTTTATTTTATTTTAGGGATAGGATAGGA
>CM026169.1:14986571-15014071 GCA_014825975.1 Bombus haemorrhoidalis
GTCGTCGTCGTCGTGGTCGTCGTCGTCGTCGTCGTCGTCGTATGTATGGCCATCTCATATGGTCCCTCTTTAGGAAGGAAGTGGTATACCGCATGGTTCCTCGGGAATTGCTGAAAAGCTGCCAACGTCATTTCCGCGACCAGACGGTGTATAACAGGCCGTGACGTGATTTGCTTATTGCTGATTGGATCGGCCCCGTAATAAACGAGGGGCCGTGAAACGCGTGAACGGCACGAGATGAGCCCACGGACCTCCCATCGAATTCCCTCCAACGTGTTCGCGGAACAAAAGAATTCGTAACACCGTGTCAGAAAAAACCGGCCACTGACGGAGGATCGATCTCTTCTTTATCGAATATTCTCATTCGGCTGGCCAGGATTTATTATTTGCCTTCGATCGTACCGATAACTCGCATCGGGGAAAACGGGTTGAAAGGGATATGCCTTTGATCCGGCCTTTTCGAGGGTATTTATGTGATTCAGCACCGTTCGCCACGTTATCTTGCGGCTGAAATTGCTTTCGAACCTGGAGCGGGGTTATTATTCGATCGTATTCATTTTAATTATCGGTCTGGTCTCGGTATCTCTTAAGGAAGGAACTGAGAATCGTGTTTAATCGTTCTTTTTAATCGATTTCAACGGTACTCCGGTGGAAATTATTTACCATCAGTTTTGAATGCATTCCCGAGAATTCCGTTTTCCAACAAACGACACGCGATAAAATATTTTTCAAAATACGTATACGTATACGTATACACCGCGGCCATTGAGTACGTTATCTAGCTCTTGTATGTTAACAGTGTTGATTCGAAAGTTACCGTCGTAAAATTATTAACTGCTCATTAGGCAGGCTTGCTACAGGCTTATTATTACAGGCTTGTTACAGGCTTGTTACAGGCTTGTTGCAGGATCGTTGCAGAATTGTTGCAGGATTGTTGCGGGATTTCTTCTTACAGGATCGTTACAGGCTATAGATTGGCTCTCTTTCGCGCTATTCTTCAGTTTCGAAAACTGGCAACGAGCAACGGGTGATCAGCGAGCAACCTTTCGATCGAGTCTGTATAATTAGACAGGTGAAATTCGATTTTGAAAAGGGACTGTGAATGACCAGATAAAAATAATGCGAATCCGTGTACCGTCTGCCAGCCAGAAGATAGATGGAACGAAGGTATTTGGCACGATGGTCGAGCATAAGACTTGGCAGACGACGAGATGAAATACGCCGATAAGAAAGTAGAAATTCGATCGGCTACCTATAGACTTCCTACTTTCTTAATAAAAACACTGCGACTCTTGAGACGATTCGTTTCTCAAATCGAACGCGTGTCATTGTCCGCCGGTATCTCTGTATAAAATCATCTTGCTGAAATGGTTTATACGACGCAATATTTCCGAGATGGATACCAGAACCGCGATCTCGCGATGCTCGATCCTAGGAAACTATGAAATTTTCTGGCTGTGCAAATACGCGATAAATCAGGTCCAATAATAGTCGGGCGGCCGGGCCGCGGATCGAGCAGCTGGCCATTCGACTGGTTCGCTGGTTATTGTTCAACGAGACGGACTTCATTTTTCATCGACACGCCGCAGAATCGATCGTCAAGCGACCGGAATGTTTCCCGAGATCCATCAAATTCCGCGTGGGCTACTCGTGCAATAAAGTTTTCTGTTTACAAGCACACCGCCACGCCGCGTCACGCCGCGCCACGCCGCGCCACGCCGCGCCGAGAATAGTACGTACGAACCGCCACCGCGAAGAACGCTTCTTATCCAAAACGCCATCGAAACGTCTAATTTCGTCCAAAATCCTTCGAAATCATTCTACATTTTGTCATTGGCTGTCGCAGGTACCGTCTTATCTTATTGATACGGATTATTCGCCACGAAACGTATCGTCCCACTTACGCCGAAAGCACGAATATGCAATTGGACTCTTCCTCTTAATTACATATCTATAGCGAAACGAAGTATATGGGTATGATAAGCATGAAACAGCCACCTATTACTGTACAGCCAATTCGACCCATCGTCGCTAACCTTCCAATTAATAAACGTACTTCGAATGTCACGGCCGTTGCCGCGAGATCAAAGGATCTTCTCGTTCGCGGATACGTAACTCGTTTAAAAAGCAACTGCAACTAAAATGGCGGAACCGACGGTTCCCTCTTATAAATCTGGAATAGCGCGCCGACGTTGGCGAAAAAGGTAAGCGCCGAATCACGTGGAAATTATTTCAGTAAAATATGCACAGTTTTGAAACAGCTGGATGGATGGACGAAAACAAGGAATCGAGTGCCCTAACCAACTTACTTTCACTTTTTGCATGATCCCCATGAAACACACAGATCGATCGCTCAACTATACAACTTACAACGAATACGTACAGCCAGCTGATAGAAAATTCATCGGAATCTAAATGCGGTCCACCGGCCAGTGCGTTGACGTTACATCCCGTCTTCCTAAGTCGAGGAACAATTTTCGCCAGAAGCGGTTGTTTGGGAATACCAAAGTGGCGATGCGTTTCGCGTGCACACTGTCATCGTGCGTGATTTTCGCACGCGAGCAAACGGATCTTTTTCGCGACTGCTGAGCAAAAAGGGGCGATGAAAGACGATGGCGCGAGAAGAAAGGAGCAGAGACGAAAAGAAACATAGAGGATCGTAGCGAGGGGAAGAGAGACCAAGTGAAAGAGAATAGACGAGAAGGGAAGAGAAGGGAGGAGAAGGAAGCGGACGAAAGAGCGGAGACGAGGTGACTTTTGAACGAATTCCGCTCACTCGGTTCGCGGCTGCTACGCATATTGTTCTATTTATGTAACCATTGTTCATCCATCGTTTAGGATAAATTTAGATGGTCGACTGAGAGAGCCCGTCTCTCGCTCTCGGAATGCCGGGTCGACTTCTTAAACGTTTCTTCTCCCGGCTTCGATTCCTCACTCTTTCTAGCTGCCACCCTCTCCTCGCGCCACCTCCTTCAAACACTTTTCTCTCTCTCTCTCTCTCTCTCTCTCTCTCTCTCTCTCCCTCTCTCTCTCTCTCTTTCTCCCCCCCCCTCTCTCTCTCTCTCTCTCTCTCTCTCTCTCTCTCTTTTTCTCGCTCTATCTATCTCTCTATCTATCTTTCAGTCTCTCTCTCTCTCTCTCTCTCTCTCTCTCTCCCCGCGTCTCTCTTTCTTTCGGTACTGCTCGCGTGCTATTAATGATACCGATTAATTTAGAACTATTGGGTTTCCCAATTAGCCAATCGGAGCCCGCGATATGCAGCCGCCTCTGCCTTTCCGCGGCTTTCTTCTGCCCTGCCCGGCCAAACATGGACACAATTTCGAGGAAAAGAACATCCCTCCGCGATTCGATCTTAACAAGGGATCATTTCCAGGATCGTTGTCTCTTCTCGCGTTGATAGATCGATTACCGTCGCCATTCCATCGATCGCGTTTCTTCTAAAGCTAAGATATATCCTCTTCAGTGTCAGATCTCGTTCAACCATCAAACTACCATTTTTTTTCTATCCAATTTAATTAATTGCTTTCCTTTTTATCATTTACTTTCACGTATGTACGCGTTAAGTACAGACGGTACAAGCTAATTGTGCAGTGAACGATTTATAGAGAACGCCGTTAATTTTTTTCCTAATCCTATGAACTGAAAGTCATTTATAAATCGATGAATTAATCGACAGTATATTTTCGCACTTACCGCGATTCTCGATGGTACATACGTTTCGCTGTATAGAGTGTATTTCCGTAAATCGTCGTCCAAAGGTAGTCTAAGGTTCAGCTTAAATCAACCCTGTACAACAGCTTGTTAAAGATATCTTCATTTCTTCGAATCTCATTTTCTACACTTATCAGCCTGTTACACCGTATAAGTGTAATCTAAGAGTCCTATTCATCTAGATTGAAAATTCTGCTGATCCAGCTTCTGCATGCGACTGATCGACACGAGGGGGACCACTCCTTGTAAACGTACTAATCGAAAGAGAGATGTGCACGATTTGGCTCGACGTCAACCTAGTAGTCGCGTTCGTATCGTAAAGCCGGTTCCGTGCTGACACATTTAACTCTTTAGTTCTTGCACAGAACTTTTATCTTGCTTCAACGATCGGCATTCAGCTAGAACGTATCGCGTACTCGACAAATTTATAGCTCTAACTCTTCCAGTATATTCATAAGAACTTCTGATCTGCCTACCAAAAGATTTACGAGCCTTCGAATACGGTATAAGCTATGGAGATTTTTTCTATCGAAGGGAAATTATGAAAACCTCTTAACCTCTCAAAGGATTACATTTTTTCTCTCGCACGACCATAGTTCGTTGCACGAGATTGGAGCGTAGAATTCATGGTCTTCCAATCCAAGATCGATCGTCTTGTATAAAGTAACGAAACGTCTAGCAATGGATCGATCTTTCCCCATTCTGTCTCTACGACACCCGATTACCAGCATATTGCAAATTGCTAACAGGCTCTATTTCTTTCGACCTACATGTTTGAAGAAGCCTGCTGGCTCGAAATTCTTCATATCGGAAAGTTTAACCGATTTTCGATGCGCGAACACGTCCTTATCATTAAAAGAAGAAGAAAAGAAGAGAAAAGAAGAAGAAAAGAAGAGAAAAGAAGAAGAAAAGAAGAAGAATAGAAGAAGAAAAGAAGAGAAAAGAAGAAGAAAAGAAGAGAAAAGAAGAAGGAAAGAAGAGAAAGCAAGAGAAGAGAAAAGAAGAGAAAGCAAGAGAAGAGAAAAGAAAAGAAAAGAAAGAAAGAGAAACAAAGAAGAAAAGAAAGAAAAAAAACGGGAAAAGACAGAAAGAAGACATTCGCTGGCTGCCGGTCGGATGATCGCATAAATCCATGCCGCGACGATGGAGTCCGCGACGAGCGAGCGAGTAAGATAAAGGACGTATAAATACGTACCCGGGACGTGTTGTGATATTAATACAATCACGGATCACTCCCGGGTTGGCCGGCAGCCGTGCGCAGACACTAGATTATCTGAATCGGGGTGAACGACTTGATATAGCATAGCACTGATCGTGAGTGTCTTTTGCCGCTGCTTGCTTCTCGCTTTGTTGTCGGGATTCGGTTGTTCGAGCACACGTTGAATCAAAGGGTCGCAGAAAAAGAGATAAATAGAAAGGGAGGAAAATAGAGGAGACGCAGACGGAGACGGAGACGGAGACGGAGACGGAGACGGAGACGGAGACGGAGACGGAGACGGAGACGGAGACGGAGAGGTTGGGAATGGAACGCACGGAAGTATTCGAACGGCGGAAAGTTCCTTCGGGGGTTGACGCTTTTAATTTCTTCGCAGATTTTTTGCCCGACTCCGAAGATTTGTGGAGTCCTCGTCGCTCTTGGCTCGCCCCTGTCTTTTTCAAATTGAACCTCCTCTCGGACGCGTTTTCTCTACCGAATAGCAGCTTTCGCGATTGGTCGGAGACTCTGACAATGAGATGGCAAGGAGAAATTCGCCAAAAATGACAGAGCAGCAGGATAAGATGGAACAACATGTATAGAAATTGTACGAAATGATTCGATCGAATATTTTCACACGACGTTGAATGGAGGACAAACAAGGTAGGAATATATTTTACAATTACATCTTTATTTTACGATTGAAGAAATAGAAGAAGAAACGAAGAGAGGATAGCCGACGGTCTTGTGTGTCTACAAGTGGATAAACGACGGATAGCAAACGTAAACAAGCATAAAAGCATATAAAACAGTTCCCGAAACATACGGCTTGATTAGATCTAGGTAGTGCTTTCTTCATTTTCTTCGCCTATATGTTTCCGCTCTAGCCTTGCAACGGTTAACCGCACCCTTACACGATCAGCCTTCATAACTTGAAATAGCCCACGCTCTATCGTTCCTATACTCCACCTAACTCGAGCGACGCATAAACGCAACATAGTGCAACGGTGTCGGCCACTTATCCCTCCTTCCATCGTCATTAACCTGTCAAGCTGTTAAAACTTACTATTAAAACCAGTCCACAATGTCGTTTCCGATCCGCAATAAGATTGGACAAGCTGCTATATACACGAGCGCCAGCAATTCTCCAGGCGTTCTTTACATTTTGAACATGCGATCGTTAGAACACCGATTCAGGATCGAACGTCAGTCATCCCTTGGCGAAAAGAAAGAAGCCCGCGGCCACGCTCTCGTTTTTCTGCCGGGCACTTGACCTCGCGTCAGTCAGCTTAGCGTGAACAATGCGGACGATTAACGAATCAACGGAAGAGACGTAGCCGCGGAGTGTTCTAGTGCGCTTCGTGGAGCGGAAGTGATCCCCTGCCTGGTTCTGCCCCTCCTCGTCCTCGACTTCCAGTTCCCTAGCATGCCATCGAGTTTTACCTCTTGCGCTGCCCGCCCGCCCGCCCGCCCGCCCAACACCCTATCCATCCCTTCCTCTCCTCCGTGCAACGAGCAACAGTCTCCCTCCGGCAATCGGCGATCCGATGAACCGGAACCTCTCGAATTCACCGAGCCAGCCCACGAGTATCTCGCCGAAGACCGCTCCTTCGACGGCATCGACTGCCAATCATGCGTTTACTCGGACGGGTCTAATCCCTCGAGCACTCTTCTTTGGGATAGGCTACGGAAATGTTCCACCGATTGTCTGGCGCTACGCGAGCAAAGGATTCACTTTTCACGCCGATTGACGTCTGCGCGTATAGGCTACGGTCGATGAGTGACATTTTCATCCGATAATGACGATTTCCTTCCTTTTCGCCAACATCCTCGAATTTGAAGATTATTTTTCTTTTTTCTTTCCTTTCTCTTTCTTTTCTTTTCTCTTTTTTTCTTTTTTTTCTTTTCTCCTTCATACGTTTCACCGTGATTCCTTTGCGACAGCGTACATTTCGATCAATTAAAAATCGAAAGAGTCCTGGGAATCCAGGGAATCGAAATCCATAAATACGTTCGATAGAGTATCGAATCGAAGAACAGAGTGAGAAAACTTAGGCACTTCCTTAGTTCCAAATTTAGGGACGAAACTACAAGTTCAGGATAGCTAATGAAATAATGGGAAAACGTTTTCTTCAAATGTAACGAGACAATGGTGGAAGAAAGTTTCATACGGAAACGAACAGAATCGAAGATTTTCTTAAAGTAGAATACACGTCTATGTAGGTGTACTGGTTAGATGTACTATTTGCACGCATCTACTTTAATAACATTAACAACGTCATTTTCCAAATATTATTTGCTAATTGTCGGTATAAGTGGACGCGTGGTCGCAAGAGATAAATATATCATCATGCACCGATCTATGTACGGAAGAGCGCACAAAGAATCCGCACAAATGCAACAATTTCGAATCACGACGGTATCGATAACATCGAAACTGGGTCCGCATCCATCGCTGTTCGTTCGAAAAAACACACAATAGCAAAACCACTCGAGTTACACATGGTTCCATAGAGCCATCAGCGCTACAGCGTATTAACTGACGTTATTGAATTGCACCGGTATTGAATAAGTGCGACGAAGCCTATCGTGTCACGATACCCGTGCTTCCGGTTCCCGACGTCCACGAAACCTCCGGATCTATCCGATCAAACGTCGTTCTCGCAACACGCGCACAGAGGCGTGCGCGCAGGTTACAACTTCGTAACATAATATTTTAGAATTGTTATCGCACGAGTTTAATTTTTCATATGTATGTATGTACCTCTACATTCTCAAGAATCGTCCCTCTATCAGCTGAACGTGTATACAATTTTCCAAAAATATATTAATATTATAATATATTAATAAAATAAATGATATATATGATTATACCGACGATACTAGATACCGAACAGGGAAGAGCATCGTACCATAATATCGAATTGCAACCTAACTCCAATTTAGAATTAGACGATTACAGTGTACACGGAAGCTGAAAAATCATTTTGCGGCGACAGAATCGAGCCTTCGACGATCAAAGCATTCTTTGAACGAAATTTTACGAGTATCTTCGCATCGTCATCGTCATTGCGCGAAACTACGGCGAGTGTTCCCGACAAAGCAGCGACGACGAAAAAAAAAAAAAAAGAAAGAAAAGAAAAAGAAAGAGAAAGAGAAAAGAAAAGAAAGGAAAAGAAAAGAAAAGAGAAAAGAAACGACGGATCGGTCTGCTCGATGGCTGTTTTGACAGGAATACGGAGTTTTTTCGCGAGTTCGATCCGCTCGTTACGACGACCGAGTAGCCGAGATCATCATCCGTGACCAACACCTGGAGGAACGGCTCCTCTTCAAGGACGCCGAACAACAGATATCTGCTCGGTCATCATCCAGTCGTCAACGATCCTTTCATTCACCTTGTCGATGTCTTTTTTCTATTTCGACGCGCGCCGGTGTTCGTTCATTGATCCAAAACCTATTATGCAGATATACGATACTTTTCGGTCCTAATCGAAATTCGATAAATCATCGACCGTAAAAGCGAAAGGCCGATAAAGCGAAAGGAAATCGTCCAGCGTGCAATATGCTTGAGATATTGAAAGCAGTTATGATATCGGTTTCGTTTCTTGAAACGGTTCTAGATCATCTTTACTCCGAACGTGTAATTGTTGTACGAGAAATTGAAATTTCCGACCGTTAATTTCTTCCGATCTTGTAGCTAGTTCTTGTAGCCGTATGTACTCGTGCCTCGTGTCATTCTAAAATAGTTACCTTTCCCTGTCTAGGTAAGCGTATCGGCATTCGGAAGAAACAATGCGAGGATCTTGTGCTGTCAGTTTTCGACCAAGTATTTAAAATTATACGAGAAAGAAATTAAGGAAATTACGAAAGAAAATCAGACCACGAAACAACGGTGCATGTACGTATGTACCTTAGTTTGTTCTCGCTTAAAATTATTCCTGTTGTGTTACACAGACAGCTGACGCAATTGGAAAACGAAGTCGACTAAGCTCGTTCCTTGTCGAAAGCTAAAAGTAGAAGACCGATAAGAAGCAGTCCTTAATTGATTACTAGGGAAACTTTACAAATGACCTACTCCGCTTCTAGCCACGAACGAAGTCAGTCACATATATGTATCGTTATATTAAAATGTCTATCGAAACGATAAATTATGCGCGAATTATGCGCGAAAATAAAATTAAACGTAAGAAC
The DNA here is from genome assembly GCA_014825975.1 of Bombus haemorrhoidalis. Lineage (NCBI taxonomy): Eukaryota > Metazoa > Arthropoda > Insecta > Hymenoptera > Apidae > Bombus > Bombus haemorrhoidalis. Next base: position 14,995,669 of record CM026169.1, read on the forward strand.
GATTCTATCACTGTGTGATTTTTAGACGATTCGTTGATGTTACAAATGTTGTCGTTGTCACACATTCTGATCCGTTTGATTATTATATGTGATTATTATGTAGTTTCTCTTTTGTAAATAATTGGATAGAATTTATAGTACGTATCCAATCTAGGGGCCCGTCTCTCAACTCGCGACTGTTTCACACCGATAATTTCTAATTTCCAATTAAATATTTAATACTTGACATTTTAAAAGTCATAAACGACACATAAATAATACACGGTAAATACATACATAAATAAATAAGAGAATAAATAACTTTCCTACCACCTATTTACATTTACATCGACCGGAAACAGGCGAGTAAAAAGTGAAAGGAACGTGGCAAAAAGTACGATTTGCCGCACGAAGAGAACAGATCACATTTCCACTAATAATTCGAACGTGAAGTTGATCAGGTCAACTTTCCTTTTCTCTGGCACGCACGGATGAAGAACACGGGCTCGCGTGTTTTCGACCCTGCTGCTATCGATACATCTGCCATTTGTCACGTCAAATTACATTCGTCGGCCGGCCGATTTATGAGATACACGACGGACACGTCGCATCGGCCAAACGGATGGCCACGATTTAACGCCGATCCTATCGTTAAACACGAAGAGTTCCGTGGTACCTGCGCCCCTCGTGCCTCGACTTGTACTTGAACTGTTCCTGCGGCTGCGGCTGCGGCTGCGGCTGCGACTACGGCTGCCCGGATCTTCCGGATTTACGTATTAAAACCACCTCGATATTCCTGTCCCAATCATCTTCTCCTTCGTTTTCCAACTATATCAGACTTTCTATCAGAATCTCTTCTTGTTGCAGTATGCCTGTCTAAGATTGTCTGTTGTCTATCGATTTATTTCTATTTAAAACGGCGAAACTACTACCAACTTATTCACATTCACCAACAAAAAGCCGATAAGTCAACATTACAAATTTCGCTCGTATGACTAAAGGACGTTCCGCTTTGATATTAAATTCTGATAGAAATCGCGGGATAAAAATGTTCAAGTGGCACAAAATGAGAACCGCTAAGGTCACAACTGGTCTGCGCGTATTTCGACTGAATGAAATTCTATTTTCATGACGAACACATCTGACGGTAAAGACGCGAGCATCGCGTAGAGTTAGACGCACCGTGGCTTATCGGACGAGTGAGAAATGAAAGGTCAGATCTGCATATACTTCTTCTCTTTGATATGAATAATAGACAAATTCTAGAATTCTAGAAGATGCTATAGATAAATACTCCAGTAAATAATATCCATAAATAGTATCCATAACAAAAAATGATATTTTCTTCGCTGTAAAATTTTTATACAGACTCACTAATCACGTCTTATAAGTACATTCTCGTCGCAGGACTTAATTACGAAAGGAGGTTCGCTTCCCCTCCCCCCTCCCCCGTCCACGCTTTTTTCTTTTGCCTAGACTTGGGCAATGGATCGTGCGAAGTAGAATGTTGCGCGTTCTCATCGATTCGAGAAATGTGTAGTAGGTAAAAGAAGAGACAACGTAATCGATACGTCTCGAACGTTTTTACAAGGTTCCAAGTTATTGGATGGTTTGAAATATGACCGAGTCATCGTGCAATCTGCTAGTCAAGTTCGCCTTCTTCGCTACCTTCGCTTATAGCTGTAGCAAGGCACGGTATAGGCGAATGAATGTCATAAACAGAGAGGATACAAGATTTTTGTCAAATCGATTTATGCAATTAGGAAAAAAAATACATATATATATACATGTATATTCTTTTTTTTACCGTTTCTCTGTACAACAATACAATTAATACAACTTCAAAAATGTACCTATCGATTCGTATGATTCTTATTATCGTTCAAAATCTTCATTCTAAAGCAATATCACGATCGTAGATACTTGTCTGTTACGTTCGTCGGAACGTTAACAGAATGGAGGAGAGTTAATCCACATTTCAAAACTACTTCCAAATCTGTATCATACGCATACCGTAGAATATAGTTATTAAATTATCGGGATACAGATTCGAGTTTCATGCAGAAATTACTATGTAAACGAGCAGTCGACAGTTTCTCGGACTCGATCTCAAACATCCAGAAACTAAATAAAAGCTCTAACGACACGGATAAATGAAAGTAAAACGGCAATCCCAAAGATGGTAAGTTCCAAAATTAATTGCCGCCTTTCTCTTCCAAATCGTCGAATAGAAGAGGAAAGCAAGGCAAGGTAGTCTCGTCGATAATGATCAGCCGGTTAATTTGCATGGTTGGATGGCTGCTCGTGTACGCGATGGAACAAAGCTATAATTATTAGTGCGCGTCGTCTGTGCACTTACCGTGGTTATTTATTAAGGGGCACGGCCGGCCGGAGCGCGTCCCGTGGCTGCGACGCTTATGACACACGCCTCTCGTGCACTCTCACCGAGATTATGAACTGCCGGCGAAGATGAAATTCCTTTGTTCTAATCCGCATTCGCGCTGCCGGTTAATTTGTCTGGGGCAGCTGCGTATATATAGACTGAACCGAGACCGAACCGCGAGTTCATCGTTATACTACGGCATACTACGATTACGGCGAATAGACCGGTTCATCGATACATCGATGACGACTACCGTCGAGAACATTGAATTTTCAGCGTAATATTTTCGAAAATGCCCACGATACTCGAGTACCTTTGCGTTACTTGTCATTTCGAGGTACGATAATTGCAGTTGAACAACGAGCTCTCTAATATTAGCAATTTACACGTTGAATATGTCGCGAGTATTGTTCGATATACCAGCATAGAGCGATCTCGATGATTTTTCGATCTGTTGTCGAGCCTTGGATTTACAACAACTTTCTCCGTACATATAAGCGGCCGAAGGCCCTAGTTGCCGAGATACTCGCAAAAAGTATCGATACCGCGAATTCTGCCTATAGCGTATATATATTGCGCAGAGTACGTGTCAGTATTAGCCGTAAACCGCTTTGCGAGATACAATAACCTAACCCAAAGCTAACTCGTCCCTTTAGCTTATGGTATATAGGACGGTGTTCACCGATCGACCGACTGTCCGACCGACCGATCGACCGACCGTCCGTCCGACCGACCGACCGACCGACCGACCGACCGACCGACCGACCGACCGACCGACCGACCAACCGACCGACCGACCGACCGATCGACCGATCAACGATCGTTCAACGTAGTAACACTATGTAACTAATAACCGAAGGATTGACACTCTCGCACGCCTCCTAGGCAAACATTGTATCGCATACATTTTACAAAGAAGCTCAGTTTCAAGAAACGCGGAGTGATCTCAACTCTCTATGTTTACAAATTGAAACGTTAGACATATAAGCGGATCGCTCACGAGCATATAATATAATCACGCCCGTAGATAAATCGCCGTAAACCGTAAACCAGCCAGCCAGCCGGCAAACGATATTAACGTTATTAACGCATATATCGAATCATACGAGGAATTCACTGTAGCGATACCGATAGTAGATGTTTCGCGAATATCTCCGACAGATACTCTCCGTTTACTGCTTATATATAAGGAAAAAGTCGTTCGACATATACGTATTCGTGAACAACTTCTTATTTAGAAAATCATTGAAATCGTTCTTCGTTGGTATATCAAATACCAGCTGAGTATAGAATTGAAGAATTGTATCTGTGTATTTAATTAATTAAAGCATTAATGTACCCAGCTAAGGAATTTGAATTTTGGGCATTCGCAAAATTGAATATTGAAAAACTCTTCTACACGTAGAGTGGCCCGTCTCATCGACTTCGTCCATCTGAAATGTCTTCGTTAGTTGAAATAAGATGTGAAAATATTACTGGTTAAAGTGGTGGTCGTTCGAAGAAATACACGATACGGGCGTATAGAGAATTAATTTTAATAGAGGAAATGCTGATTTCAGGTTAAGTAAATTAAGCGCAATCGCGAATTCTGAATATAAAACTTACTTAATATTTATCGTTGGACAGCATAAAGAAATCGCTGAAATCGTATTAGAATTAATTTCCAACTGTCATACAAGATATTCTCGCGTGTTATACGCAATAACGAAGGTGCTTCAAATGGACGAAATCGGTGGGACCGGCTAGATGCAAAAAGATCTTTGCATTAAAAATCTGGTGAGGCGAACGTGAAATTTGGAAACGTTGAATATTGGAAACCGAAGATAGAGTTAGATATTAGATATTCACGTCATAACGAATAAGATCTTGTATTTCGATAACTTGTTGTCCCAGCAACTGAAAACTAACGGGTGCTAATTTGGTAGGAAATTTACGTTAAGAATATGTACGAGTAACGCGAAGAGTGATGAAAAGAAAACGATAGAAACAATATTCGCGCATACTCCATTCTTGCTTATTTTGAATGCACGATCGTTTCAACGACGGCAACGGCGCGACGGTCGTATCATTCGTATATATTATAGAACTGTGGCATCGCCTATAGCAAATGATTGATAGACCACAACTGCAAGCATCGAGTACATGAAATACCAAGCGTGTTCTCCTCGCATCTCTCATGAAAATGAAAGGGCAGAAAACACAACGGCACTCTATTCTTACATTGCCCATTGTCCGATTAATAATTTTTAATTGTAACTTACGAAATTATTAAAACATTAACCTGCCGCTCGTCCGTTTCAAATAGCCCATACCGTCGATAAGTTCTCGCATTCATACAGAAATGAATGGTAAAGTATAATTCGTATCACAAACGAAAGCATAAACGGTCACTTCGCACTGTTCCACGTTTAAACTATCGAACTTTGAATTATTCTATACGAAATATCAAGAAGCGAAATATTCAGTCGCGCACCTTTTTCACGAAATCTTGTTACCGAACACAACTGTTACCAACTGCCATCTGTCGGCAAGGCAACGGACTACTTGCGCGTTTTTATGCGTTTCTCGTAAAAAAGGCGGGTTCCACCGGATTCAGTGTTCGTCGCGTGACAGCTATTTTATCCTAAAATTGTCAAACGATTTGTCATCGATACGCAGGTAAGCTTATATCGTAATACGCTACTAGGTATTTGGATTAGCTGAAACATTTCGAAAATTAAACTCCGTATTATATACTATGGAAAAGAATCATATGGCATACATAGTTGCATTCTTTCGTGCATACATATATGAATAGTTCAAGCGCACTTTAACCTGTATTCCATTATCGATCAACGCCAACATCCAACCATAAGTATGTCGCTCGTCTTCAACGAAAGTATATCGAAAGCATATTCTTAAGCATTTGAAAAACGTACTTGCCACCGTAGCTCTTCTTAGAGAATTTCAATCAGAATGCTTATATACTGTTTACACTGTTTATCCATGCTTTGTCTTTTCGACTTTTCGACTTTTCCATAATCGAACTATGCCGTGAAAGTAACAAAAGAAAAAAAGATTGTTAGGTTAGGAAAATTTGTTAAATTGTTGCTTGTTGTTATCCTATTTGCTATTGTTATTTCATGCCACTTCATATATATTTATCAAATATACGTATGTGACGATATTAGTCGTTGCAAATCATGCAAATATATTGAAAATATCAAAACGGTATGTAATACATTAAACGTATGCATACAGTATACTCGTTATTTAATATAATACGGTATGCATCTTACGAAACAAAGCATCGTTACATCTTTTCCGAGAAAATTTTCTCAGCCTGTTAGAATCTTTATACCATTTATACTTCTGTGCGTTTGAAAACTATTATCCGTTTATTATAACCGTTATAAAATGCCGTGAAAAACGAACGTAATCTTTGCTTGGAAACATTGTTTAAACAATCATTTGCAGAATATGTGACTCGTGATTTTTAATATTCGACGAAACAACATAATGCCAACACATTCGATAAACGTGTTAGAAGATGGATGGATGATACGTTTTCACGAATGTATCCGCTGTTGTAGAAACGAGATGCGTCAAGGCAGAGTTCAAAGTGAGATTCCTCGACGACAGGGGTAACGAGTGTCCAGCAATCTTCTAAAGAGAAGGACTCTTCCTGGAGTCCTTTTCCGTACTGTCGTGGAACCGAGTCCCAGGAGGAGCCAGAACACCGTAGGTAGACCAGATTTATGTGCAAAACTCGAACCGTCGCGTCCCCCTTCGTTCGAGCTGACGGGGATGCAAGAAACGATCCCGGAGGATTCCAGGATAAACTTGCTTCTAACGATCGACGGATCTGCATGGACCAGATTCCAACCTGGAGATTTGCTGTTTGAAATTTTCGTCACCATCGAAGAGATTGCCAGTTCATCGATGCGGTGAGTCACACAGATTCCGAACAATTATATCGTTCTTTGTGCGCGCCTTAGCCAAAATACAATGAAACTATATCGCATATTTTATATATTATTGCGCGTGTATTGTGCGCATTTTCGCACTTTCCTGCGCGATTTCCTAGACATACGAATCTAGGCGTAAGAAACTCGAATCTAACGGGAAATAGGAAAACATGAATGCAACACGAAGTCTCGTGGGATAAAAGTATCTCACGCGTCACCGAAAACGACTGTATCCATCGACTGTATAATTTGTTTCGCGTTTTTCTGGCAATCTTACGGCCACCTGTTTTCAAACATTAAATATTCCGCGCAACAGTGTTACATTCTGTAATATTCAACTCGTATAGCTACTCTGGATGCGCCTTCAGTTTTGTTTCAATCTTTTCTGCTTCCATTTACATGACTTTCTCTCTTTATGCCTCTTAGATGATATCGCTGTTGCTTTTCTTATGTCCAGATACATGACTGGAACTTACAAAAGGAGTAGGTATTTTGGCCACGGTGTCCGGTTTAAATATTAAAATTTAAGAGTGGGAACTTTGTAACTACGTACGCATGTACGTCCATCCAGTGCTATTTAATATTCCGCTCGCTGGCTTCCATCGGTTTTAAGAACTTTTCGTTATAAATTCTTACCTTCGCTTTGCCCAAATAAATTAAACCCGAAAGACGAAATGATGGGCGAAATTTCACCCCATTCCCCTTCATTATTATCGTCGCCATGTTATTCGTAACCGCTGCAAATAACAACTTCTCTACGTCCCGTTTAATGTCGAGCAATATTACGACAGCATAGTACTGCTCTATACATTATTTATTTCTATAGTTGATACGATAGCAAGGGAACTGTAGTGGAGTGAAATTTCACGCATTATAGCGTGAAATTTATATAGAACGTGACGTTTTCTTTGACCATAGCTTCTAAGGGTTAATGTTTCTACCGTTTGAAAAATCGAACAGCGCTCGTCCAACGCCAAGACTATTTCGTTTTCCTCCGACACGCCGTTTATTCATGCATGTATCGAACGATTCGACTCTTGAACGAACCGACAATCCGTAAATACAGACAGAGCATGAAAATCCAACATGAGGCTTAACGATCCAGTAGACCCGATCGGTGGTTACTTGCTCGTCTAGTCACCTAATTGTAATTTCCAAGGGGCGCGCGATGCATTAGAACATGATCACGTATGTATGTGACACGTCAGCCGGTTGCGACGATGTTCCGTGTCCTGCGTGGGAACCGTCCAGGTCACGCGTCTAAGAACCGCGCGCGGAATCGCCAAGTGGCCGAGTAGCAGACGTCGCGTACTCGCCCGCTGGAAAACGACCAGCCGGGCCCTCTCCGCTTTCGATATCTATGCTTTCCAGTGCACTCGAATTGTCACGTTTGCGCTTTAAAGAACCAAGCTATTTATTTCCATAGCCTCTGCGCGTTCGCCGCGATTCACCGAGTTGCAACGTAGCAACGAATACGGAACCGCGTTTCTATCTTATAATACAACAGGAGGCTGACGCACCCGAAACTGATGTTTCGTGCGCAGATTGAATTTACCGAATATCGATATTGATCAATTTTTCTTTGCTAGGTCATTTACCATTGTCACTGTTATTCTATTTATCCATACAGATGAACGAGTCATCGCTGTTACGTTTATTACGTCGGTCAAGTTTGAAGTTTCACATTCGAAGATTCGGACGCGCCAGACGGCTATCGCGAACGTGCAACATACTTTCAGAGATTATAAAAGTATATGAACAGTCATCTGTTTATTACATCGATAAACTTCGATTCAATAGTATCTAGTAAGTATGATGCGTATGATATATGATATATACACATAAATCAAGATTTGTCCTCGTCAACGTATCATCCTTTATCCGTTATCCGACACATAGTTCGTATAGACGAGATAGAGCCGTTACATCGAGGCTTTTGATCTCAACTGCAAGGTGTAACTAATTGTTCGATAACAAACTGCGACGTTAGATCTTAAGAGCAAACTGTGACTTGACTTCAACCGAAGTGTAACACTAGTGTCAAATGTAATCAACTGAACTTCCAAACTGTGTACCAAAGAAATGTAAACTCGATTCTCTGTTTTCACAAAGTTACGATGTTGAATTCAAAAGTCAAAGGATCCTATTCTTCGGGCAGGGCTAGACAGATCCTGTTCAAAAGGATCTTCCTTAAAAAAAAAAAAAAAAAAAAAAAAAAAAAAAAAAAAAAAAAAAAAAAAAAAAAAAAAAAAAAAAAAAAAAAAAAAAAAAAAAAAAAAAAAAAAAAAAAAAAAAAAAAAAAAAAAAAGAATCATTCGACCGTTCTATTTCGCTCGGGATGTTTAGTTTGTATTCGTTTCTTTGAAGAATCAATGATCAACCAGAACGTACGAAGGAACGAATAATAGACAGGAAATAGTAATATAAATTTTAATATTTCACTTGACTTGGTCACAGTAGAAGCCCGATAGAGGCTGAAGAGGCCTGAAGAAGCATGATATTACATGCCCTTTTTCACCCAAATAACCGATATTTTTAGAAGCTTGCAACAGATCGAACTTTAATTTGAATCGCAAAATTCTTTCAACGTGTTGTGCGAGTCTTCGTTCGTCTTTCCCCTCTTTTCTTATTTTCAAGAATCAGATACTAATTTAAATTTTCGGTCAATTCGTATAGATAAAAATGCAAGTTTTGCCACACGAATGACAGGAATACTGATTTTCGATAAGAAATACGAGGCGAATGTTGCTCGGACGTAGTTGAGACACATTTGGGCCTGACGTTTTCGATTTTCGACTCATTCAAAGTCAACGGGGGCGACACTCGAATATCAGGAAACTGCTAGGTTGAATGAATAAGAGAAAGGAACAACAGTATTCACAGAGGCTACGTTACTCTTTGTTTTACGATCAACGAAAATAGAGAGTCAGAATCAGAATCGTCATAGATTCTGTACATGTTTAAAGAAATGCATGTTTTTATCGTACCCTTCTAAACATTATAACAAACTATATTATATATATATATATATATATATATATAATATATTTCAGACATCTCATATGTAAACAATCGCAATCTAATCATCGTTACCCGTTCAACATTGAACTTTCCACGTATTCCTAGATATTTTATTTTCTGCCCTTCTCCCCAAGATATCTGTAGTTACGTGCTTTTTAAACTCGATCGGTTAAACGAGACTCCGTTGTTCGCAGCATGCAGTTTATAGTATGCTCGGACATACGATACGACGAACCCATTCAAAGATTCGAACGTTTCCGAGAGCGTGCACGTTCGAGGATAAAAGAAGAAGAAGGAGAAGAAGAAGAAGAAGAAGAAAAAGAAAATTCGGCACATTCGTTCAGCATCGATCATACATACGGATCGGAACACGTGAATCATATTCATATCTGATTCGAATAACAATGGCGGTGAAGGATCGCGAGTATTGTTATGCGGCAACATGACGGGCCGGTGGCATTCCGTCATGCTCGCGTTTCCCAGATCGAAATAATGCTATGCGGACATTATAATCGTAAATATGGGGCCTCCAGCCCCGTTAGGAATCTGCCTGGCACCCACCTATTTCAAAAGAGAATCATAATTTATTATTACATCGGCTCCGAGCTGAATAATAATCGGCCGCGAGCAACTCTTCCGAGAACCAGGTCGAGTTTCGATCGATCTTTGAATACTTACGCGAGCCTCGATCCTCATCCGCCCGCTTCCTTTACTTTGTCTCCTGTTTCCTCTTACTTACACGCCATATCGATCGATCGTAGAAATTTTCTACGAAAAGTTAACATCTTTCCTTCCGTTGTAATACTTGAAACTCGACCTATCGGAATGGACTTTATAGTCGGTAGGCGTTGCCACTTAAATTCATTTTTACCGGTTGAATCTACACACACACACACACACACACACATATATATATATGTATACACAATCTGTCTGTCCATCGATCCGTACAGACAAATAGTGCTCCACTATGATTTATATTTCATATGTTCCTCTGATAATTACATATTGTTAATTACCGCTGCACGATGTGCTCGAATCGATTCGTATTATTAATCCATAAAGGAATATCCATGAACGTAAGGTCTCTACGAATGAACGAAACGAAAGTCTCTGTTCACGAACGAGGTACTTGTTATTTTATCATTTTAGTTGAGAATCGACGCGTGGCGTTGAAACAAACCATTTTCTAAAACATAAACTTCCGCGTCGAGACAAACACCTAGACATTTTGCTGGTCACTCATAAAATTTGTGTACCTCTTAAAGCGTTCAACGCAGAAATAATCACGAGCATGATTTTTTTCCAATTTTTCCGACCAACGATTACAACGAACTGATCCAAGTAGTTAATCGAATTTTTCCCAGGCAACCGTCCACTCTCCTATTCCGAACGTGGAACTTATGGTAGTTATAGGAGCGTCCGATAAATCGAAGGAACCAGCCATGGAATACCAATCGAACCAATGGCCTCCAGTGGACGTGGCGCGACATTGAAAGGAATGTAAATGCGTTATGAACGTCGGCCCAGTTCCACACGGTGTCACAGATCGTCTGCGGCTTACAGATTGCCCCATAAACGGATCTCGGCTCGAAAACGCACGACTCGAGCCATGGACGATGTACGTGATACGCGGCATTCGAGAATTTTATCAGGAGAGACCGTTCGGCAACACGCGTGAATCGACGAAATTTTTATTACCGACTAGCGATGGGCGCTCTGTTCCTCGGCGATTTCTCAAGAAATTTATGTTATTCGAAAAGACAATGCGAATGTTGCGTGGTCCGGAAAATTAGCGACAAACTATCTTTATCGTACGATAATTCAAACGAAGAGTAGTCCAAAACTCGGGGAGATTTTTTAAATATTTTTTATTATCGTAAGAAGCGGTAGGAAAAGCGGTAATTTTTGATCATCGGAGCATTGATTTTTTTAAAAAGATCCATTAGTGCATGAAAATCTTTGTTCAATAGATGTATAATCATATCGAATTCAGGGATTTCAGAAGGTTTGATAGAGAGCGTGCAAAGAAACTCGAAAATTTTCAAGCCCATCGCTAGCGATACCAGCTTGCGCATTCGTAGCACGTAGCATCTTTCTGAATATCGCACGAAATGTGCTGTTTAACACGAACCGATTTCACAACCACGGAATTCGCGCGCAGCTATTTCGGTTCCGACACGTAAACGTTCCTGTGGTTTCTGAATTTTACACGGAATTACCGTTCTACCTGTGTATCGTTATCATCATCATCATCATTATCATTGTCGTCGTCGTCGTCGTCGTCGTCGTCGTCGTCGTCGTCGTCGTCGTCGTCATCGTCGTCGTCGTCGTCATCGTCGTCGTCGTCGTCGTCGTCGTCGTCGTCGTCGTCGTCGTCGTCGTCGTCGTCGTCGTCACTATCGTTAAATCTAAACAGACGAAACAGGTAAATTCCGAAAAAATCGTAATGATTCCGATTGCCTTTATCGTACACCAGCCATCGACATCCGCCAGTATTCTCACGCCAAACAAGCCTCGAAAGAAACGCTCGCCCAACCGTTAACACGTCGCATTAGTGTCGCAATCGCGTTTGCAGAGGTTAACCAGATAAATCGACTCGTTGATCGCGAAAGAAAACTTGTCTAGGGACTTTCCCGATTTTTGCCGCGCGGTCAGCCTCGCGGGGTTCCCTGGACGTCGCGTCCCGCCGCATCGATGGACGATCGCATTCGAGAATCGATGTTTCGTTAAAGGCTACCTTGGACCACCATGATCGACGGGACGAGCATCGCGGTGTCAATTAATGAGTCGAGCGGGGAGGGATGCGGAGGGGGGGGGGGAGGGCAGAGGAAGGAAGAGGAGGAGAAGGAACGGTACGTGGAACGAGGACCGCGGGACCAAAGCAAAAGACCGAGGCTCCACTGGTTTTGTCGCTCGGTTCCTGGTAGTCAGCCATAATAAATACATAATATACACATAAAGGCGAGCCGGCGCGATCGAAATGATCAAGAGAAATCGTCGATCGTCCTGGCAGGGCGCCGTGGGTGGCTCCGGCTACCGATCGTTTCGAACCTCGAATGAAAATCTCCACGCTTTCTGCCTTGCTTGACTGATTACACTCTACTCTTTTCGGCCACCTGATCGACCAACTACGCTTCTTTCGATCGTCCCTTATTCGATCGCTATCCCTTTCGCGACCGGTTTGTTCGAAATCGTTCCAGCCAGCATGGGCATTACATCGATGGATGCCTAGGCGATGACGGGCCCTTATTCATTCTATCTCCCTTATCGAAGCTGGCATTAAGCTCGATTTCAAAATCGAATAAGAAGTAAGAAGCGAAGAGATTTCTTGATCGAGAAAGTTAAACTGATACCACCTTGGATGAAATCGATCTTCTATGTAGTCGAGCAGTAGTGCTCTCTTTCGTCGTAGTCGTCGAGACACTTTGAATTATTAAGCAACTCGTAAGTCGAGCGTGACAAACTTGTCGCCTTGATTATAATCTCCATTAACTCCGAGAACAATTGGCCGATATTCGATTCCACTATATCTTTCTACCGCTCTCGCTACGTGGCGCATCAAAATTACGCGTACTTTAGCGAAAACACCGTGCACGATACACGATAGCAAGTAGGAAAAATTTCAAACGTTATTTACATTCGACCCGTCGTCAGCTGACTACGTTTCACCGCGTCTGGTAACGATTCGCCGTCAGTGGATGTACGAAGCCGTCGTCAGCGTTTTTGCGCTCCCTAATTTCGGACGGTCCGTGTTCATTTTTATTGCGATTCCTGCGATCCGTTCAGTTCCCGCTTTGGATTTGACGGCGGTTTCTTTCTGCAATGTCCCCGATTCTGATGATCGCGCGCGTGAGAATTGTGCGAAACAGCCGGTGAACATCAGCAAACGCGAAAAACGAGGGTCAGAGGGGTTAGCTACAGCAATGGAGGACAGCTTCATCTCCGAGGTGGTCCCATGTGCCAGCAAAAACTTCCACGCGGAATATCTTTCTCCTTTAATTTCCTCTAAATATGCACGATTTTTCGGAAATTTGAAAAAAATTCGACTCCTAAGCAGAGATACGTTCTATACGGCCAATTGGAATTATTAATTAGCAAGTATTTTTGTACATTTTTCCTTTTTTCTTCTTTGCTTTAAAATTTCCACTCGTGTATGATTCATCCGATCATCGTCGTTCTTCTCTCATATCGAACATCTCATCGAATATCTTTACAAGCTTAATAATAATGCAATTGAACATGTTCGCATCTCCGTCGAAATAAGAGACAGCCAAGCTCAGCTGGAAAGTTTTCAGCTGGACAATTTTCAACAACAACGAAACCAATCGCGACAACCTTTTTCACTGCTGCAAATAGCACTTTCAGTTAGCCTTAGTGTTCGCTTATCTGGTCGATGGATCGGCCGGTCGATTCGAGGGATCCGTTCTTACCGATCGATATAAATAACGAGCACGCATGCGCTTCTGGCGTAGACTTATTTAATAATTTATATTATGCGCGTGCACATAAATCGACCTGGCCTGGCGAAGAAAGCCATGATGTATGGGATAATTTGACGTATAGCGAGGCCACCGATCGTACCGGCCATGTACGGCTGAATGACCGACTGTAAATTACTGGCACGTCGCGTAAAAACAACAACGGGGCTGGCTGTCCGGCCTCCCTTGACCGACGCACGTCGACGTCCATCGGCGTCGATGCCTCATCGACACTCGAATCCCCATTAACCGTTTGCCTGACGCGAACGCTGAATCCACTTCGTCCTGCAAGATGCTCGCGTAGACTGTGTACACCGCGATTCCAACGTGTTCCGATTCACCTTTGCCTTCTTTGCCGGCGAGAAAAACGCGAGATCGTGCGCTCGATAGGCTTGCAGAACGTTTCGCATTGATTTTTCTGACGGAGCAATATTTTACCATTTTCTCGGTCATCTATTTGTTCCTCGGCGCTTAATCTCTGATTCCGGGTCCCGGGTTCTTTAGGAGTCGAGAAATATTCATCTCTATCATATTATACATGACTCTGGATATAACATGCCGCTTATACCTAGCCAATATCATTTTCTTTACTTTTCATTTAATTTCTGATAGATACTTTTGGTGTTATACCTAGACGAAGATACGCCACGTTCAGAGTTTCGCCAATACAGATACTATCGTAATAGAAACGCTTTTGTTGTCGAATGAACCCGACAACAAAAACGACTTATTCGAGAGGAAAATTAAGAGAAGAAGAAAATATGGAGCAACAGTAAGTAAGTGATAATATTCTTCTTATCTAAAATATCGTTGTTCGTTCCTCGCAATTAACTCGAAATTCTCTCTCAAAAAATTTGGAGAGCAAAAACCCTAGCCCAAATGTATAGGGATTGAGCGAAAGAGGAGAGCAGCGAGAAAGTTGGTGGCGAACCTCGTTAATTTATAACGCGTCCTCCGTCTCCCGTCTCCCGTCTCCCGTCTTTCGTCTTTCGTCTTTCGTCTTTCGTCTTCTTTCGTCTTTCGTCTTTCGTCTTCTTTCGTCTTTCGTCTTTCGTCTTTCGTCTTCTTTCGTCTTTCGTCTTTCGTCTTTCGTCTTCTTTCGTCTTTCGTCTTCTTTCGTCTTTCGTCTTCTTTCGTCTTTCGTCTTCTTTCGTCTTTCGTCTTCTTTCGTCTTTCGTCTTCTTTGGTCTTTCGTCTTCTTTCGTCTTTCGTCTTCTTTGGTCTTTCGTCTTCTTTGGTCTTTCGTCTTCTTTGGTCTTTCGTCTTCTTTGGTCTTTCGTCTTCTTTGGTCTTTCGTCTTCTTTCGTCTTTCGTCTTCTTTCGTCTTTCGTCTTCCGTCTTCCGTCTTCCGTCTTCCGTCTTCCGTGGTAAACGAAATTACGTAAAGGGCGTTAAAAACATTTCGAAAGCGGAGCACGAAGACGGCGCAAAGATGGCGGAAAAACAAGCAGGGCGAAATGGCCAGCTAACGTATTCGCCTCGAGTAGACGGTAGACAGTAGACAGGGATCTCAGGTAACGATTTTAACGGCATCGTCCATTAAAGGCTCCGTCATTATTCACAATTTGAGCTAAACCCTCCGTTTCCGGGATCAGCACCCCGAACGACTTTTAATTACCTACATATCAAACGACACGACGGAGGGACACGATTATTGATTGTTTCCCTGTTTATTGTATATTTTAAATTTAATTCGGAGTCGCAGGGAGGCGAGCTCTACCGGCAATAGCTGTCAAACGGTGCCTCGTTTTTAAATCCCTCTTGTAAAGTAAAATGAGACAAGTCTCCTACTCTCTACCACCCCTGCCTTTTCTGTTACTTCGGGCTAGACTCATCCCCTTGCCACCCCCTTCCCGATCGCCTGCCGTCCCCCTCCCCCCTCTTCCTGCCAGCCCCCTACCTGCCCCCTTCCTGACCCCCTCTTTGTCTCTGATAATTCCCATCGATACGACATACGAAAGACGAATCGAGACGGAAGATGTTGCCGAGGATTCGACGTTTCGACTTTTTATTGGCTGAACCGTGATTGCGTTTCTCCATCATACTTGATCGCGCCGACGCGACATCGATATCGATCGTAGCGTTCCTTCGCTTTCTATCGAATTTATTGAAAATAACTAGCAACGAGATCAATTCATTACTCGAATAAAAGAAGAAAATGCGAGTAAACGAACTATCGACGGCAAACGCTTAACGATCTGTTGAGAAGCAAAGATACGAGTATAGATATATGATGAATGAATTCAAACATATATTATTTTACGAATAACAAGCAAATAAGAATGAGCCAAGGAATCACGCACGCATGCCACGCAATTTACCAATAATTGTCTTTCGCTCTTTCGAATAACGCGCCGCTGTTTCTCCGATTCTCGCAAAAGTTTGTTACGGGATCGCAGATAGCTCGCTTCCGGTCGCGCAGTGACTCCTCATCCGTTCCAGCATACTAGTTCTTCCGGTCATTAAGTAGGGGGTCACCCTGTAATTTGCAGAGACATTATACGAGTTGATTAAAATAATAATGCCGAGCTGGCGTGGTACGGCACAGTCGATGAGCGGCAGACCGGGTCGAAACGAATCGGCTTATGAATATTGATCCCCATCCGGTGTTCGGTAATAAACATATCGTGCGGCATCGTTTTTACATTCGCATCACAATGGAGTCGAGCGAATGTAATGTCACCGGTGGCCACGGATTATTGTAATCGAATTATTTCACGTCCGCTTTTTCGCGGCTCTTCTTTTTCCATCGGAGCCAATTGAATATTTATAGTTGCCACAAGTCCACGGCTAATTACGCAGCTCGGGGCACGATGTTACGCTGACTATAAGTGAGACTGCCTTTTTGCAGCCGAATGGCTCGTCTGTAAATCGAAATGGAGCCACTGGACAGTTCGACGAGAGCTTGACGATTCTGTTTTCTTTCTTCCGAATGGATATCTCGCACCTTGTTAATAAAATCGATTGGTCTTGGCGAAGCAACGAGTACTTAATATAATATAATATACAAGTTACGCAACCGACAGTAAGAATCAGTAATTTCTTTCCTTGTATTATTTATAGCCGGCAATCTTTGGATTTTCACAGTTCAGCTCTATGTAAAATATCATTTATATTAAATTCGTTGCGTCTGTGTTAATTGTAACGATAATAACGATAATAACAAATAACAATAACAATAACAATAACAGTAATAATAATAATAACAACAACAATGATAATAATTGTACGAAAAAAAAGAAACTATACGAAATCAATGAAGATGAAATAGCGAAAAGCCGGCAATATAGGGACGTGGGTCCATGTAAGATCGCAGGGGGCCGTCGAACAAGCGAGGGCAACTCTTACTACCGTTAGGTAGCGGAACCCCCGCTGACAATTCGGCACTCTCAGCCCCTCCCCCCTCCCCGCCGCCGCTCCATCGACACCTGACAACCTGCTGGCTGCTACCTACAAATTGCCTTGCCCCCCTCCTGACCCCTGCCATTCCGATACTTATCATCGGTTGTCCGATACGAGCGTCTCAACCTGTGCTAACTCTGAATGTTCTTAAAATTGGATTTCTGAAAGTTGGAAAGCAATAAAGGTGAAGATTTTCTCATCCTTGGTAAAAGGATATAATCTAAGATCGATTAAGAAGCAGGAACGACGGTAATTAGACAGGCACGTACGTATTCGTGAAAGTTTGTATCAACGTAAAATTGATCGTTGAGCGTTGTAACTGTCGAGAGAAATTTCAAACTCTCTATCGTATGGTACAAAAGGTTAAATGACATTCACGTACCGTATTAATAAACATACTTTATACTGTTTACGTTATCGATTACTGCTATGATCGTTCATGATCTGAATCGACTGATCGCAAGAACAGACACATATAAATAAGTAACTCGAAATACCATGAAATACCTTTCTAACGGCTCTCTGTTTACTTTCATAAAAATGTGAAGATAAAATAGAACGAAGTTTCTTGTGCAATGAAAGATTCGGAAGATCGTTACATGTATGTACAACGTTTCATATTACGTTCGACGAACAGGAGGGCAGATCCGCGAACAGATACGAAAGAAATAACAAGAACGATGGGTCAAGTATATAAATCCAAGAGCGAATACCACACGGTGGCCCCCACGCTGTTAATTACTGGACCACACATCTCGCCACGTTGTCCTTTCAACGTGTAAATTCCAGGTATAACATTCTATGACGAATCGGTGCAAGAAAAGAACCCATTCCCTCCTATCCTCGAATGGACTGGTCCTCTCTTCTCCCTAAACGAGCCAATGACGGATCAAAATTATTAAGAATATCCGACCGTCTAATTAGAAATCAGATTTCTCTGCCTCCGTTAATTCCTTTCCCGAACATCATTGAATTCTGTTTTTTACATGGTGCTTATGAAAAGAAATTCCAGAGATTCGTTTAACAGGTATCCATTTCGTCCATTTGTTTTTCTCTTTCTTCTCTTTTTTCCTTTTTCTTTTTCTTTTTCTTTTTCTTTCCCTTTTTTTCTTTTCTCGTCCATTCTTCCAGATCATATAATTTTATGAAGTTTAATGAAACCGGCGGAACATACGAGCGCTATGATACGA
>CM026169.1:15019071-15088228 GCA_014825975.1 Bombus haemorrhoidalis
AATCGTTTTCTTTTATCGTTTATTCTAATGCTTGGTCCCCTGGTGCTGTCGCGCTTCCTAGAAATTTCTCAACCTTCCCTATTTCCCATTTAAACGCGTTTCATATTTACACGTATATGTATACGTACAGTAGATCCTATATCGTTGGATTCGATCTAATTGTAAGTTCTACCATATGGCAAGAAGAACGTACATACATAAATGTATAACGTATACAGGATGTGCCGGTTTCCTGCAAACATATTCTATCAAAGAGCAAGCAAAAGATAAGAAGATGTAAGACCAGTCGTAAGAAAAACATGAAATGACAACGGATAGATCAAAGATCGATTGTACGAACTGGAGAAAACTTGGAGAAACGTTCGGAAGTGAAACGGAATTACGGAACGAGGATCGACTGGCAATTTAATTGGCCGTTGGGAATTAACGCGAAGGATTCATGATCCTTTCAGTGAAATTAAAAGCGTCGAGCAAAAACTGTACAACGCAATGAATTCAATTCTTACGCTTCAACACCTCCAGGTATGAACATTATCACGAAGAAATGAATTTTCTGCCGTTTGCTGCACGATGAATCCCGCTCCATTATTATTAATCCGTATCGTATTTGTCTTGTAACATTTCAGCAAAGTATTTATGGGCTTACATTTACATGACATTTCCTTCTTATCTTTACTCGCGCACCACTGTGCTCTAGCACCACTTTGCGCAAACAAGCCAACACACCCTGACCCTGTATAATGCCTTTTGAATACGAAAAACATGCTTACCAGCTTCCCTAACAGCGAAACGTCCTCAGAAGTAGAGACTGCATCACGTAGAGCAATACCTAAAAAGAATAATACTTATTCTCGATGCAGCATCCCGTTTAGATTCCTTTTATGTGCCTTTCTGAATACTGTTAAAGCACCGAGAGCATCTTAGAAGTTACATTTACCCCTCTCCCTGCCCCCTCACCCTCACCCCGCCCCGGTGGCAGTGGTCGTTAAGAGGTAGAATTTTAGAGTGTCCCCCGTTGATCTTTCTGCTTTTTCGCGTTCTCTCGCTATCGTTCGCTCGGACTGGTTGTTATTCCCGACAGCTGTAGTTGCAGCAACGGGGATTGGCGATATTTTATCGAGACGGTGGAGCGCGCGCGCGTTTCTCTCGGGGCCGACAGGTGAGCACAGTGCACGTGGACAGAGGCGCATCGAATAAGGAATGCAGCTCCCGACAGCCGGAAAAGGCAGGCTGGACCAGAGGGAGAAGAACCACTGACCGGAACACATGTACAGGACCGTATATGGGAAGACATTGTGAGCGCAATCGCGTGCCACATGAGCGGTACATATTGCCTTCACAACCGACTGCTCCATTTAGGGATGTCGCCTTTCATATCGTAGCAGTTTCACCACTTGTCCCGATAGCTGATCGCTATCGGCTCACGCACGCGCTCACTCGCATGCCCACACTTCCACGACGTCTCGTCCAGTTCATCCTGCGTTGCTTCAGCCAGGCTCCAATCAAAGAAAAATTCGTCGAAATGAAACGAGTTTCGCGCACAGATTCGACTTTCGATCGATTACTTTAACGCAAGGATCGTTCGATCGTTCGAAACGAACAGGCAGATCGGTTCCACGTTTTAATCCTTTAGTTGCTATAACTCGAGTTGCGATACACAGGGGAATTTCAATTAATCTATGCCCTTTCGATGGAACTTCGATAGGTTGATCAAAACTATCGTAGCTGTATATATAAGAATACTTGTCCTATTTTTTTTTTTTTTTTTTTTTTTTTTTTTTTTTTTTTTTATTACAAGTCACAAGCTGTCTTCCTCTATCGTATATCATTATTTTAGCCAACGGTATAGAAACGAACAACGGTCGTTAAAGGAGCAAATAAATCTCAACGAATACCGATGCTGGTACGGTTGATGGATTAACGATTCGATTAACGATTCGATTAACGATTCGATTAACGATTCGATTAACGATTCGATTAACGATTCGATTAACGATTCGATTAACGATTCGGGCAAACCAGCATCCAGAATTCAGGCCCGTCCTAAACAGTTGGAACAGTTAGCGCTGCGTGGAAAAAATCAGTTTTACCGATCGCACAAGTCAATCGTCAGTCTCGAGGGGGGATCATTAAATTCGAAATGTAAATCGCGAAGGGTGCGGCAAGTGGGTGCTAATATGCGCCAGATCCATTAATCATAATGCACGGGGATACACGCAACCCCTGTTCGTGTCCACGGGGGTTGGAAAACTGTGCGAGCGGTCCGTAACTGAAACAGGTTAACGTTAGACATACCCCATCGCGTCGCTCGTTTGAGGGACAGCCGGCATTGTTCATGGCGCTGCACTACCCTAAATATTAACAACGAGCGAACAGGGGTCAGCACAACCCCTCGAAAACTTTTCCCCGGCTGCTGCTCCCTTTCGGTTGTTCCTCCTCGTGTTCGCCAACATCCCCGTGCGGGCCACAGCCGATTTTCTCTATGAGAATCTTTATGAGAACGCTGGAATGCCAAAAGTTTAATCTTCTATCGGGAGACATTTTTCACCGCTGTTCACGCTCCTTCATTTTACCTTGAACTTTCCAGCAGTTTTTCTTCCACAGAAGAAAGCGTGTTTCGCGACGCTTTATCGGCCTTATCCGCCATTTCTAGAAAGTATCGAGAAGAAATTGAACATAAATGCTCAGATAGACGCGATAGGCCGGCGTGGAACGCAGCACCTGCAACAAGCGGCTGTTAAATGTTTAAAATTACAATAGGCCACGATATTTAGTAAATAACAGCGAATGATAATATTATACTATCGCGAGATCGCTTCTTCTTCTATCGTACCCTGTTCTTAATATTATTAGATCCCTTCTTCTTAATATTATTACATTCCTTCTTCTTACTATTTTCCTTTAGAATTTACTTTAGATATACGATACCGTATTGTGTGGCTATATCGCGAACGATCAGTTTCTGTTTCGATTCGATCGGTATCCCGGATATCGCGGTAAAGATCAAGCATCTTCACGATTCTCTTTTTCTCATCTTCTCTGATTACCGTTGCCATATTCTGACCTTCGGATACTCGTAACGGCGACAGCTTTAGCGGATAGCGGACTGACCTGATCAAATGCTTATTTTACCAAAACTTTCTACAGACAACGATCGACAAACACTTGCGACAATATGGCACAGACTGGGGGTTCGAGTAACGCAGCCCGGTCTCTCGATGAATAATAAACTGGAGCGCGCGAAGAAACACAGAGTATATTCTTCGCTGGGTCGCATCTGACGGGCAAGATTCGCGTCGAATGGGTCCTTGGGAATACGTCCAGCCTGAATTCCTTGTAAACGATGCCGATGCAGTTGATGACGCCGCTGGTACGTGCGGCAGCGGCCGCTGGGTCAGCAGATGGACCAAACTGACCGGCGCTTTCAGGGGAACAATAAAGTTTCATGCACATTGTATCCCACTAGAGTGTCCTATTGTCGTCGATATATATATATATATATACACACACACATATATATGTATATATATATATGAGCTGACCGATATAATTGTGATTTCACCCACGAGTCGATCCGGCTGTTCTTCAATTTTCTAGAGGACCGTGAACGTTTCTCGGGTGCACGGTGAATCACAGCTGAAAGCTGTATACTCTCGATCGATAGCCACGTGCTTCGACTCGACTCGATGGTACGATCGGCCGAAAATTTGGAAACAGGCAGATTCGCAAAACGATGAAACATTTTCATAGCGTTGTTGCTACCGTTTAATCGGCGACACGACACGAACATTCCATCAGACCTTTCCCAACTTGCACTTTTCCATTATTTCACGTTCCCAGGCCGCGTAGTTCCCGCGTCACGTACCCTGTTAGATGCGAGATTAGCAGGCGCAGGATCCCGGCTCCGTTTCACGCGCGATGCCGATCGACAACCCCTTACACGTGTTTCTAAACAGTTTAATCCGACGATATCGCTGGCCGTAGCTCACATGCGTGAAATTACGCAATTTCGGCCGATTCCAAGCGAGTAGCAAGCGTGAGCGAGTGGTACGGCAGTCGAGGCGGCCGCCGTAAAAATGAAACTAATCAGCGCAGATCAAACAGGTGCATCGGGGTTCCACGCTCCGATGGACTTTGACTTTCGTTCAGGTTCCTTAGCCGCGTCTTCCTGCCGATAAATATCGCGCCAACTAAACCATCGTATAGATCGTAGGTACTTATAAGTCGCAACTCTTCGTCGTTTCTCTTTCTCCATCGCGACAAGAATGTTCGCCCTCTGACAGGCTAATTTCTTTGGTCAACGACCGTGACATCTTCCATGGTGAATCTACGTGTTTGTAATATATTGAAAAATCCCAGCCACTTTATGCATCGGTCGGCGGACTTTTTATTTCATTGCAGCAGAATTTCATGGAAAATTTGCCTCCCACGATTAAACATTTAGATATTAATTTAGGTGTAATTGCGTTAAGAAGGGCTTGCGTGTAAATATCCAAATATCGAAGCTTCGGATCTCCACGTGTCCAGGATATTAGGCATCCGAATGCTGAAATATCCAAGTACGAGATATTTGATATATTACGCGTATATAAATAACATATTATAATAGTGTGGACGATCGCTGACGACGAAAACTGACTGATCAATTTTCACCATTTCCATCTGCACATGCTGGTGGAACGAAGGCGAATGAAAGGTTGCGGGATGACCCGTGGGCCCTCGAAGCCGGCGCGCGGTACGCAAATCGAAATAATTAGGGGCATCGAAAGGCAATGTAGCCCCGATGTCCATCTGGCACGGCTGGTCGATCTCGCGCCACGGGCATCGATCTATCGCACGCGATGGCCGCGCGCAAAGAGGAAACACGGACGAGACTAATGATCGAGCATCGACGTTAGCTGGCGTGCAACGATCCAGCACGAGACACGCAAAGCCCGGGGCAACCTGGACTCGTGTGTCAGTCGGCTGATTGACAAGCAGAAAGATTTAGCCGCGATTATTATGATCGTCGTATCGGCCGGTTGCTGAAATTGCCGCCGGGTCGCGGCCAGGTCAACGTTAATTATAGTGGTACCGGCCGGATATCTATCAGTTTATCGGATCACCGAGTCGCCCTCCAGTCGTTCTGTATTTGTTCCGAGCGATGCCAACCTTTGTGGGAACAAAGAATCTCGATGCGAACTTTCGTTCGAATGGTTGCGTGGAATTATCGCGAACAGGTGTTGGTACTCGTAGTTACCGAAAGAAATATGCCAAAGTCGTAAAAGCCGGTCAGGCGTTGAGGTTTATACGTCTATACGTTTATGCGAGAATTGAAAGTGTAACGCGGAACATAGAAGGGCAGATAAGGAGACGGACGATGAGAATCGCGCGGAATCGTACAATTCAGAATTAGTTCTTCTTTACAGTACGTTTAACACGTTCACCGCGCATCCCACTGACACTATTCTTAAGTTCCGCGTACGATATCGACTGAAACGTGGAATCCGACTGCGAAATAATGATCATTCATCGTCATAGAACGTTGTCGACGATGCAAGGAAATTTGCGCAGCGATTCCGGTTCCTACAGATGCGTAATTTAAGGCGATGGGAGACGCGGGTTAAGCGCGTAAAAGCGTATAGGGCGTAAAAATGGTTTGACCATCGCATCGCGCGGAAAAAGAAGATTATCGTAATTCCAGTAGCCCGAACGATGTTTCTCTCGTACGAATGGTTAGAGTCGCTGAGACACGTGGAAGCGGCGATTATAAGCACGTAGGCGGTAGGGATGCTCGAAGGGGTTGACGGTCTGCCGGGGCTGCCTTGCCCGGCTACACAGGGGCTCGTTGTTATTTACGGTATTTAGATAACCGGCTTACGGAACAGTCTCGCGGCCCCATCGGACCTGATCCCATGCACGAGATAACGGCGACACTGCCACCGCCGACAACCTGCCACTAGGCTATACGTGCATTTCGCTCGCAGATTATTATAACGAGCATGCTGTTGCATTAACACGCGTATCTGCTCGCACGGGAAAGCTCGGAGCGTCTGCCGGCAAGCGCTATCGCGTTTTCGAGAAACGCCGTTGGGAAAATTCTTGCTTTTCTTCGGCCATCCGATGTGCCCTTCTCGAACAACCTAACACTATACGATAGAAACTATCGTTAATTCGTCCAGACAATTCGCACTCTGTTTCCCACTGGTTCGTCCAACTTGCCACGATATTTCTTCCACCGTCCGAAAATCAGCGCTAGTAACCTTAGTAACCAAGGCACGCGACACGTAGTCCACGATGCATCGTTCGCGACCAGTTGAGATTGAGAGAGCGGCAACGATTAATAACACCGGTCCGTGTCATGTTTCTAACTGTTTCCTTGCTGTCCAACCTCTCTCTCTCTCTCTCCCTCTCTCTCTCTCCCCCCCTCTCTCTCTCTCTCTCTCTTCGTCCAAGCCAGCAACCAACTGGCAGACAAATGAACGAACGGTGACGAGCAGCATTTCCCGCTCGGTCTGTCGTGAAAACGTCTGCCAGAGCCACCCCTTTCGATACCGATCGTCGGATAAAAACGTAATCGTCATCTCATAAATATCTTTAATCTTCGTCGAGGACGAGGTCGCCCGTTTACGAATACAAGATCCGACGATGCTATCGACGGATTATTTTCTGGATAAATGGACCTGTCTCCGGCCCGTGTCGCGATTCTATCGATCCCGTTTTGAATTAGGGGAAGCGTTACGGATTAGGGACCTAGACCATAGTTATGGTGCCAACATTGTTACAATATATGTATATGTTACAATATATATAATATATATATATACATATACGAATATGGATGAATATGGAATATGGATATATGAATATGGAAGAATAATAAACGCAACTGTGAGAAAAGTCGTGTTTCATTTTTCAGGAAGCGTAGGAGAGAACCGAAATTTTCCTAGACCTACAACTAACTTGTGCATCAACAACGTTCCCAACTTCTTCTGGCCTTGCGACTTTTCATAACTTCTTATAGGATAACTTTATAATATACGTATACGTATAAATTCTGGATCGGTAATTTCTGATTCGATATCTCTCTCCGGAGCAAAAACTACATTTGCCGAGGATAGGTTCCTTCGTAAACGACATTGCTTAAATCGCGCAATAATTTACAAGGATACAGTTCCCAAACGAGATGCCTGAATGAACATTCGGCCGTTACCACGATCATATTACTCGAAAGATTGTTTCGAAAGAAACTCGGTTCTACGAACTTAAAGGCCAAGAACTTCGTCTCCAAGAAATTGACAAATAGGTGTGACGAAAGAAAAATTGCGAGGCCTCAAATGTGGCATTCGCGAGCTCGTCGCATCGCCAGAGACAGGCTTGTCCATAGAGGTAATAATAGAAAGGAGCTTATAGCCCTCCAAGTTCTGGCATTCCAGCACGATCCACAATGACACCGGCGCGGCGTGGCTGAAGGTGCTCGGTGGAAAACAGCCCTTCGAATAAGGCGTGGTGAAAACGTTGCGCGATATTAGGCACGGTTGGTAAACGCGATAAATCTGGAAAGACGTAGTTAGACGAGTGTCAGCGTGATGTATGAGGGGTTGGGCAGGCGACGACCCATCCCTGCGTGTTCCTTCCTCCGCGCATAAGCGAACGGGAGCAGAGTCTTGTTCCTTCGTTCGTTCGTTCGTTCGTTCGTTCGTTCGTTCGTTCGTTCGTTCGTTCGTTCGTTCGTTCGTGAAACGTTTTCCGCGCTCGGCTCTGTATCGAGGATAAGGCCAGGGGAGGATTTCGCGGGAGGAATCGATGCATCACCAGACCGAAGTAGTAGGCATCAGTT
The DNA here is from genome assembly GCA_014825975.1 of Bombus haemorrhoidalis. Lineage (NCBI taxonomy): Eukaryota > Metazoa > Arthropoda > Insecta > Hymenoptera > Apidae > Bombus > Bombus haemorrhoidalis. The sequence goes on from CM026169.1 coordinate 15,026,891, forward strand.
CGTTCGACAGTCGCGTTATCTGGAATAGACGAGCCATCATGGCTGCTGCTGCTCGATTTTACATCCGCGCTGCCAATACATTTTCCACGGACTCGGAATTTGATGCTTCGTTGGAATAGACAGCCTTCGAAGATCTATTTTTTTCCAGAATATTAGACAAGCGAGCAATGATAGGTTCTATCTAAATTGGTTTCATCGATTTATTCTAGATTTTAATTGGAAAGACAATTTCGCGATATCTAAAATATCAAATGAACACTTGGCTATGCTACGTATAGGAACCTCTTCTTTCGAAAGATATTTCAAAAGATATGGTAAAATCTGTCTCTTCGCGTTACCGTGGAAAAGTGAATTCTCTCAATCGTATACAACGTAGATAACGTAACTGCTAAATAGATAACGTAAAATTGGTCTTTGTTAGAACGCAATTGCGGCTACATTTTCCAAGATTTTCATTCAAAATAATATTTTCAACTCAAACTAATCGTAAATGCGTCTCGACGTCCGTTTAAAGTCAACAATATTTTAACGCTTCGCCAGGAATTTCTCATTTGCAAGCTTCGTTTCAACCCCTCAAAAGGAAAAATTTCGTGAGAGCTGTTAGATGCGAGCCGCCATCTTCGAATTCGCCTGACAATGAGAATCGTCACGAAGGGACGAGGACGATGAATTTTATTTTATAGCCGGCGTGGGGAAGAAGCCTTCGGGATCTTCAGGGTGGAATATGTTTCGTATCATCATAGAGGGGTAACCCGCCATCTCCTTCCCATCCATAACGCTTCGAGCCGTTGTGGCAGCCATTTTGAATACATTCTCACCCAAGGAGAGTTATCTCCGAAACGTTTCGATTTCCCATTTAAAGGATCTTATATATACACGTGCTAGAGGTGGCAGGGGTGACGAGGTGAGCATCGAGAAACCGGCTAGGGGTTGGTGGTGTCTAAAAATATTAGCTGACTGCCACCACCCCGACGCCATCCTCTCTCACCCCTTCTCGCACAAACCTATATATACCCTGCTTACTTCCGAGGGAAACCGAGTATCCCTACTCCCCCCTCCCTCCCTCCCTCCCTCCCTCCCTCCTCCATCCTGTTGCCCGCGTACCTTCTCGCTTGTACGTGTTATATCCGGCTTAGAATCGTATTTATTTCGTTGAAATTATTTCGCACGTTATACTAAAATACCTTCGCAATAACTCATTGACTCAAATATCGTTCGATACACGTTCCATAGAATTTCCAAAGTTCCGTTCCTCGGCAGAGGTGAAGAACGCGATGGAAAATCGCACGTAGAATTTACAGAAGTTAGAAAATATGCAAGAGAGTAGAATTTTCAGTGAGAAGAGATCTTTATTTTTATCGAATATCGTAGGTCGATGCTATTGGTCGTTTCTCTATCGATCGATCAAATCAAATCAAATCAAATCAAATCAAATCATTAAAATCAAATATTAAGAGTAACAACTATTAGTATTGTTAGACGAGCTTACTTGACTATATTAATGAAACAACGCGTATCCCAGATGCAAACAACATGCAAACGTCATCGAGGCTAATCAACGATAGAGCAAAACATACTCGATCGCGTGCAAATCATATTCCGATCAAGAACCGCGCGGGTCATCCACGCGAACGCAGAAAAGAAAAACACTAATGTGGCCCGACCTTTTACCGGTTGCTTTCGCATTCGGTTCTCGACGGTGGCGAGCAATATGGGAAAGCCGAGGGGGTATCTTCTTTTCCCCCGTCGTTTCCCTTGGAAGGGGTGGGCGTTGAGGCGCGGCACAACGTGGCGCAACGTGGCGCAACGGGAGTTACCGCATCACCGGCGTATGCTTATTTCGATTGAAATACAGTCCAACACCTCTGCTGGTCGAGACGTCGAAGGGACAACCCCTCTCGAGGATATTGTTTCAAACGAATATGCAAATCATGAGAGCCAGCCCCGTGTACGTGGTCCGCTGTAATTTCTATTACCAACGCGAATGGATATCCTTAATGCTCTCCAGATCTAAAGGAAAAACGTGCGCCGAATGTGCTGCCAGCTAACCACCTTCTGCCCCCACGTACAACCAATTCCCCCGCTGAAGATCGCCGTTAACGGTGTAAACAATTTTCATTAAAGAAAACTGGGGTTGGAGTTTCTCTTTTTCTTTTCTTCCCTCTTTATCTTTTCCTCTCTCTTCTTCTTCTTCTTCTTCTTCTTCTTCTTCTTCTTTTCTTTTCTTTTCTTTTCTTTCTTCTTCTTTTTTTCTCCTTTTTCTTTTTTTTTCTTTTTCGGAGACGGTGCGAAGGTTCGAGGATAGAGGTATCGATTGATAGCATGCGTACGTTTCGCCGATACTTTCGTATATGAAATTCTTGGTGTAAACCACTTTTGTGTTAACTTAATTCCTACGTTTGGTCAGGTTACCGATCGTGTTTTTCTTTCTTTCTTTCTTTCTTTCTTTCTTTCTCTCTCTCTTTTTTTGTTTTTTTTTTTCAAATCTTTTAGCGTTAAAATGTTTCTCAAGCCTGTGCATAGAACGTATATTAAGGAACGAAACGCATCTATAAACGTATGCCAGTAGAAGAGGAAGGATTCTCTTAACGCTAGATCGACCGATTATTCAATGTATATTTAAAATTTATATTTAAAGAAAGCATCGTAAGTGAAGCGATACGACGACGACAAATAGGTATGGGTTTAAATTTACAAGGTAGACTTGTCATATAAGTAAATCTATATTAGATATAAGTGATTTAAAGGTTAGTGGATATATTAAGAAACGAGCACACAGATTTCGTGTGAAAGGAGGCGATAGGAAAAATAATTTCATAGGGCGCAATAACTGTGCGCGTCGGTTTCTCTCAACGATCACGAAGTCTATCGTCAAACGCCTTGAAACGGGACTGGCTATCTGAAAACAGTGCCGAAAAGAAGCAGCTGCGAAAATCAGATTTGTCCGGACCAAGAAGGAAACGAAATTGATGTCCCCGGGGCTGCAACCCCCGGCCGCCGGGGGTTAACTAAGTGAGCGAGTGACCCGTACTTTGTTCTCCCGCGGCCGGCAAGAATATATTGATAGTCAGCTCAAAACTCCATTACGACCGGGCCGACTATTCTCTCGTAAATACGGAAATGCTATCCCATTATTTACTGGTTAATTGGATTAATGAGACTCGTTATTTCGTAGAGGGCGCCGCGAGTCTTCCGGCATGGCAACCAGAGTAGAGAAGAGAATTAAGAGGGGTGAGAGGTTCTGGGGTCGGAGGTTCAGGGCAAAGGGTAAGACCGTCGCAAGTACGTGGACAAATACGGTTCGGAACAATGTTCACGCTCTTCTCCGCCTCCTTCGTGGATGAACGTGCCACGGTATATGGAGCATACGGAGAATCGCTAAAATTTTGCGATCGTGTTCTTCTCCGTATGCAACATTTGTTTCTCGAGGCTAACGCTATCGATAAAAGAGTTGGAAAATCAATCAACAGTGGAAAACGAAAGATAAACTTGTATCCTTATGACTCTATCTATCTTCAACGCGATTAAGACAAATTCTAAAGTCTGGTAAACGCGTCGAGAACAAAACGAGGCTTCTTATTGCGACTTAAAGCATAAAGTAAGATTGGCGGTAAAAACTAATAACATAACATTGTACAAAGTTAGTTATTCATCTAACAAGAATCACCGTCGCTCGATCAGAAATAAAAAGTTGCCAACATAGAAAGAGCGAAAGTGACATCTAAGAAGTTTCCACGCTACGACCCCGCAATCCCATTTCAATCAGAGTAAAAAATGCCAGAGACACGCTTGCTTGACATCGATTAATTATTCTTAATGATTCTGTACGGTTTAGTTGGCGAGTTTCGATTATTCGCGCGATATTGACGCGATAAATCAAAGATTCTGGTTACTCGTTCGAACACCCTCACTACAGAATTGTACTTCCGAAGCTGTGACTCGATTCCATTAATCAGCGTCGCCAGTGGCCCCATATTATATAGAATAAAATTAATGAGATACACAGAAACGCACTCGACTTCCGGCTCGCAGTTCCGGCAGACCGGGACACCCTTTGCTCGAGCGGTTAATGTTATGGGTGTTGAATGGAGGACACGGTTCTCCACGCGCCGATGAATTTCAATACTTACGTGTTTAAAGATTGCTTATGGCGACCGTTACTTATGTATTTCCTATGAAAATCTCCCCTTACACTCGGAATATCGAAACGGACTTTCACAACTTAATGTTTTACGGTAATGTTTCGTCCTGTCTATACCGTACAATGCTTAAACATGCGTAAGTACCAGTAAATAGAAGTATCAAGCAGAAGTACAAATTAATAGATAATTTCTGTTTTCAAATAATTGTTCGCACATTTTAGAATAAGCGTGTAAATTATAATTTGATAGTTGAACTAATTACGAAAATGATCGATTATGTCCAAGTATCGCGTTTAATCTCTGCTTATATTACGTTGTCCGGAAAGTGTCTTTCTTTCACATACTTTATGGTACAATAGCGCATCTTTATACAAACATAAAACCTAATCTGTCGAACGTTGTAATCTTTATCTTGATAGGACAAAACGGATCATACGTAATTCGATAAAATAATATAGAACGCGAAATATCGTGCATCCATTATTCCCTTATAAAACGAAAGCAACTATACGGACGACCTAATAATAATATGATAATTCCCTGCTAAAGTAGATAGGCAATTTTGATCGAATTTCTATTTTCCACGAACCGGCTGTCCCAAACCAAAAAGCCAAATCCGAACGCAACAGCCTAATGTTTCTTTCGCTGTGCTCGCGAGTTCACGAGTCGAAAGCACGAAAAAGAGGAGTCTACTAAACCAACCATCCGTGAAATCCAACCTCCGACGACTAGTAATAAGAATTTCTCGAAGCTTCTTATCTCGGACAAAAATCGAGGGGATGCAAAAACTAAAAGCAGCTCGTTCCCCTTTTTACTTGACCATCCGGTAGAGCGTAGACGGTCGAGCAGGCAAAGAACAGAGAAGCGTCCCATCCCCGGAAACTCATCAAAGACAACTAATCCTCGCGACGATGGCAGGTTGGACGGCTCGACGGAGGAACGGCGGAGGTCGGTAGCCAACAGGAGGATCTTGGCTATACGTGGTATGTATATATAGTACGTGGACGCGTATACGAAAGGGCGCAAGCAAGAACTCCCCTCCTTCGTCATTGGCACGCACGTGACCACCGGCCACAAGCAGCACACACACGAAAGGGCGAAAGGGGGAAGAGAGACAGAGAGAGACAGATAGATAGATAGATAGATAGATAGATAGATAGATAGATAGATAGATAGATAGATATGTACATATATATGTAGAGAGAGAAAGTGTGTGTGTGTGTGTGTGAGTGAGAGAGAGAGAGAGACAGAGAGACAGACAGACAGACAGACAGATAGACAGACAGACAGACAGAGAAACAGAGACAGAGAGAGAGAGAGAGAGAGAGAGAGAGAGAGAGAGAGAGAGAGAGAGAGAGAGAGAGAGAGAGAGAGAGAGAGAGAGAGGGAGAGAGAGAGAGAGAGAGAGAGAGAGAGAGAGAGTGAGGAAGGGAGGAGGACAGAGAGAGAGAGAGAGAGAGAGAGAGAGAAGCAGAGAGAGCCGGTGGTCGTACAAAGAGAGGTTTTCGGAGGGATTGGAAAGAGAGGGCTGTGACGCGTGAGAGAACGAAGGGTCGCTGCGGGGTGGCGGAGACTACGAGCTTGCTGCTCCCCGGTTGCTGCTACTGCTGCTGCTGCTGCTGCTGCTGCTGCTGCCGCCGCCGCCGCCGCCGCCGCCGCTGCTGCTGCTGCTGCTGCTGCTGCTGCTGCTGCTGCTACTGGTGTCCAGGGAGGGACGAGAGGGTGTAAAGATGGCGGCCAGGGAGGGGGAGAGAGAGAGAGAAAGGCCGCGCGTCGGTTATGATAAGGCGATGCTTTAATGACAGCGCGTTTCTATGGCAACGGGCGTGTAGGGGCCGGCCGCCGCGACGCCCGGCGTCGGTCAGCACCAGGGTGGAGGGCGCATTGAGCGGCCAGCCGCCATACTAGTGGACACACAGCCTCGATTCTCAGGGATGAATTTCTGTGTGCGCGTGCTATTCTCACCCCCCTCGGTTACCCTGCCACCCTTCTCGATGTATACGTGCTCTTATTCTCTCTGCCTCGCCCTCTTCTCTGCCTCCTCAGCCGCCGTCTGCTGCTCCTCTTCGACCCTCTTTCTACACCCCCTCGACGTATATACCCCCACACGCCCACCCCCTCCTCTCTCGTCCTCGTCCTCCTCATCATCCTCCTCCTCGTACTCTTCGCTGGCTTCCACAGCAGGGCCGCAACAATGCTGCGCTATCTGAAAACTGGACCGGTGACGAGTCTCGCGTTTCAAACAGAGCGAAAGGTTCGTCCACGATTCGCCAAACATTTGTCCGTCGGTGGTATCTGTCGGCGTACCTTTGAAGGACGTTTGAGAAGCGTCCGTATTTATATACATATTTCGTATTATCAATATTTATCGACATAGGCACACATATCCGATTGATTTTGTCAAGCGCATCTTCTTCGAAACCTAAGCCTTCCAGTGAAACCTTGCTATTTCCAATTTTCGTTTTGATTTTGATTTTGATTTCGACTTTGACTCTGTCCAGCTGTCCGAACTATCTATTTCGAATATTCCTCGCCTGTACTACGATCTACAACCGATCCTGTATTTTAGCAAGTCGAACTTTATCCAAATTAATCGATTATAATAAAATATCGTCCGAGGATGATACGCTTTGCGTCATTCTCGAACGACCGTAACTTTGACACAAGATACGAAAGAACCATTCTATCTAAATGGGATAATCTAAAAACTAAAACGAGTTATTCCACGCGAGTGCACTCGTAGAGAGCACGCCACTTCCTTAATCATCTTTCGCGCCAGATTTATATCCTTTTTCAAGGATTATCGAATAGTTGGGGGAATACCAAGCAATTTTGCGTACACATCCGGTTGACCGGATGCGGTGTGTTAATTTCAATTTGTACGGTCCTAGGGCAATATCGTGTCGGTAGGTAGGATGTACATAAGGATTTCCCAAGTTATTAAGCGGCTTCAGAAGTTTCCCCGTAAGGTTCGGATTCCCACAATTAAATGAACCGTAGGAAGCCCCCGTTGCGTGCGAGAAGGCAACGGGCTGCTCACCTGCCGGAATTGCTTGGGACAAGGTCGCCTTTCAGCGGCTACATTTTAGACAACATCAAAGAATCTTTAATCGCCCCCGCGTGCGGCCCCCTCCGCGCCATCTCTCGGTGAATGCCCGCGATAATCGGGTTGCCCTTCACCAGGCGGAAATTTTCAAGGGGGAAACTTTGCGACACCAAAGTCAATTCTAATATTAAAAGCTACCACCACGAATCGTTTGATAGCCGTCCGTCCCGCTCGTCAGTCACCTCTCCATTTGCTCTTCGTTCTATTTCATTATTGGCATCTATATAATCACAAGAACATTGCCATTTTTCCCAGTTCTTCGAAAACAGTGGACCTAGGAATATTCAAGTCTTAAAATCAAACGACTTGAAATAAAATCTACATATAGAGTTTTTAGTAGCCGCGAAACATCGAATAGTAAAAAGAGTCCAATCTGCCGAAACTTGAAAACGAAGCGAAATCTGGAAAACGCGCACGGAAGGTGGACGGAACCGAAGATAGTCTCGCGTGGAAGCAAAGACAGGAATAGATAGAGCGACGATCACAGAATTTCGAAGGGTGCCCAAGCCGATTGCCGCGGACAAACCGAGTATCAAGTATCCGGGAACACACACGGGGGATGTTTAGGGGAACGCAAACATACCGTGTCTCTGCATTATGGATGCAACGGAGTGGACCGCCGCCGCCACCACCCCGTTCACCCACCCACTTCGGCCTTCACCCTCGTCGTGTACACCGTGCGAGATGGTTGGCTGGAGCTACGCTGCCGCTCGCATTTATTTATAATCAAATTCCGTGTATACCGGCGACCGATGCCCGACTAAATTTCTATCCCCCTGAATGTGTACACGCGCCCGAACTCGCGCGAGTACGAGCGCGAGCGCGGACGCGAACACGAGAGCGCGAGCGCACGCGTGCAACCATCTCACGAATAGAAATGCCAGACAGAGATGGAAAAATGAAACTGTACGTCTGATAGAGGGAAACGCAAGACGAGCAAGAGGGTTCGGATAGAGAAAGATGGAGGGGCAGAGAGTGAGAGAGAGAGAGAGAGAGAGAGAGAGAGAGGGGCAGAGCGACACGGACGGATTCGGCACAAACAAACGTGTACAAATACGTGTACGCTGTACACCCTCCTGATCGAGGATAGATTCTACCGTCCAGCCCCAGCAGCCGTGTGGGTGGCGACGAGGAAGGGGCGGAGGGGCAGAGCGCGGATTCGCTCGGCGGTCAATTTAAAAATCAATATTGACCGAGGAGCAGCCAATCCTTTATTTATCGACGCGGATTGTTGGCTGCAGAGACGCGGCAAGTAGATTGCTCACCCCTCGCTCTTCCAGCCCCCCTCCCCCTCCGTCTATCCTACCCGTTGCCATGTTGCTTCAAACGCGTCCTGAATAATGCGGTCATTCTTGTTACAGCCCGAACGAAAGACGGCCGTGCCGCTTTTGCAATAACAATCGTGACTGGGTTTCTTTTCGTTTTCCATGCTATTCCGGGGTTCGTTGCTCGTCGACCATGGCACCCGAAGTCGCTTCGAGAGTCGCGGCCGGATTTACGGAGACGGTTTACCCTTTGCGTCTCGCGGTATGATACGACTTTTCGCTGGAAAAATCTCTTCTTTGCGCGTGAACCGTCTTCAAAATTTTATAAATTAATAAAACAATTGACATTTATTTTCACTCAACGACAAAAACCCAATACGTACAATCTCTGTCACTGTACAGTCTGCGAGTCCGTAAGACGCGTTCGTTTCTGCTCGTTTGCTTGCCAAAGTAGAAGCATTCGTATCGACGATCGTCCTCTTGCCTGAGATGGTGTACTCGTTACTCATACTCCATGTGAAACAATCTCGACTGTAACAATGTAAACTGTAACAACTTTTAAACCACCACTAACGATAGCTGCAAAAAAATGTAAGAAGGTAAACGAAAGTTTGTAATTTCGTAAATGATAAAACGTCGAGAAATCGCCTTCTATCCAACGTCGTGCATTTGCTATATGGACGCGACGCTTTGCCGATCGAAATACCGCCATCGAATCCGATTGTCTTTAAATAGCATCGGATACGGACAAGAGCCAGGAAGCCGTAAAAAAAATGGCGCTCCTTCTTTCTCGAACGAGTAACCGATCGAACAAAGGGAAATCGTTAACCGGTTTACTTAGGAGAGTAAACGTTCGGTGTTGCGAGAGGTGATCTCGCCGATCATCCCCGCGTAGAGGGTAGACTACCGTGGAGGGTAGAGTACATAATCATGGCATGGTGGTCAGCTTTGGGGTGGCCTGGCTCCATTTTTTGGATTGATTGTCCATAATAGTGGGTGTTTGGGGTTGTGGCCTGATCAAAGGCGGCAGAGTCAAGGCGGAGTCCGGAAGATGCGAGGCTCAGCATCGAGGGTTCAACCCTCGGAGGCGAGCTTCGAGTAGACGCGATCAAGAAACCTGATATCGCTAACTCAAAAAGAGATGACTCTTTTCACAATGGTCACACGAGTTTCTACGCCGTATACTACGGTTATACAGTGACGTTCAGATTTTTTTCTTTTCCTTTTTCTACTTTTCTTTTTCTTCTTTTTCTTTTTTTTCTTTTTCTTCCTTTCATGTATGCCTGCCATTAAGAGATCAAGCGCATCTTCGTCTATTCGGTGGACTAAAGTCGGATTGAAGTATCGTTTTAGTAATGGATCTTCGAACGAGTCACACGATCTCTATCGACTTGTCCTCTTTCAACATATTCATCTTCAACTATGACGGCGTAAGCAGCGAAACTTATTATTTTCGTGTGTATTCTACTTGCCTATCCCTTTCTCACCTCTCTGTGTACGTTCCGTTGGAAAAATCACAGATTAATCGCAGATTATTCGTTAAATATTTTTACTGTCGCAACAATCGTAAGAGTGTTTCACACGAACACGCACACGCACGCGCGCGCTCATAATATGTGTTTTACAATGTAGAAGGTATAGAACGTCTGTAATAACATCGACGAAAACGGAGTTTCCATTTGTGTGCGTGCAGCAAGAAAACAGGAAACCAAGCGAAGAGATTGACGTGACAGCCCTATCTTATCCCAAGTCTTCCTACCGACTTGTTAATATTTGTTCAACCCTTTGGTGCCATTTGTTTTCATATGACAGGGGGAGGGGGGGGGATATCAGACAGAAATCGAAGTCTAATATCGGTCTATCAATATCCTTTCTCCGCTAACATAAATATTTCCGTATGCTTCCCGAACGTTCCCGATTATGAGAAAATTTTGCCAGAAAATGCAACCGGCCGGCTTTATACGATCGAACGTTTCGCGAATAGAGAGAAACGTTGGTAGGATAGCTAGGATACCGGGACGAAAAGAAAGATCAACGGACCAATTATTCGTAACATAGACATCTCCGAATTGGCCTGATCAAAGTGAAAGTTTTCCAGTCCATCTGGGATCAGGATGGACAGAACGGTAGCAGCACGGAACAGCCAGTCAACCAGGGTGGCTGTTGGGGGTGGGTGGTTGGCTGGACGCAGTCAGCTCGGTGTGAAATTAGCGCAGATGTCGCGGTGACGGCTCATGGTGCAGCTTCTCTGTTCATTTTCCAGGAGACTGGATCGGAAAGGGGACGCAATTCCTGCGAGTCTGGATTTTCAGTCGCCGCGCACTACCGGTATTAAATGGTCGTTGACCCAATTAATCCTTGCCCGAGGAATTGGCCAAGAAAATGTAATTCCCTCGTATTATTGTTGTTAATCGGTAAGACGTTTCCCGACCAACTTCCAATTAAGCGGAGTACTCGCCCGATTTAGAAAGAATATTCCTAGATTTATCGTCTTCGACCGGCTTTATGTTCCGTACGGCTACGAATCCGATCGATATTTTAGCAACGCGTACGCGTTTGATTCGAAAGAGGGCATATTTTCTGAAAATAAGACAATTTCCTTCGACACAGCTAATTGATTATTACTAATAACTATTGATAATTATTCGACTATATCCAGTTTCATTTCCTCGAGACGAAGATTTTCTCGCGTTTTCTGTGAATCCTGCTCTCTACTCTCGAATGAAGCGGCAGATACATCAAACCGCTGGACATATCGGCCAACATTGTTATTTAATTGTAAAATAAAACTAAACGTTGGCCAAGGTTCTCGATACGCGATAGAAATCTATAGTTTAGAATCATACCTCTACGATCATCTTAATCTACGATTAATTTATACTATATACTATACTATACTATAGTACTTAGTCTTACCTTAGTCTTATCACCTATTATATTTTATACATTCTGTGTCTGCAACCCCTTTGAGGATTGCCGCTCCTGGTTGATGGTTTCAACTCGCTTACCCTATTGCATCGTCATCGAGAGCGGAAACACAAGCACGGTAACTCACGACGACTGGGAAAGCTGTCGCGTGTACGTGTACAATATCGTACAATATGTACGTACACGCGTGTATCAAGGAGCTTCGGTCCCTGGCTGGCACATAATACAGCATCGACAGCGGAGTTTTCGCGAGGCCGTCTGGGCAAAGGATCGAACGGTTGTATGGCGCGGGGTCGGAAGGAAGCGGGGGCGGAACAGGAAGCCAACCACCCACCCCCCCTCCTCTACCCTTGGAGGTTCGCTCGTGCCGCGCAGTACAATATCGCGGCAACATAACTCTTCTCCCCTCGTTCATTCTCCGCAGCCCGGCAGAAACATCAACCCTCATCCTCCTCGGTAGCCATGTGCCCCCGCTGCAACCCCTCCGTGCCAGCAAACTTCGTCCAGCTACACCTCCCGCCCGCTTTGTTTCAATAATACTGTTTATATTGGAACGTGGAGCATTGATCTGTTTGCGCGGCTCGGCAGCCCGCTCGCGTCCACGTCGCGCTAAAAGATGGACATATCGGACGCGATTTTCAGATCCGGATCCACGCCGTCCCCCCGACCCTGCTGCCTATGCGTAGCAAGATGGGCCGCGATGATCTCGCCTGTATAGTCGCGCTACTAAAAGTAATCACACGAATCGTCCTTTTGTCATTAAGTCGATGATCTTTTGAACTGCTCGTCTTTAAAATCGACGAATCGTCGCTCCCCCCCCCCCTCCCCACTCCCACCTCCCCTCTACGGATCATGCACTTTCTTGGGTCGTTCGTTTACGAGACGCAAGGATCTATTTTAGATTAGCGGCGATCAAAATTTTAACGTCACTTTCTCTATCGTGCACGGTGGAAAGCATACACAATCGATAATAGCCATCGATTTCGACGAAACTTTGCTAGTTCTTAGTTCTTAGACATACCAAGTGCTTCTTATGCAAGTATTCGACGCGCGTTTCTTTATTACCCAAGCGGTGAACATTATTTTTCTGACGGGTAAAAATATGTTTACTACCGATGTATCTGATTTAACCTTGGAATAACAGGACGACGGTAGAGTACAAAGAATGCCACGTTAAAGAAGAAAACCGACGATCCACCGTTTTCTCTTATTTGGAAATAAAATTCATCGCTCGGTAACGCTTACTGTAAGGTTAAATACGAAAAAGATGTATCCAGCGAGGCAACACTTTTCATCCGGCAGGCCGTTTGCCCGTGAACCGTGTGTCGCCATACGATGGATCCAATGAATTCCACGGCTTTCCAATTCCGTTCTTAGAAATGGAGTTTGGATGGAGTTGATGAGGTTTCCTCTGGAAAATACACACTCGAGTGGCGGAGAGAAGCGGCCGGAGGGGGTGGATGGCGGCAGCGGGAGGGGGGTCGTTCTCAAACTTTCTTTTTTCTTCGCGGGGAATGTATCTCGGGGGCAAGAGTGGGTACGAGTCAAGGGGTTTGGTCAGCGGCAGAGATGGACCACGCGATTCTATTGGTCAGATGTGATGCGCATGAGCCGTAGGGGTGAATGAGAAACGACGGGAACCTGCAATATAACCTGAAGAAAGACTCGATCGGAGTCAGGTCACGTAATGTTCCTCCACCTCTTCGGGCTCTACTTTATAACTTCTATTAATCCTTTCGCATCGGGGCTTAGCTTGCCCTAATGAAAAATCCTTTCCCCACGACCCAACATCACCAACCTTCCCCCCTCCCCCGGATCCACGGTCCTTGGTCCCCGGTCCTTGGTCCCTGGTCCGTTTCCATTTTTCCTACTCCACCGATATATGGCACCGTTGAGCACCGATGCCGGATATCGCGTCGAGCGTTCGATCCTTCCACCGTTGAATATTTCCGATAGAAATCGTACGGCCGCGTTGCCTTCGTATCGATTTAAAAACTCGCTGGAAACCAGTGAAACTCGTTAGGTGATCATTAGACGCGAAAGGACAGTTTAGTCGACATAAGGAGCGTTTTCGAATCGACTTTCGAGAAGATTCAAGTAATTCGAAAAATCAAAATCCCCGGCTGATCCGAACAAAAAAGGTTTTGAAACTCGCGCGACTCTGAACTCGCGAACTCGTTACGTTTCACATTTTACGCCATATCTGCCACGCATCTATACTCTCGAGATTTAAAAAGATAAATTAGCAGAATCGTCGTTAATCCGACGTTAAGGCGACGTACTCGTGAAAATATGGTATCCACCAAAAACTAAATTGATATTGTCGGCGATACCAAAGTGTTAGAAAAACGCAGCAATCGCGAGAAATCGTCTGGAATATTGACGAAATGACGCGAACCCCGATTGAAATTCAACGCAGCGATGTTCGTCGGAGCTGGCGGTGCAAGGAGCCGAAAGTTGTTCAACGGAACGAAAACAAACCCGAGAAGTCGAGATGCGTGCTGGAAAAGCGGCAGCCAGGAACAATGCCGCTAGACCGAGTCTCGTCCCTCGTCGAAAGAACAGAAACAGCTTTTCACGGCATTGGGAACACGGAAAACTAGCTAACGACTCGACAATTCGCCCTTATTCGCCAATCTTGGCCCCGGCTTCCGGGCGCCGCTGTTTATCCGAGCGTGTCGAGCATGACTAGAGTACGACATGAATAACCGAGTAGTTGAATTCTGCTTGTCGCGGTTCTATAATATTATCAGAGCATTGTGCCCGACTAATTAGCTGTACTAATGCAATCTTGCCTGATTACGCATTCCGCTCGCCGATCTCGAAGCCTCGGCCTCAACTTACTACGTAGAACGGTAGAAACGACATCTCGACGTCTTGCCTAGGTGGCAAGATCGTGAAGTGTTTCCAAAAACACGAGCCAAACGCCGAAGAAGGACCTTCTTTCGTCCTTGAAACCTTGAAATACGATACAATCGTATCTCGGTTACTATCTTCGAAATTTATTTCTCTTTTGAAATCTTTATCAAACCTTTGCTAATTTACGTCGTTGTTCGTTTTCTTTTTTCTTTTTTTTCTTTTTTCATTTTTTTAACACTTAAAAAAGCCGCAAGGTATAATTCGCCGAATTTTCTAGTAGCATTCTTTTCAAAAACGCTATTAATATCGTACGTGGCTTTGGCTGCGAAACGAATCGGTTTAACCTCGAAAGAGAATCACTGCAATTTCATGCATATTCAACCGTTCTAAAAAGAATTTTCAACTATCTCAAACAAAAGATACACGAAACGATATTTTATTTCGTATAAACCGCACAGCAAGCAAACGCGAAAGTAGTGTAGAAATTATACAAAAATATATGAATATACTTCTTGATACGATCCAGATGAAAGAATCTGGCTCTGATCAAATAAACATGTATGACGTGTATGTGTGTGAGAGCGTGTGTGTGTGCGCGCGCGCGCGCGCGCGCGCGTGTGATGCGTAACAAAGTATATATAACGTAGATAAACTCAGGTTTTCGAAAATGCGGCTTTAAAAAACCGATTCAAATTATAATTCGCCATATCGTTTCGAAATTCAAAGCGCACCCTGCTACATACCGGATACCAAACTTGGAAACTCGTCGCTTCGAACTTTGAAATTCGAATTGTTCGTGAGACGACAGATTTCGAACTGAAAATTATACGGCGCGATCCTTGCCATTGTCACAAACCGAGTAACTGTCATTTCAAGTTCAGTTTCAGATTCCGATCGATCCAAAAGCTATCTCTCTTCCCACTCTGTTATTCTACATCCTTTCGTATCTTTTCATTTAATTTTCCTCTTGGCTATTTAGCCGGCTCGAATTCAAATATTACAAGCGATTTTATCCGCCGTTCTACGTGCACGAACTTAGAAATTTATATTGAATCCGAGCGTCGACAATTTTTATATCCTTAGCCAACATTTACAATACCGTGTTTCTATCTTTGGAAGCTCTCAGGAAGTGAGCGGAGGTAAACGTAAAAAGAGTACGAAATAAAGAATCGATCGATGGTTACCGGCTGGCTACGCGACTTTCATTCTGTTCGGCAAATATTTGATCAAAACTGACGTCAGAGTGGAAATCCACGGTCTCCGTGGCCGTTGGGGGAGGCAGTGGGGGAGAGGGGTGTCATTGTTTCGAAAAAATTTGTAAAGATCCAAGCCCGGTCACAATGATGCAAACGTGTAATCACCGACTTTTCTTTTTCCTTCTTTTTTCTTTTTTCCTTTTTTTTTTTTTTTTTCGCCCATTGAATATTTTTGGTGCGCCGCGCAATTCTTCGACCGGGCCGATTCGAGCTTTTTCCAGGCCATCTGAAAAGCTGTGATCACCGATTGTCACCGTCGGACCACCCGGTACCGGACCAGTTGGAATGAAAAATAGATGAACGCATTGAACCCTCAACCCCCCGGCCACGCGGGATTTTTTTTAGCAAAAACGGGAACGCGTCGGCTAAACGTTTCGCTGCGTGGACGCTCGTTTTAAGAGAGATTGAGTTACGTTGTTTTTTGAATTTTCTGTCCGCCCCCTTCTTTTTTCTTTTTTTTTTTTTTGCTGCCGTTTTTCCTTTTTTCCTTTTTCCTTTTTTTCTTTTTTTTTTTTGTCGTTTTTGCGATTGAATTGTCGGGTAGCAATTAAGCGGAACTGTCGATGGAAATATTTGAACGGGCGAAAATTGTCCGCGTAATGAAGATGCACCGGAGTATTGTATTTCGTCAAACAGATATTGTAAGCGAATCGCAACGAATCGATCGTAATAACGTGATTGAAGCGGGAAATATTAGTTTGTTGGGTAATCAATTGGAAAATTTAGGCCGTCTAATACGGTAACAAGTACGTTCAAAATTAAGCAGATTCCTGATAGATCTTGGATAGAGAACCGTAGAATGCAGAAACGAGGACATAGGGTTTAGTCTGGAGGAGATTTTCTATGGAGACAAAGAGAATAAATAGTAATTTTAGTAATCGTATCAACTAGGTATTTTACGAGGTTGGACGTTAGCCACTCGTAGAACTGATCCGCGGTCTGTCTCTCGTAATCAATTTAAGAAACGCGATAGAAAATATTCCAAACTATTTAAAGAATTTCTAACGGATTAGTAGTAGTCGTGGACGCGAAAGTAATTAATAAGATAAAATAAAATGGAAAATATGCTGGATTATACATAAACGTTTCATCTTCGAATTGTCATGGTGCGTGGCAATCAGAATCGATTGGTAACTGTCATTAACCGACATTATCTAGCAACGGTTAGTTTCGCGGGTTCACGAGTCCGGGGATCACTCGCTGTTTGCACAGTTACGCGTAAATCTGTGGTGTAGGCATCGGTTCCATATTAAAACACCCCTATGCTATTCTCCGATGGTAAGAAATAATAGCCGCGACAAGGGTCGAAGAGGGTCATCCTCCTCTCACCTTCTCGTTCAACGATCTCTGTCCGATCTTTCCGGTTTTTCGTCTCTCTTTCCCTCGTCCTATCCCCCATGCCTTTCTCCACGGAGCAATTTATCCACGTTATACCCTCGGTTAGCCACGGTGCGTGTTTTGACAAGGAACAGCATTATTAAATGCCCCGGACATCTGATCCTCAGACGAACACCCATAATCTACATAATATGCGTTTACGTCACGCGTTGACGGTCATCGTACAGTGCCGTGCATCATGGCCACTAGCTGGGATTATTTTCTGTCCTCCTCCTGCTTTGGATGGAAACGACGTTTAGTTTATTTATCTTGCCTTCGTTACCATCCTCGGCGAGTGCTAGTAGTAACTGAACGAATGCAAAATGCGTCGATCCTTAACACGGTAATTTGTATCAGAAAGCGTTCTTGACAGTTGTTACACTTCAAACGTGGTGATATTTTAATGGACGTAACATGTAATATTACATGTAACGATAAAATATTAAACGCGGAAAATATTAAAAGCATAATATTCGCTATGTAAAATAAGCAGGCATTTAAATGACGAAACAAATGTCCGTTAATCCGTATTTACATAAATATTC
This sequence comes from Bombus haemorrhoidalis, assembly GCA_014825975.1. Lineage (NCBI taxonomy): Eukaryota > Metazoa > Arthropoda > Insecta > Hymenoptera > Apidae > Bombus > Bombus haemorrhoidalis. Next base: position 15,044,369 of record CM026169.1, read on the forward strand.
GCAGTTCGATGATTATTAACGAAAGATTAAACAACTTGGTAAATTACCAATTTACCAATTCGCGCATTGTGTCAAGGATAGTGGAACAAACGCAGGAGCCATGCGCTTTAATCCGATTTGAAGACGTCGGCCTTAATACAATCGCATAACGCGCGAAAATTGAAAGAAGCAAAGGGAGCAAAGGAAAAGAAAATGTTAAAGGAACAAGAGGACCGTAGAAATCTGCAAAAGGGAAATTAAAGGTCTGCGAAATGCTAAAAGCCCCGTGTTAAACGGTCCTGCTCGGCCGATCAAAAAGGTGGCTTCTTTGAAAAGGAGTGACGACGTGGAAAAGCGAGCAACCCTCCCCCAAGCCTGGTTTGGCTGGCAGTCTGGCAGTCTGGCAGTCCGGTGGGCCTGGCAGCCTGGCAGCCGACAGCAACCCCTGGGTAACGGGGTGTCTTGTCATAATACAGGCCGTAGTACAACTTAATGATCTATTGGTGCAGCGCAGTCGGGGATGTAGCATAATTCTCGACACGCTTCCTGTCACGTGGATCGGCCATTCGATACGTCCTCTCCTGCCATTGAACGGGATTACAGCCGTACATGGCTAATTTTTCTCATGCCCACTGTCAGCCTGTTATCTCTGGATGATCCGGCTTCCATTTGGCCCACGACATCCTGTCGCTCCATAAAGAACGTGGGATTTCGCCCATTTCCGCCGATGACACGAAAATGACCAAAAGAGATAAGGATGATCGGTGACTTTCCTGATCGAACTCTGATTTATCGTTGGATGAAAGAATCCGAGCGTTTGTGTATACCGGGATCATATAAGTCGCCGTTCATTTTCTCGACACTTTGGTCGATTTTTATCAACAGTGGTATCTAAATTTCGCTATAGTATAGAAATTAACGGTGAACGAATAATTAGCAACGGTACTTCCCATCCCTCTATAGAGCCGGCAGATTAAGTTTAAATAATATAATAGAGCAATAATAAAATAATACAACAATAATAATAATACGGATGTTTTGCCAGTTACTACATTACGTATTACGTGTTCGGTATGGTTGTATACGTATCGCTTGCATTGACGTTCAAAAAGTCTTTCCATCGGCTTCGAAAAATTCTACCACCTGCTTAATCCTCAATCGAATAGAATAATAAATTAAAATCCGAAAACGAATTTTTAGCAAGCACTTTGTTTTCCAAATAATAACTAAATATTTCATATAAATATCCTAAACCTAAATACCTTTATAACTCGCGGAACTCTCAAAGTTCTTTACTTTATCCTCCTGTTGCCTACCATTATGTTGCCTAGCCGACATTCGATATCTCCTTAATTCTGGCAGTCGAAAAGGAGCCTAACATTTCATTTGCCCCCAAGGCTCTCCTGTCCTATTGACGTGTCCCGCGCCGCGCCGCGGCCAATGAATCACTTTTTAACCAGCCTGATAACCCGTTCGTCGAAGCCCATCCTCGCTGACATCGATTCCCGATTTATCGGGGCCGCCATTTCATTCCGAACGAATCACGTGTCTTGGAATCGAAAACCGAACTCCTTGCCGGTTTTGCGTGTAATAACACGAGAGGGAGAGGAGGGAAGCAGGGAGGGAGGGAAGGAGGGAGGGAGGGAGGAAGGAAGGGCCCTAGGAAATAATTGCGGTACAAGTACGTGCTCGCGCCGAGCACAGTTTAATTCTGGGCGATATTATAATTAAGTGGTTCGAACCGTAATGGCTGGCGTCACGTAAACCGCCAACACCGGGACTCGGTGCTCATCATACTGCTTTGTTCAAACAATCAGCAACCCGATGGCGGCCGTCACGCGAACAGTTTTGCCTCGGTGAAAGTGGCCTTCCTGCCTTCGAGCCGTCCCATCTCGAATCGCACGCTTGAAACATTTATTTCCCACTCCTCACCTGATTGACGTACAAAAGCCCGAAATTTATGCTCCGATGGACAGTTGACTCGACGCAGTTCAGCGAGTGAACTCATTATTCTCGACTAAACTCGACTATTTACCGTCGACGTTCAACGATACGTGTATAACGTACATCGTCTATCGTACATACATATGTATCGACGATATGTGTATATCCGTAGGACATTAGAGTCCTACGGATGGGAAAAGTCAGTATAGAAATAAGTCGAATGGCCAACAATTGCTATCCACTATATATACCATACTCAGCTGGAGTCATACTGCGTATCTCCGTAGCATTAATCTCGAATCAGTGATAAACCGAAGGATCGAACCGTTGCGTTCGACAAATGTAATGATTCGAATCTGCGAAGAAATGTAATAATATTAATAAGTAAAGTGGTAATATTCAAAGAATCGAGATCAATACACGCTTATTACGTGTTAGTAGATAGCCTGAAACAAAGCGTATTAACGACTGATATTTCCGTTTAAGCAACATCCGACAGACATGTTGTCAACGAGGAAAATGGTAAGCGAGAAAATTGAGGAAAACATACAGACGGTAGCTTGCGGATAGCGTAAAGCAGACTGTCGTGCGGATTAACATACGTCAATCTGAATGAAAGTTAACAGACCGATGCGATGAGTCGGACGCTCCAGGTAACCAGTCAACGAACCGCAACCGGAAATTGGCTGCTCGGTTATCAAAGTTTGCGGGTTGCGTGTCTGTCGAGCCACGAGGAGAGAAGTAACCAGGGGGTGGGATGTCCATTAATAAGCGAGTGAAACCGCGATGCCTTCGTATATGGGGGTGCCAAGGAAGGTAAATATTAATTTGCTCAAGCAACCGCCCCAGGATCGGCCGCGAACAGGTGAAACTTGCGTTTCGTGCGTTCGAATAATTATGGTTCTTACGTGCGAAAGCGAAACGAGTGAACGCCTCTCCTCCCTTTTTCCACGTAGCGGCGGGATAAATCCCTATATTCGTTGCAACATCTCTCGATTCTATGTAATTTTGCAATTTTGCAATTTTGCAATTTTGCAATTTCGTAATTTCGTAACTTTGTAATTCTATTTTCCAAGTATCGCGTTTTCGTGTTGCACAATTGTTGTATTCGCTGAAACCATGTTCTTAGGGATGCGCCAGCATCGTGTTGACGTAAAGCATACACGCGTCGGTATAAAAATATCAGTTTATTTTCGGTGTATTCGAGATAATCAGCTATTAATCAGCTATTAATCAGCTATTAATCAGCTATTCCAGACATTGTCGTAGATATCGTCCATTCAAATACGAGATACGAAGTAACGAAGTAGAAACGAGATGAAAGCTTATTCCATTCTATACCGAAATAATAAGATAACTCGACGGAAGATCGTTTACTCGTTCGAAGTAACGCACAGTGTCCAAGAAAGTAAAAAGACAAACGTGTCCCCGTTTAGAATCTCAACAAAGATATGACAGAGGCGGTCAATCGACAGTGGCAACGTGATAACCTGCTCCATCCCCATTTCCCTTGGCGAGTAAGCGCAAGCCGTTCCTCGATACGTACCTTCACATACGCAACGATCTCCGGGGAAACGGCACTCGAGGCGGGTTCGAAATACACGCGCCATAAATTCAACCAGCCGAAAGCCATTTTCCATTCGCGTTTCCCCGATATCGCTCGCGGAATCGGCACGCGGCAGCCGTCGCGCCGCGAGAGCTGAATAATAAATTACGCCGTTAGTTGAAACAATTAATTAATAATTCATGATAGGCGAGGAAGGGAAGTCCGCCAGGTGGCAGTGGTAGAGAGGGCGGGGGTTGGGGGCGGAGGAGTAGTACGCGTAGAACGCGTAGAACGCGGGGGTGGCCGCGGAGGGAGAACGGGTATACTTGGCGTCTGCGTCGACGTGATACAGTCGAAAATCAGGGGTTGAAGAGGGATGCGAAGAGGGTGACACATCCACCATGCTGAATATAATTTACTTGAACAAACTAAAATCCCTCGCAAACGTGGATCCTCGTCGCGCTTCCGCGACCGCGACGCGTTGTCCTACTTCGAAGCAACCCTTCCTCGCAACCCTTCCGTTCCTCCCTAACCCCATACCACCGACTCGCTCCTCCTTTGCGAATACTTTATAAGCTGAAAGACGCGGCTCAATGCCGCCCAAACTTTATTTATCTCTATTTATGTTTACCCGTGGCCCCGGAACACGAGCTTCTCCGCGAAGCTCTTTGCTTTTTGGAGGGGGATTATGCTAGCCCAACAGTAGGGTAGATATGAGACCCGTTTGCGGAGAAATCGTGCACTCGACTCGCTCCAATCCTCCATTCTACCCGGCTTCCGCGCACCGTTTCTTAGCGTTACGGATACGTTCTGTTTATAATTCTATTCGGCTGCGTGGTTGCAAGTGGCTCGGTTGCTGCTGCAGCCTCGCTCTCACGAACGCCAGGCAAATGAATTTTAAATATCAGCGTTATCGTAATGCAGCTACTGCTAGAATTTTTGATCGCAGAGCTGATTGATCTCTGCACCAATTAAACAGGGAACGATACGACTAAATCAACAAGTATATCGCTTGTTATAAGAGATAAGTAATAGCAGTAAAAGCTTTTTCGCTGTTCCCTCGTTGCCAGTCGCTACATCATACGGTTAATATGAAATTAAAAAGCTAAAATATGTGGACGGTGAAGACCTAGCTGTGCTCATCTCGTGCCTATCACGTACGGAAATCCCAATATATGAAAAAAAAAAGAGAAAGAAAAAAAGAGAAAAGAAAAAAGAGAAAAGAAAAAAGAAAAAAGAAAAAAAGAAATAGGAAAGAAAATATATATTTCAACGATGACATCATGATCGGAATCATCAGCTCGTCAAAAATATCGAACGAAACGGACGTTGAAAGAACGACAGCCCGAACAAGCCGAAGCACCACGGGGTCTCGATGCCGTGGCAGTCAGGATAAAAATCGAAAAGGATCGAGCACAGCGGTGCTTTCGTTTCACAGGGAACCCTGGAAGACGAGTGTCGAGGCGGCGGGCACGAAATCGAGGGAAGGAGGAGCGGGTGAACGCGGCACAATCAGCAGGAACGATGCCGGGCGGAACGAAGGGATGAACCGGCGTTCATAAATCTCGGCAGATTACTAAATCCCCGGTTTGATGAAACCAGGCTGCGTACATACGTGTGTCTCTTTGGCGACGGGACACGTACACGCATACGTTTGTGCGCGTGACGATGCAACCGCGGTTGTGTTGGTATCACGGTAGCTCATCGGGGGCCGGGCGCTGATAACATTATCATAAAACGGCAATATCGCACAGATATTGGCCTGATGGAGCGCCGCTGCTACCATCCAGCCTCGCGACTATCGAACCGAGTTAAGAAGTGATCTAGCGCGCGTGGCTTACAACTTTTTTCATATGCAAACGACGAATCGAGACGCTCCGCGGCTGTTGCCCAAGTTACGTGGTTCTCGAGGGGTGGCTTTATCCGTTATCGGGCACAACTTTTGACGCGGCTTTTCACTGGTCGTGCGATCGTTCCAGTCAGAAATGGCTATTGCTTCGAGACAGCAGCGAGCAGTCTTGAGAGCTTTGGCAAACCGACTCTAATAGATGGAACAATTTGGCAGATAAATCGCATTTTGTTGACGTTGTCGATTCTTGCTCGATCGGGGTACGTGTAATTTGAATTTTAAGAAAAATTATCGCAAGGTAAATATCATGTACACCGTCCATATCATCACCGTTAAAAGGATTCCGATTCTTTCGGAAATCGGCTAACGTTAATTTGTGATAAAGATATCGAACAAATTCTTCAACAATTAACATAACGCGTGGCTCAATGGTTGAAATTCGTGATATAGCTGCATTCATTTACAGATATTGGAAGCTTAGCAACGTAAAAATGTGAATTCGATAATCATTTTCGTTAGTTGGAGGAAGCGCGTATCCGTTTGAACGAAACAACCGTGCTACGCTCTGTACGTTCATCATCCAATCGAATTAAAGAGCGACTCGAACCGACAGCAATCTACTTTCGCAATTTGTTCGCATGCAAATGTCGTTCGCAAACTTTTAATTAACTCCTTAAAAGCTTCTTTCAACACCTTCGACCAACATCTTCTTTAAATGGACGTGTCGTTTATCGCAGTAAAACGCATCGGCTGCTTCCTTCGGGCTTGCCATTCAACTTACTTGCTTCTTATTACTTATTGAAATGATTCGCCATCGATATATCAGTAAGCGTCCTTACGATACGGCACAACGATAGTACGAGATCTTTTTAGTTCTTTTAATTCAGTTAATTCTTCCGGCTTCGTGACATTTACCAATCGGTAAAGTATCAGAAAGTTACTTCTTACACTCTCTTTCGAATATTTTAAATATCCTTGCGTATATCGCGGCTATTCTATAGGCTCCCCCTGCCCCCTCCTGAAATATCTCATAATCTCGCGCATAAACATCCGCGCTCTGGTTATCGATAACATCTCAAGCACGGACCGATATTTCGAAGCGGATTAATAAAAGACGAAACGTAGATGACACAGAGAGTAGATAAAGGGTTCGAGGAGGAAGGGGTGAATCCTCGTGGCCGTGAAATCGTCTATCCTCCTCCCCCGTTGATGTCTAATATAGCAGAAGGCCTAGATGATGAGACTTGGCCCCGCCTCGACTCGGTTCAGCTCAGGTATTACATTATGAATATTCATGACGGTGTGTCTGCGCGGTGCTTCATTACACCTTCTCCCGGCGCGGCGGCTGCTCCGTTCTCCGTTATCCGTTCTCCGTTCTCCGTTTCACCCCTGTTCTTCGCCGCCTAGTCCTCCTCATCCCTAGCACCGTCAATCAATATGCAACGGCACATCGAGCTTTGCTTATCTTCTACGAACCGTGCCAGCCACGTTCTCGCTGATACGCACCAAGACCGGGGTTCTTCGACGACACGAACCCTTGTTAATTGCAACGCTATTCCCGAGAAAAGTCCTGCTTCCGAGAAACGCTTTTACCCAAGTCGTTCCTTTGAGGCTCGAAGCCGTTTTGTTAAATCGGTGCGATTGCCGAGTATGCATTATATGGTATTTTCTAAAATGGAATATCCATGTGTTTGCGGTTTGATCAGCAACGAGATTAACACCGATGAATAGAGGTAGGATCGAATCGATTGGAAGAATGGCCCTATTCGTTACTATATATTATTAGTACTGGCGGCGGATAGATGAGATCGATCGGCGGGACTGATCGGGTACGGAGACAAGTCCATTAACGCTAATGGTGATTATACAAATTCAGCGCACGAGAAACACGCGCCTACGTTTATACAATTCCCATACTATGCACCACAAATGTATGTAAATATTTTACTTTGCAATTCGTATACTATTTAATTCTTAGAAGGCTTGCCTCACTAACGGCCATACGCAAAACACATACGGTAAACGCAAACGATTAAAGATCCTTTCGCCTTTCATATTTGAAATTCCCACATTCGATAACGATAAATAGGAAATGTATCAATGTTGAATGGGAATCAAAGTTGAATTTTACAAAGAAAATTTGCCGCATCCTTTTTCAAAAACATCACGGAAACATCGTCGAAAGAAAATATACTCTGTCTGGCTTAATGTATATTAATATCTTATATATATTAACATACAAGCCTCAAGTACCTGTAAACCCGCTAAAAGATACAGCCAAAGGCGCACCTGTCCCCTTCATACGATTGCCCTCTCAACGGACCAAAAGCACCCCAACAAAAAGGTGTACGGCACCAACAGGATCCTGCTCGTCGCCTCTCACCCTCTAAACATGTGCCGAGCGTGCCGGGCGCCCTTTCTCGCTCACGCGGGGCGTCTGAGCGGACAGAAGAGAAAAACGATGGCCCGATTAGCGGCTGCGCGTATCGCCCGTGATTACACCGCGTCCCGACGCCGTATTACCCACATGACCGGCCAGATTTGACGTCTCGGCGCCCCGTCGTTCTCGATGGAATTAATAAAGCGGGGCCGAGCAATCTGCTCCCGCGTCGGCACACTCGGCTCCCAATATAACAAAGTGGACGGGGTTACCCCCCATGGCGTCGGATCCTGCATGATTTGATTAGCCCCAGATTGACCCCGCTTTCTCTCCGCCACCTCCTTTCTTCTCGTTTTAAGCACCCTACACAAGACAACGCGGGACAATGCGAAACCATCTCAGTAACACGTACCTGTACCTGTATCCACAAGTCTGTCCGGTTTTCACGTCTTAACCGATTGACAAACCGATTGCAATCCGCGTACGACAGTTGCCCATCGAACAGAAAGTTACACAAAGAATTCCCAATTGAAATATCCGTTGGATCGACGTTCGTTTTCCGATCATCGCATCACGATTTACACGACAACATGACGATGGATATAACGAGTTATTCTTTCTCATTTCTGTGAAAGACTTGAAAGAAACAATGAAATATATTCTCCTGAAAACGCATCCCGCTTTCGAATTTTAAGAAGTTTATCGTTCCATTAGTCCACGCAAATAAATAAAATAGAAGATCAGTCTCGCTGGACGACGGTTGTGCCTTTGCGATAAGCATTATCGTAATTACAGGGAAAAATGTATAGATATAAAGATAAGAATGATCCACTGGTAACCCTAAACGTATTTTTACTGCCTGACTATCTACAGCTAATTCGTAAATATAGTAACTGTCTCTCTGGCGAATTTTATTAAAATCGATGAGAATCGCTTCAGAGGGCAACCCTAGTGAATCTTGTCTCAAGGAAAATGTCAATCACGTTGCGACCGCTTCAACCCTACATCCGTAAAATCTTTGATATCCGTACAAGGAACAGTTTCGTTGCATGCGGCGGGCCGTATATCACAGTGTGAACGGGTACCTAACGCTTCTTTTGCCGTCCGCCGCGTGCTTCTCGGGATTCTGTTTTCCAGCCCCTCGCACGATCGTTCACGAGTCTTCTCTCTCTTCTTTCCCGAGGCACGATCCAACCCTCACCCCTCGCTCCATTACACTTACGCTAGCCACTTTATGTCGGGAAATTTGCAATCTTTCCATTTAATATATCGACGCCCGGCGAACAGGGACGGAGGCATGCGATTTGAATACATTAAGCGGACACCCAGGTCCTTTCTCGACCCTCTGTCTCGTATACGCCGGTGGACGTAGCCGGTGACGAGGCGTTTCGAGACGAAAGGAAGCCGGGAAGACAGACGATGGTACTATGGACAGCTTGTTTTTTTCGGGGTAGGAGGGATTATTTAGGATGGATCACGAGGAAAATGAATAGCAAATTAGAAGGGTACTCGGCATGGTGAAATTTAAATGATTAAGGGATGACGAGAGACAGGCTAATGATTAACTGCGAAACCATTTTAATCCTTCTCATTCCGCCTCTCGATCTGTATTATGACACTCTATTAGTACGTACCATTCTTCCAACCGATCTATTAATAATTCTATAAAACTTGAAACGATCGGGATCAGAAAGTATCTCGGATAACTTGCAACGCATTATCAATGTAGCAAGGCGATAACACTCGTAGTTGAGTCTCGTAAGAGGGAGAAGTCTGCAAGTAATCTTCCCACTGTTGCTTCGTCTCGAGTGATCGCGAAAACCAGGTTAGATGGACCGAGGCAACTCTACAAACGTGTGTCACTCGTGTTCGCTCTTTCCTTTTCGCCCCTACCTTTCGCTGAACGTTACACGAAATTACAAGAGATTTATAAATAACGCGCAGGACGATCATCTTTTCGATTTAGAGTATTTTATCCCCCAACCCCTAACCCTTCCAACTAAATTACGTCCTATCTGAGAACTAAGCACCAGTTCATGTATGTATTTTTATACGTATACGTATACGTATACGTATATGTATATCCTAATGAAAATTCGCATCGTCACGCACGACAGACGTCTTCTAATAAGCGAATCGAGACAGATGTAGCATACGAGTGTCGATTGCAGGAGGGGGTGGTTGGTGACAGGATCTCCGGCAGCGGCAACCCTGGCCGATATTCGCTCCCCTTGCGTCTAGCATTAACTACATTTATACGCGTTGTCTCAAATTAACCCCTGACTCCCCATTCATTTTGCTCTCGCATCCCTCTATATTCGTATCTATCGAATGTCGAATGCTGCCAGTAATATTCACTGCATGCCTATTACCATTAGAATACCGAAACGAGATAGGTTTCGTTATCGCGTCGGACGAGTGGATTCTGGAATCTGGGTTCTGGCTGTTGGTCCCGTTCATCGCGTGTCATTCTCCTCGTCGCATCGCGAATCCTTCGTGCCTGCTGTTCCGCCGTTTCCTACGCTGCTCTTCTTGCCATCGAAATTATTCCGTTACCATGGAATTCGATATACAGATTAAACTTTAGAAAAACACACACACACACACACACACACACACACACATGTATATGTATATGTATATGTGTATATATATATATGTGTGTGTATGTATGTATATATATATTTGCTGGATAATACGAAAGAAAATCTCGATTCCTCTTAATTTGGTATATTGGAAAATTACCTGTTACAAATATTCGAAACTCGTGTAAAAATCGCTCGACACTTTCACCGCTATCGACCCGTGCGTCGCTTCAATTATATCCAACTACGATGCAACGAGTAATACAATTTCAGATATGAAATAGTTATATTCTAGTAACCGCGAATGTATCATATCAAGAAGACGCGGGACAAGATGAATCAGTTGAGATTGCAAAACGCATAGAAATCGGGTAAATGACGATATCGGACAACAACGGATAAATGATGTTACACGAGGCGCATAAAACACGAACATTTCTTATACAAGTTGTAGAAATTCTCGGTCGTTTGCCTGTTCCGTGGTTGAACATCCGTTGGCCGTACGTGTCGAGCTCGTAACACGAAATACAACGCGATCAAATTGCTCGACTCGAGTCGTCGATTCCCGAGGCGCGTAAAAGTCAACTTAGACGAACAAAGTTGGAAGATGATGTTCGTTATGGGTACCGTCCGGTTAGAGCGAGTTAGGGGTGATTCGGACAAGGTTGAACGTAGCTGGTACGTATAATTCGATTAGACGTTAACCTTGCGAGGCACGGAAAAGAGGCGGACGATAGGATCGAACGAAGAAACTCCATGAACCTTCATTATGTTACCTCACCCTGGATGGCTCGTCCACGGCATTAGCGTTAGCCGTAACGGTTTCCTCCGCTAAATTAAAGGAATTAAATGGACGTAAGATGACCGGAGGACAAACCTAGCCAGCGGATCTGATTATATCACGAGTCGCGATTCGTATCTGGCTCGGTTGACGAGTATCCACACCAAATTTTCATTAAACTCTGCAAATCGACCAACACAACTCACTCGCGTTACTCGGTTAGCAAAGTATTAACAAATGTTTGAAATTCTCCGAGACAAATCGTTTTATATAATACCTACGCCATCGTTCAGGTATCATTTCCCCCCTCCACCTTTTCTTTTCCTTACTTTTTTCTTTTCTTTCCTCTTTCCCTCTCCTTCAAACAAAACTTCAACTACGCTACCAGCCAGCCGCTCCGGTAGCGTAGAAACTGTTCGCACATTCATTCGAAATAGTCTTCGCATCGTTCAATGGTTGCCAAGTTGTCGATAACTTCGTACCTTCTCCACATCTCTCTTCTTCGCCCTAAACTATTTAATCGTAACTACTGTTTAATTATAACTGCTGTTTAATTATGACTACGACAATCCCAGAAACATACCTATTCGATTCAGAATGTGTAGGCACGAAAATTGCTCCATTCTCGATAGAAATAGAGTACAGATTTGTAACGAACCACTAAAGCAGCTTACGCGCAAACCTTACGTAATTTTTTGAGAAAGAAATCTCGAGCGTCCTTTGATGAGCAAAGCAACGTTCAAAATTAACTGCCTATGTACATATATCGAACTTTATCGTAAAAAGCGTTGTGATGTCGGCAAATCACAAGCAGCAGGCGTGGTCGTAAACCTGGAGAAAGGGCGAAAACTCCATAAGCCCAGGGAATAATCCAATGCTCGGTTTAACGACTGCTAAGTTCCGTAATGGCTGTCGGTGGAAGTGGAAATGCAGGAAGGACGCGGGGGCATCGGTGAAAAATGGAGACGCTGCGCTGGCCCGGGAAGAAACACTGGTCGGTTCGCATCATATATTGCCCGGATGGAAGAAAATCGTTTCTCGAAAGGAGGGCCGGAAACGTTCGTTCGATGTTGCAGGGTGGCAATCGTGGAAAAAAAAAAGAAAAGGAAGAAAAGAAGAAAGAAAAAAAGGCGCACAGGCACAGCGTCACCGGAGGCGTAAGATTTGTTGCCATAAAGAAGATTGCTCGGTGCTAATGAAGAAACATTACCACGACGATATTGCGACCTCTTTTACCGCGCCTGCTTGTATTTATGGATGAGAAGATAAACAGGATCGATCGGCCCGAACGTCACCGTTCGGAGGAACTTTGTTTCCAGTTTGATAAAAGTTTGGTTAAATGCTCGTGTGGAATTTAATCATTCGACAAATTAACGGTTTATAGCGACGCGATTATTTTATCTGGAAAACAAATATTTAGTTAACAATGCGAAATATCAATTAGATCGTTTAAACGTAAAAAACTCTGCCAACCTCGTAAGAAAATACCAATTTGTACGTTCTGATAATATTTACAGGTATACGCGATATGGACGGCACATACATCTCCATAAAAAATCCATAAAACTATCGCGATATTTATGGCAGATGGTGTACATGGATCTCGTGCGCCGATAGCAGAGAGTCGATCGAGCGCATTGGAACAAAAAGCCTGTGGCCTCCACGTAGGAAAAAGTCGGCAATCATGAGGCACCAGCGATCAGTTCTCGTGATGGCATGGACGAAATCTATCGGCCCTTTCACTCGCAGCCGAAATCGATCGTCCGGGCCAGGAATCTGACAACGAGAGATACATTTGGTAACACACCGATGATTTGTGAAACTGTCCGGTCAGCAAGTATGCCAGAATGTGTATGGGGTTCGCGCAAGCGCAACCCCTTTTTCCGACCCCATGTATTGACGCGGTGGTCACCCTCAGTGACCAGCACCCCTCTGTTCCGTTCGACCGTCCACGGAGAAGGCTGTATGTCTTACGGAATGCCTATGATGCCTTCCTGCAGCCCTTCTAACTCCTCCACGACTATATATAGTATGCGCGCGCGCACGCACGCACGCACGCACGCACGCACGCACGCACACGCACGCGCGCACACACACACTGCAACCCCTGTCCAACCCCCTCCAACAAAGCCCGTCTTCTGCGATAGCCACACGCCGCGCCGGTGACAAGTGCGAGGCGGCCATCCAATAACCCGCACCGGCCACTACCCACCACCCGTCAACCCCCTACCCGTCCACCCTCCAACCGCCAACCTCACCGGCCAACTTATTGAGGACTTGGAGGAATTAGGAAACGGAGAGCGGCTTCCTTCTCTTCACCTCTGTTCCTTCCATTCCTTGTTTTCTTCTTCTTCCTCCCCTTCTCCTCCTTCTCCCTCTCCTTCCTGTCCTGTCTCTTCCTTCCTCCTTTCATCCATCATCTTGCCATCTCCGCTCTATGTTTCTTCTCCTCTCTGTTCTCTATCACCTCCTGTCTTCTGTCACCAACCACCTCCGGTTTTTTTCTATTTTCTATCCTCCACCTGCCTGCCATCTTTCATTTTCTATCCATCTTTTCCCTCTGTTTCCTGTATCTCCGAATTTTCTCGTTTTCGTCTCGTATCTCCTACATACTGTCCCCCCATGTTCTTCGTTTCTCCTTCCTGCTTCGTTCCTCTTTCGTTATCTCTCCCTCCCCCCTCCCCCCCCTCTCTCTCTCTATCTATCTATCCTTCTCCGCTTCTCTCCCGCTGTCTGGTCCACTCACCCTCACGCCTCTACCCCATCTTGGCTAGCTCTCTCCTACAGGGTTATGACCGGCGACCACGAAATACCCGGAATTTCGCGTGGCCGCTCTTCTGAAATTCGATCGGGGACACGGACGGTCTTTTTACACGGTAACGATGGCTTGGCCGCGTGGAAAAAGTCCAGGACTCGTCCGGCTGAAAGAGATGATACGGAATGCCGCTATTCCGATGGAACACCCTATGAGAATTTCCTGATTGATTGTTTAATCGTACATTCCCGCAATCTTCCTCCTGTTCTTCTTTCCCTTTTTCTTTTTTTCATTTTTTTTCCTTTTTCCCTTTTCAACTATCTTGCTGCTGCTCCCTAAGGGCGAATCTAAGGAAGATACAATTGAGATTAGTCAGGGGAAAGTTTAAGGTTAGAGGCTGAGTGTCACATGATAGAGTAGCACACGATCGACAATATTGTTAATATATAATTTTATTCAGTATAAAGTTGATGTTAGTTTAAAAAAATGGTAAACTGCATTATGGGGTTAAGAGAGAAATCCTCTAGTACGAGTCAATATTTGCATAGAAATATCAGGATTTGAAATTCGACAAACGGTCAACAATGTTTCCGAAAACTTTGGACAAAGTTGACAGAACGATTCCCATTACGGTATCCTCACACGTAACTCATTTGTCAGCAATTCCTTCTTAATCTTTCTCCATTCGACCTTACAACCGCTCCTCTGCAAGTCTCGACCCGTAAACTTCGAAACTAATCTAATTTACGGTGAGCAAAAAGGCCGGTCAGCATTCACGATCAACCTTGCACCTTCGAGCGACTCGTTTGTCCCGAGATTCCGAACAGAAAACAAGCGTCCCACTGTTTCCTACGTGAGAACGAACCGCGCAAAACTTTCAAACTTTCGACACTGATTCCATGGGTAATTAATTCGTTTTCATGTCTGTAAATCTCCCGATTATTCCCCCGTAGAAGAAGTATTTAGTTTACTCAAGATACATTTTTCTAATTATTGAGCATGGTTATTTGTATATTCGATAAAGTTATTATCGATTCTTATAGGTACTTGTAGGGACGATGCGCACATACACGTAAGCGCATACATATAAGAAAATAGTAAGTAAACCTACCCAATTGTATTATGAAGAATACTATTTCTATCTCTTTTCTTTCCTTTCCCCTTTTTTCTTTTATTTATAATATATAGATTTCGCAATATATATCTTAGTAATTATAACGATTATACAGATGCTAAGCTATCTATTTATATGCTCACTACTCCGCTTAAATAGCATCGGTTTCCTAGAAAAAATGACAAAATAATGCCCCTTTCACAGATAGCATAACGATAATTTGGTAAAGATCTGCGAAAACTGAACACTAACTAAGTTAACTGAGTTACGTACGGCGGCGGCAGAAAGATTCTATCGCCGCTAAATCGTTGAATAAGTTCAGAATTTTCTACTTTAAATTCTCTATTTCGAATTTCTTGAAAATTCCACTTTCCTAGATTGTGTCACTGCTTTTGAAAGCCGACGCTATAACATGTAGTAAAGAGCCAGAAGAGCCGATCAACACCGGTCAAATTGGGAAGCGTAACGTTAATCCGATAGAATCGAGCAGACTGAAATATTTTGCGGTTAATTCTGAGGAACAAGCTGTCCCGTTGCAGCAACTGCAAAATGACAATAACATTTCCGCGATAATCGGTTTAACCGAGCGGCGTAACTGAACGCCGCGGCGTAATTAACAAAGGAAAAAGCAATAGCGGTGGTCGTGCTTGTATGCACTCACACGAACACAGTCGTGCTTCAATCTGATCGCAACACAGAGAACCAGCCTGCAGTTCGAACGAAATACTCGTTACATTGTACCGACAAACGGCTGTTTTTAACCATTTCGTCACGATAACGGTTTTTCGATATTTCCGTCCGCGGAAGCTTTGAAGTGTATTTTACATTTAAACGTTTCTACCTTTCTTTATTATCCTTTTTTTCCTTTCCCTCCCCCCTTTTTCTTCCCTTTCTCTTCTTTTCTCTTTTTCTTTTTCTCTTTCGACTCTATTCAATTTCGCGTTTTCGTTCCATTTCTCGAAGAGACCGTTTCGAACCAAGATTTTTTACAAATTGGAAGAAGCTTGAGATTAAGAACGAGAAGAAGAGCAAGACCTTTTGATCGTTAGACAATATCTCTTGTCTATCACGTCTCCTCCGTTTCTTTCTTTCCTTCTTCTTCCTCTTCTTCTTCTTCTTCTTTTTCTTCTTCTTCTTCTTCTTCTTCCTCTTCTTGTCTTGGATCATTTCGAAAGAAGTGGAATGCCGTCGCGTGGTTTTCAGGGCATGTTAGTTTATTCCTGCCAACCGTTTCATAGACAATTCGACGAGTTTCGTGAATTTTGTAGCACAGTGGCCCATGTATGTATAATTCTATGCAATCAGATAATTCTAAATTAACGTTAAAGATGCAAGTAGGATATTTTATCTTACAATGGCGTTATAAAGATTGTGTCAGCGAATCGTCATACCTTTTCCGAATCATCAAAGGTTTCTCCGCTTGTCCAGTAATAAAGGTAATAACGATAATGCTGCTTTTACTTTTCAAGCGAAACGACCGTCTTTTTACCGCCATTCCGACATATTCGCATTGTACATCGCGTTTTAAACGATTATTCGTAAGATACGATTGACGAGATCGATTCTTGGCCGAGGAATTCGAACAATGTTTTGGAATAGTTGTTTTCAACAGGCCGGAAACAGGGAGACTGGGTTTTGAGGGTGTTCCGCGAGTTCGAACGCTTCGAGATGTTCATTTCTAAAACTTCAATATCGCAGATGATTACCGGTTACCATTTCACCTGATGCCTGTATCTGAATAATCGGACTAGTCCATTCTTCCACGTCGTTTCCCATACGATAATTTGCCGAATGTAACGCAACGTAACGTAACGTAAATTGTTAGGCAAAGTATAAAACGAGACACACGACACAGTAAAGGCTAGTCACAAAGTAAATAGTTACCAGACTTTCCGATTATTCGTGTACGGAAAATTACCACAGACCATATCAGTACGTTCGTGCGTTAATAAACCTAGATATATGGAAACACGGGTGTATAAAAACAAGAAAAAAAAAAAAAAAGGAGAAGAAAAAAGAACACGATATAGCGTGTACTGTTTCAACCGGTCGATTATTATCTGAGAGTCTGGTGTCCCGCTACGTACGACGAGGCAAGTCTCACCGTGTGTAGGGTACTTAACGCCAGTCCAGCCGGGGGCGTTCAGTTCAGGCGGTCACTGTCTATGTGTATATGTATATATGTATGGCGCACACATTGGCTGGAACTCATACAGAGAGAACCGGCAGTGGGAGAAAGGACGGAGATGAGGCGCGTTTATATGGACACGCACACGCGCAAGCAAGTCCGGCGGTCGGTCCAGTGGCCTGTGCTGCGGCCGGCAACTGCGGGGGTGGCGATCGGGGCTTCACCCCGTAGAGGGTGGCGAGGCGTTGATCAATACGTGAAGATAGAATCCGATGCTACCCATCCAGCCCCGCCATCCCCCTTCGAGCCTCAACCGCTGCCCGGTCCGGCTGAGGGTATCGCGGCTCAATCGACTGATTTGTCACCCACGCATCATTTTCTTCGACGCTGCGGGGACGAACCGGCGCGACGCGACGTTCCCAAATCGCAGACCTTATGGCATTCGCTTCGTTAGGGCTTCCTTATTAAGACTCGATGGGGTGCGCCGATGAGAAACCGAAGGCATTTTCGGTCGTTCGATTCAACCGAACCGCATTCGTAGATGTTGTAGACTATGTAGACCAACGTACACCGTTCTCTACACGCGTATTCCATCCCGATCAATTCCTTTATATTTTCATTTTTCCATTTTCATTCCTTGTTGGATCTAGAGCTTTAGATTTTAGAGTTTGCCGATTTCTCGCACAGATTTATTGCAAAGTTAATTTACTCAAAACGGACTTGATGCGAGAGTTGAGAAAATGAATACAGAAGGTTTATAAAAGAGAATCTTTCATTTCTACTTGAGTATAGACACGTTGGTGACGATAGAGTACACAACGTGTACTTTATATACACACAGTATCGAGCGAATTTCATTCGTATCCGTGATTAAGTCGACGATACCTCTATGCACACTTTTCATACGTGATCAGATAACTCGATTTAAAATCACGAAGTAGAAATTGAAAATATGTTTTATTTAAAATGGCAACGGTTATCGTAATACTTTGCAGTTAACTCGAAGATACGTATTCACGTTGTTTTATTACACTAATCTAAAAATACTAGAAAGTTCTGCTTCCCACTGACCAAAACATAATTCATCTTTTCATATCTTATTCCCAATGCACGACGATACGTCCAACTTTCCTGCATCGTGATTGCCAACTATTTCGAAGTCTTTATCGATCAGCTTGACCGACCGAAGCTCCAAGGGAAGACAGCCTCGCCATCGATATCACAGGCAACCCAGCACCGTGGAAAATAGCCGCAGCTAACTTCTTTCCCAGCAATTCGTAGAGAATGGGAACGATGTCGCTAATGGGATATGAAAGCTGGGGAAAACAACGGACTCCGCGACACGGAGGATTAGCGCGATAGAGGGCCGGTTGTCCAGTATTTTCGCCAGGCAGACAGAGGGAAACGCCGAGCCGGTTAACAGGACTCTCGTCGTGAAAGGAAAGTTAAATCCCTTTACAGTTTATACGACAGGCGCGGCTGTTTCCAACTTAGCTGTTTTAGGGCCATAAAGCTTGCCCGGGCATGCAGAGGAGGACGCATTTATAACTAACGTAACGCGAGGCCGTTTAGCTAAATAATTAAAAGATACGAGCGAGCATGCCCTGAATACCGGCCCTCTCAAAGTCCGACGAGTCTCTTTTGTTTAAAGCCTCATTTCCGAACGCCAATGTTAGTCGGATTCCAATAAGTTGACTCCAAGCTTATTATGTTCGCGTAAGTCGAGCAAGTTGATTCGAAGTCGTTCAAGTTCCACTAATCCGAGTCACGTTAACGCTTTAACAGTCAATTATATTAAGCCCAGCTGAGATTAGTCCAGTTGCTCGACTTTACGTTTGTATTCGTACGAATTCAGCTAGCTGTCTTGAAAACACTCTTCCAGTTCCAGCAAACTGACTTACATCGAAATCAAACATCGCTCGCATCGAGCTTGGTTTCCCATTGATCTTTCCCAACGATCGAAAACTGATACTTCCGTATCAACAAGCGGCTGGATATGTATATACGGCAAAGTCTGAAGATAAGATCAGCATGAATGCAATAAAATAAGGACGTATTGAATAAAGTGTCTCAAAAAGAATCTCAAAGAACGGGAAGAGGAGGCACTGTTGTCCGCTAAAAATGAGAAATATTTGAACGGAAAAAAACGTTGGTGCGTGACTATGCGTGGTGTTGGCCGGCCACACTCATTTCGTCCTCTTCGAAGCTCATTGCGAGTTCGTTCAGACAATTTGTTTGCGTCGAGCTAGTGGAGAAGAGAGCCAACTGAAGTCGTAGTCCTTAGTCGTGCCCAGGCAATTGATTCCTTAACGAGTTTGCTCCCGTGACGGCCATAAGCGATCGACCGAAAGCCGCATCAATTTTCACGTTTCTTTTTGCTACCCGCTTGTGTTGCCTCTAGAGGCCCATTGCCTTCGGATATGCGTGCTTCTTGATTTCAAGAATCATGGAAGCCGTTGCACCAAATTCGATTCCCCTTAATCTCGTTCAAATTCCATTCATTTTCCCCTTAATCTATCAATGTTCGATTAGCAAGTTGAGTACGAGTACGAGTACGAATGTATAGCTTTGTCGAATACAAGTTCAGGAATCTAGGATCTAAATAGAAATTGTGGTTAGAGCATTGTAAACGTTGTATTTCGTCTTTTCCTTTGTTCGCAGGCGTAGAAAAATTCCATATGTGATATATCATATGTAACTGTGGTGTCAATCATCGACCGTATTTTAAGACCATATCGGACCGTGCTTACAGTTCTAATTCACTAGTTAAACCTTAAGTGTAATTGGGACAATAACGTATAACGTCTATGATTACGTTGGTAATTCAGCTAGGAACAAACTTGAAATCCAAACATTTACAAACTCGCTAATTCCACCGTCAGAGATTAACAGGTTTGAAAGGTTAAGCCAATAGGTACTGAAGAAAAAGAAAAAAGAAAAAAAAAAAAAGGAAAAAAGAAAAAATAGGAAAAAGGAAAAAGAAATAGGAAAAGGAAGAAACAATAACCTCGTCCATAGAGTCGCATCAATGTCGTTGCAAGACACACGCGTATCTCTATAGATAGCAATGGTTTAAACGTCGAATAACATCCACGGTTTCGCCCTGTCCGATCAATCCACGACACGCGATACAAGCTTCTCGCTGACGATGCGTCACCTCAGCTTATACATAGATACACTTGGGCCACAAAACCGTTGCACAGTTGGTGGACGGCGGGCGGGGGGGGGGAGGGGGTGGTACTGGACGGGGAAGTAGGAGAACGATGAGGACGAGGAGGAGGACTTCTTCAAAGAGGCTTTGTGCGGAAAGTTGATGGACGAATCGTGAGGATAGATAGCTGAAAGGATGTTGCATGGATAGTGTGGGACTAGGCCGCTGATGAGACAGCTCGAGGCTGCATGAGAAGAGAAGCGTAACGTTAGCTTTATGTTAATCCAGGCCGGCAGCACTGCGGCTGACAACGATGCTGTCGCTGTTAATATCGCCGGCTGACGTAGCAGTAACTAGTTGCTGGTATACCTGGCTCGCAAACCTCGTTGCACCAGGCTTCGGTTCGAGCGTATACGTGAAACGTAGTAGCTCTCTCTATGCAGCATAGAGAGCGGAACGGTGCTGTACAGGGGGTATGGTGGTGTAGCAGTGGTGAGGGGTGGCGACAGGGGTGGCAATCAATATGGGCCTCAACGCAAACACGGCGCCGCTGTTGTACTAACATCAAATAGGCGGATAGCGACCGGTCGCCTGCCTCGTGTGCATTGTCTGCTCTACTGCTCTGTATAAACCGGCCGGCGTTTTTCAGACACGAGTACCGCTGATCGCCTCGGTTCGCCTCGTTCCAAGATGGAAGACGGATTTTCGAAGCGCAAACCGCTACGACGTGTCCTCAATTTCGCTTTATTATTCGCGACTAGTACTAGCAGTATCAGATACGTATATTATCAGCAGGTTTGATCAGTAAGAGCAAATTCTTTTTAATACTCGGCGAGTACTTGAAAAGAAAAGGGAAATGATACTTTTTTAGTATCCTGGTGTACATATGTGTGTGTGTGTGTGTGTGTGTGTGCGTGTGCGTGCGTGTGTGTGTGTGTGTGTATAGACGTTGCCTTATAATCATATAAGTTTAAATCTTAATCGATTCCAATACGATAATATCGGTTTGTAGGGTCTCTAACGATATACTTGTTAAAAATATCTCCTCTATATATTTGCTAAGTTCTATCTATATATTCGCTTTAGTTCATACGAACTAGCGCCTGTGTGTATTGGAAAATGTCTTGGATATTAAAGTCCGCTTGGACACTAAAATATTTTACGAAAACTGTATTGCTGCCGTTTACTCTAAATGAACCATTAGCCGGACATTGGCGAATTGCGTGTTTCCACTCCTTCAACGACATCGAGAAACCAGGAAAAATCGTATTTTGTTTCTGCGAGAGTGCTCTCGAAAACCCCGAAAGCGTTCGAAAGAAGGAAGAAAAAAAAAAAAAAGAAAAAAAAAAAAGAGGAAGAGAAAAGAGAAGAAAGAAGAGGACTGAAGTGTTGGAACACAAGTCCACGTAATTCGACTGTTTTGCGTATCCGTTGACCGAGAGCACACAAAGTGGAGTGCGCTCGCTCGTTTGGAAGGGTGGCAGGGTGGAATCAAGTCGAGTACCGTGCTGGAACCAGCCTCGACTGTTTACGTTGGGGAAATCTTACTGAAGAATGGCACGGAGAACTGGCTGGGCAAGAAAA
Source organism: Bombus haemorrhoidalis (assembly GCA_014825975.1). Classification (NCBI taxonomy): domain Eukaryota; kingdom Metazoa; phylum Arthropoda; class Insecta; order Hymenoptera; family Apidae; genus Bombus; species Bombus haemorrhoidalis. The sequence continues at coordinate 15,066,165 of CM026169.1, forward strand.
CCAGCTCGCATCTCATAACAGGGCCGTTTCCTTCGCTTTTTCTTCTCTTCCGTTCCAGGGTTAGAAACGACGAACAACCGAGGGTCGAGGAGGGTAGTAATTATGCTACCGCTGTGTCCCCGGATAATATAAAGTGTCCCCCTCGAACCGTGTCTTCTTTGTAATCTTGCATAATTTATTTCCCGCTATTGTTCCCTCTCCATCTTGAATTTTTCTCTTCCTTCGGGGGAGCGAAGCTTAATTCGTCAAAGAAAATTCTACAGGCAGGAATTCGCCGTCCTATGCTGCTGGTTTTAGACTTTAGACGTACTACCGCCTCTCTCGCCTTCGTTTCGCGAAACCAAGTTTTTGTTTTGCGCCGCTCATTCACGACAATTGGAGATTACCGATTCTGATTAGAAATCGTCCCGGAATTTTCATGAAATCTTCGCTCTTCCAACAACCACCCTCCTGTGATCTCCATTCTATCTATCTAATTTCTAAAATAAATTAAAAAGTTTGATAAATCTATTTCCATAATTTCCGTGAAACTCGAGAGAGTTTCTACGATCTAAGTTAATATCTCCGAAGAATAAATACCACGCTGCCAAGCGATTTTATTAATTCAAAATTAAATTAATTTATATGAAATAAAAACATTAAATACATTAAATAAAAGATGGCTTTTAAGATACAACGATTAAAGCGTGTTAATTCTTAACGGTTCGTCAATCATCAAACGTCTTATCAATCTTCGATAACATTAAATAACCTTATATACCTTTTCATGTTGTCGGGATAAAGTAAACGACTTTATCAAGTTATCGTCATAATGTCTTCTTACCATAGCTATATAGTCCGACTTTGCATACTACGCCCCATCCGCAAGCTTCCGCCAGTTTGAATATTGAAGTGCCATCTTTGAATATTGAAGATGGATGGGTCCTTGAACATTGGAGGCACGATCCTCATCTATTATAAAATCCTCGAGTTCTCTGAAAGACGATGACACTCTCGGCAGACAACCTACAGATTAAAATCCTTGTTCCTCTCAGCAAATCTTCGTGTCGAATTTAAATATTTATTTCACGAGCTGAGGATGAAAAAATATATATGACAGAGAATTTCATTCTCAACTTCAAAGAAGCATCAATTGCTATACGAAGTTTTACAATCGGAAAATAGTACGAAGTTATCATTACATTGCAGAAATGAATACACCACATATAATATACACATATAATACAATTGAAAGTCGCAAGAATTTTATATAACACAGAGAGAGCGAGAGAGAGAGAGAGAGAGAGAGAGAGAGCGAGAGAGAGAGAGAGAGAGAGAGAGAGAGCGAGAGAGAGAGACAGACAGAGACAGACAGACAGAGGGAGAGGGAGAGAGACAGACATAGACAGAGGGAGAGAGACAGGCAGGTAGACAGACAAACAGACAGACAGACAGATAGACAAACAGACGGACGGACAGACAGACGTGGAGAGAAAGATACAGAGACAGAGACAGGCAGACAGAGACAGAGATTTAAGAACGATGAGAAATTAAGACAGAATGTTATTACGAGAGATGAGAGATAAAATAATTACAATTAAAATTAAACTTTACAAAGAGATATAATACGTGTACCTCTAATAGGTGTATGAAAACGTATTCCACCGTGCGAAGATATGAAAGGAAGTTGGCACGAATGAAGACGGCCTCCTTGGACCACGGGGGTGTAAAGGGTTGATGGAAACGCAAGATGTTAATGAGACTGGAGGGTTGGCATTCCTAGCGGCCTCCAAGACTTCCAAAGATTTCTCCTTGGTGACGTCAAGATTTTGCTCTTCCTCTGTTCTTCGTTCAATTATGACGCGTTTATCTTCAAGCGTTTTATTAAATTTTAATACTGCTTTACGGAATATCGATCAAACACATTAATTTCCCACTCAGAGCATTGCCTTAGAGATTTAACGAAACAAATATATTGCTTGTATTACTGCTGTGATATTACCATCGTATGATATATTTCTTTAATACAATATCCTTCGACGCAATAAATAACAAATGCAAATACGACACTATCGTAGTGATGCTGTCGCGTAACAATACTATTATCTATACGGAAATGTAACTTACTAATAAATACCTGTAGAACATTACAAAATATTCGTCTCGTTAGATAACGATATATATTTTTACAATTTAAACTGGTCATTTGATTAAGGTATTAGAGTAAACAATTTCAATCATCATAATGCAGAGCTTCGTTTTTCCCCCCTTTCTCTCACGAGCAATGGCGGTTGCGGCCAACCCTGCTGCTCTTAAATTATTGTCTCTCGGGGTGGAGCGTACCGCGAGGGCGTATCATCGGCGAGATATGATGATATTTCAGAGCTAAGGGTTGGTTCCATCTGATGGACTAACGGACCAATAACGTTTCACCCTTGGTCCATTCATACTCGATTTCGTAACCACGTTGCGCCACTCTAGTGTATCACCAATTAAACAACGGTGCGTAATATAGAAGAATCCGTCTTATTTCGACATTTTTTCACAACATAATATCTAAACGTAAAGACGAAAAATTTCGTTAATTACAGTTAAGTAAAGTAAAGTGTAAATTAGGTACTGTGTGGGGGGGGGGGGGAAAAAAACATGCAAACAAAAACGAAGGGTTGATGATTTTCTACCTCCAACATTTCTCTCTTTCGTGTCAATATCCTACACAATTTACTTCTTGCCAGTTGTGTCGTTCCGCTGACGAGCGATTATCTTTCTTCTGAAAATCTCCGTTTCTACGCCATTTACCACTTTTACATCGTTCGCCTTTGTAAAATGAATAAAAATGTAGAACGTAAAATATGATTGATATCAGCAATCGATAAGTTCCTTCCTTTGCCTCAAAGAAGAAGAAGAAAAAAGAAAAAAAAGAAAAAAGAAAAGAAAGAAAAAAGAAAAAGAAAAAAAAATAGAAAAGAAGGAAAGAAGACACAACACCAACAACACTGACAAGCTTATTTAAGCTTAAGTGGAAAAAGACAGGCGGAAGGAGCGAAAGTCGCGCGATGGTTCGTTAGTTGTCCACGAACGTAAACCATCGCAGAAAACGGGATCGTCTGGACTTATAATTTTCCAAGAGTTCAGCAAGATTGCAAACGTCAGGTACAGCGAAACGTCTAGAAGATCCAGAGAAGGGGTGAGTTGCGGTGAAAACGCGAGGCTGCAGGGGTTAGGTTAGGGAGGATACAGGGCTGCTGTCACAAGCACACCAGCTGTTACTTCTGCTCCGGTAAATTCTGCGCTCAACGAATGATCTTCGCCATCTGCGATCGGTTTCTAATGCCTCGACGAACCGCTGTATCGTCTTTCTTCGTCTATCTTATTTCGTGATCGCTAGAACAACTGTCTCGCTTAACGTGAGAACGCGATGAATTTTGGGTCCTTAACGCCAAAAATCTAACTGCTCTCGAGACTCGAAGAAACATGATTACTCGAGTTATCAAATTAATTACGAAGTTAGGTGCAGGCACAAGAAAGGACGAAGCTTTTTATACCTAGCTGAAGAATGTTTATTTAAATATGAATTAGAAATTCAAAGTCTGAGAACTTTTATTCTTGGCTTTAACTCTTTCAAGAACGATTACAAATTTGTATGCGCATCACTTTCCATCATCGGGCATATTCGCTTCAAAAGCTTGTTCATTTAAATTTCAACTTTACCACATTCTGCCTATTCCACAAACATATGTTCACTAGTGAAGATTCTTTCTATTAAAATAATCGTAAATTTCAATGCATCCTACTTGCAAGAATATTCCAATTCGCGAAGGTTGTACCTATTGTACATATTGTTCGTATTGTGCGTATTGTTCGCCAAAATGTCCTAACAATAAGATGTAAATATGATAAGCGATAGAATTTAAGCCGATATCGTTTTTCATCCACGAAAAGCACACTTTGGCCGGAGTCGACAAAGAAACCGGCCCTTAATGGGAGGAAATTACGCAGCAACCCCCGCGGAGTATCGGCCGTTTAAAAAGGGAAGCGCGGTTTACGCGAATCCCACCGCGCGCCGCGTTGGCGTATCAATTTATACGCGGCATCGGGAAATCGAGCGAAGGAGCGACCCTAAAGCGCGCACATGCCTGGAAACAGGCCTGAGAGGGGTTGGAACTCCAGGCTCTAGGCTTTGTTTTATACTTACACCGATTCAGGTTCGTGATGCATTCAAACGAGCAACCTTCCCCCGTATAACGGAAAACTGCCGAGAGGCATGAAGGGGATGATGGCCATAGTGGAAATCAAACTGCGATTCCCATTTTTATTTCCATTCGGATTTTCATCCACGCCGGCTGTTCTCCAGTTGAATCGAGCGTGTTATGGAAGAGAAAGTGAACGGAGGACGAATGGCGGGGCAAATTGTAGCGATTATATTTGCCACGCCGTTCCGTACGATTCCGCAATTTCACAGGAGAAGGACGAAAATGGCGAAATGAGTAATTGTTTTGCTCATAAATGCATAAATAAATGTTACAAGCTGCATCAAAGTACACATGCTTTGAATATTTTGCATTTATTTCTCATTCTTACACATTCTTACACATTCTTACACATTCTTGCACATTATTTCCATTCTACGCGTTCTCGCGTTTCTTCAATTCCCCATAAGTAAACGCCTGGACATCTATAATCGTACGTTCTCAAAATCTCCGTTTACCTATACGCTCTGTGCGATATACACGAATAAAAATACGCTCATAAATTCCAAGATCCGAGTGATCAGAAAATTACGAGTCTCGAAAATCAGGAATAGAATCATGAGCCATAAGTTTCTGGTGGAGGAGGTGGGATGGTTTCCAAGCGAATAAGCCGAAGAGTAAAACACACCCGGCTGCGTCCCCCGTCCCCCTCCCCCTCCACCTCCACCTCCCCCTTCCGTGAGAATAACGGCACGGCAGTATCGTTCGGCAAATATTTCGATAAATCAGCGCGGCGGAAGGCGGCGCGGCGGTAAGGTATACAACGCACACCTTAATGTCGCATAAATCTCCCACTGGAAAATTACACCGATGTGAGACAGAGGCAGAGAAGGGAAACAGACGGGAACGGAGGCGAGAAGGAGAGGAACGTAAGCTGTTCGGGCCGATGGAGGAGGAGAAAGAAAGAGTCAGAGAGGTCTTTGGGACTGGGAGGTGGGTTTGGGGTGGTTGAAGGGTAGCGAAGGGGGGTGAGTTGGCGGGGTGGAAGAACCAAGAGCAAGCGAAGGCGCAGCTTCGAGATCTAGAGGGGTGTAAAGCGTACGTTTCCCCTCCTCCTTCGCCAGGAACCCACCACCAGCAGCAGCACACCAGCAGCAGCAGCAGCAGCAGCAGCAGCACACCAGCAGCAGCACACCAGCAGCAGCACACCAGCGGCAGCACACCAGCGGCAGCACACCAGCGGCAGCACACCAGCGGCAGCACACCAGCGGCAGCACACCAGCGGCAGCACACCAGCAGCGACAAGGAGAGTGTTTCCTCTTACTCCAGCGCCATTGCAACCCCAAAGCCAGGGGCAGCAACAGCAGCAGCCGCGGCGACGCAGCAGCTTTCCCCACTTCAGAAGAAAAGCACTTTCATAAATCTGCCAGCAGATATATGTGCGCACAATTTCCGAGATCCGGCCATTAAAGAGCCGCTTCTCCGCTCTACCCCTGCCTCGACCGCCCGTCCACCACCCGTCCACCACCCAACCACCCTCATCGCCGTGAAACAACCCCTACCAGACTACGAGCCGGCGTAGATCAGATCCGGATACCATTTATTTCGCCATCATATTCCAGCAATTGATATTGTAAATACATATGCCCACTCGTAATTAGACTACGGATGTTTGTATCATATGTAGGATACGCAGACTTCTAGTTCATAAGATTGTATCGGCGTTTATATCAGGCGTGGTATGCAAAAATATTGGATCGATCGGAAGGTTCTCTCGTCATATTTTACAAAGAAACTCTATTCGAGAATCGAGAATTACTACATATCTCCGGACACATAAAACAGCGAACGATAAAAAAAGATGCGGCGTTCGAATTTTCATTCTATGCGCAGGTATTATCAATTTTTCCTGTTTAATTCGTGATACGGCGAACATTAAATTTTAAAGTAGCTGCACAAGCGTGGAACCCGATCGGCCATTAAACAACAAATTGTGTGAAATTTAAATTCAATTTGATGATATTTAACTACTTAATCGTGATTTATCGTTATAGTTGTGCGAAAGTTGTACGAATAAATTTTGTACATTGCATACGATATAAGTTAGGCTATTCTAATAATCAGTAGGTTTCAATCGAATTTTTCTTGGATTATTTTGTCGATCGGATTGACTGAAGCGAAGGGCTTCCAGAGAGAGAATATAAACCGCGTTGTAATTTATTTATCAAGCTTGAAATAATTGGAACGTTTTATTCGATTGAGAATAAAAACAACGAATTTCCAACCTTATGTAGAATCGATAATCCTTACATTGATCGATTAACGAATCAGTTTTAAAATATCGTTATTTTTATCGAGTTTGCCAAAGTTTTGCCAATTTCACTTTCACTTTCCGAAGCTGATATGCGCGCCTTTGATCTTATTCTATTTCATATAATAACAGATTATTTGATTTCTCTGATTCTCTGGCGAACGTTTTAACATTGCCGCTGTTGCTAAATTTTTACGTCCCTTGGATTGATAAACTATCATTTTGACAAATAAGGCGACTGTTGACGCTTCAACGGATTTTAACGCATACAATTGAAAGGAAGAATCACGCCTCTCGTATTTACCACTTTCAAATCTTCTTTGCCATAAGATAGCATTTAGATTTTAACGATAGGGAAATGCGATTATGTGAAAAATCAATCAAAGAAGACGAAAGGCTCAACGCTCGCCTATAATAAAAGTATGCTTCAGCCTCAATACCCATAAACAATTGTGAAACACTGAATTCGCCATGTTTAATCTAATCTAATCTAAGGTAAATTCAAGCAAACCGTGAATATGGACAAGATTGGAGAGTCTGTTGCTCCGATCTGGCAAAGTTATATCTTGATCTCGCCCTTGCTTCCGGTAGTTCAAGCAGCCAGCCAGCTCGAGAGGCTATGAAGAATAAACGGCTAAGCAATGCCGGGACCCCAACTCCGACTCTCACCTCGACGAAAACTCAACGCGTTTAGATAAGGCGGCCTGAAACGGCTCGCACACCCTGTTACCCTCTCTAGCGAGCGCCACGTGGAGTTCGCCCTATGCTCAGCAATCCGCAAGTACGAGAGAAAAGAGAAAGGGAGAGGAGAAGACGGCTGGCCCGCGGACCGAGGAACACGCTGTAAACAGTTTACTTGTAAAACGGAGTGTTACCTATGTATTTTCAGATAGGGGTGAGTTATGCTCGCCAGCGGCGCCGGTGAACGCGGGCCGTTTTTAAAGATTTATCCCGCCCGTTGTCGTGGAGGACCTGCTTGATAAATAAGCGAGATACGACGAGTTCGGAGGGAGTTTCAGACGACTCACGGCTCTCTCTCTCTCTCACTCTCTCTCTCTCTCTCTCTCTCTCTTCGCCTCGATAGGGATTCTTTTGATTCTTCCGAGTCCTCCCCATTTCTGGCCCGAACCGGACATTTTGTTAACACGTTTCGTCCTTGATACGTTGCAACTTCTATCAGCTTGGATCGCAAATTAATAATTAATCGGTGATTCATTTATCGCGATACCGATCACGAGTAGGATAAATGGAAGAAGCTACCGTAATTATTGCCTGTAATTAGTACACCTCCTACACCTGTCATACTTAATTGTCCGATATTTTTAATATTTGCGCAATACGTTATAGCAATACTCGCACAGATGTCTTGTCTTAGAGAACGTCATTAACGTCGTTAAATGCCTATTGCCGTTAAATGTTTATCCATGATAGATAAACGATATGATAAATCACGTTTACGAGACTTGAAACATCCTCGGTAAAACGAACCGCTTCCAATCGTCAACAATGTTCAGATGATAAAAGAAAATTCCTAAGCTTCGCTCAGTCAGTTTCCTTTTCTGGCCAAACTGGCCAGAATAACCAAAATGGAATTGTTGTTGCAGGTTGTTACGGCCAGGATCAGGCGAAGCGTCGTATATCGTTCAACCTTTGAGCGACCAAGTGAAGGGCGGCTGCAGAGGTAAGGGGTAAGTTTCTCCCTACGAGAGGGGCAGACAGATGACCGACTTAACTGCGGCATATTATACGAATTAATTACCCCCCCGGCTGAATGGCACGGACATATTATTTATCTGTGCAAGTTCCACCCCATCCTCGTGAAACATCCCCGGGTAGTTGAGCTACCCTCATCGCCGGACGAGCCGGCATCGTTTGTCTATCTTTCTATATCCACGCTCGAGTAACTCACAATTCCACCTTCAAACCAGGACAAAGGGCAGGCCAAGTTTGCTCGAAGCTTTCCGTCCTTGTAGATAAGGGGAAGTTCTTTCCGGGGATTTTAATCGGCCGGATTTTTGCTTCAAGATTTCACTGGCTGAGACTCCGAATGAGATCAGTCTACGCGCACGCCTTTGTTTCCTTATTTCTCCTTTTCCATCTTTCCTTTTATTTTACATAATATTTCTTGTTTTAGCAATTTCCTAAATCAAGCACCTATATATACGTACGCGCGCGCGTATACCTAATTTCAAAGTATACCTAATATTGACGACAATTGGTTCGCTTCAACATACTTATTCATTTCAACACCACCAAGGGATTAAGATGAATTTTTATAGAAATAATTCCAGAAAAGTATTAAAAATAAACGCGTGTATGTGTGTTGTCCTAGCATACAAGATATGACAATTTTTATCATACATTTATTTACACATGTTTATTATTTGGGACAATATATTTGCGAGTGTATTGTTAAACCTCAACGCTCATAAATCAACTCGTCCATTTGAATATCTTCGAAAATGCAACATCAATAATACCTGAGAGCTTCATAAATATTTATTAACATCAAGAAGAAGGATTAAGTAGCGAGAAATAAAATGAATTTGTTGAAATGTTCGAGTTACTTTCTGTATCCACTTTTCAAGCGAACGCTTTTCAACTTAACAAAACATCCAATACAAACATCGTCACCGCGAAAAAATCCAGAGAGAAGCAGGAAAGAACGAGGGGGAAAAGCGAAGAGTGATAGAAAATAAGCGGACGAGGCACCGAGTAAGAGGGAAAAATCGATATGGAGTGGCCATCAGCTCCCAGCAACAATCAAATTCGACGAAGAAGGAGAAAGTTTAGGGTACAGCAACGGGTCTCGTTCCTGCCAAGCTTCGCGCGAAACGAAATAAAAAGGGAGAGAAGCGCTACAAAGGGGATATTGCCCTTTTACGTATAAGCGCACCGAGAGATCGTTAATTCTCGCCGGTGATTACGATCTAAATGAAAGGAACGCGTCCTAAATAACTACCAACGTGTTTCCGTACTTCTTTGACAATTTATTTTCAAAGTAAGTAATATTTTCAATAATATTTTCAAAAATAACGCAAACTAATCAAACTATTTATTTATTATACACACGTACGCACACGCACACACACACACACACACACACACACACACATATATATACACTTTATTGTACCTATTTAGAGTAATAATTTTAACGAAATTATCAAAATTCTCAATGCCGGTAATTTTTTTGACCTTCTATTCCACCAGTTTATCAATCAAAAATGACTTGCACATTAAGGAGAATGTTCGAAAGACGAATAAAAATATTAACAAGTGGTGTATTAAACAGAGAGTTTAAATAGTTCGATATTTATATATTTCCTACATTTAAATAATGTAACAAGATGATCTTTCACCAGTGAGCAAAGATTAAGAGTGAAAATTTCCTCGGACAGTTCCTTGAGAAGGCCGCCGACGCCGCCGTCGCCGCCTCCTCGTCCCCCCCCCCCCTCCGCTGTGCCATTCCTGCTGCCAAAAGGGCAGAACGTCGGTGGATAGTCGTGGAACGGTATCGAAAACTGGCCCAAGCCGTCGAGTCGCGTCGAGTCGCGTCGAGTCCATTTGCCACAGCAAAGCACGATTTCACCCCCTCGTCTCGAGTCTCACCTGTTTCCGAAGCGAAGGATGGGGGTGGTGGCAAGCGAAGGAAGCAAGGCAAGAAGGGTGGAGAAGGCGAAATACATCAGGATTGCATCCCCACTCGGGACTATTTCCCCTTCTCGTGGTCGCAGCAAGGGGTAGGAAACCGGACGAGGGGGTGACTCGGTTGTGGCTGCGTTGAACGGGGTGTCGGCAGCCCCGCCCGTCATATTCCGCGAGGGCCAATCCCGCGTGTGCTTTTTATTAGATCCATAAATCCATCATATCGCGTTCACCCCCCGCGACTCAGCCATTGGCCAGGCTTATGACTTAGCCAACACTGAAAACGCGAACCGAGTTTTATGGCCATGGCGCATTGCGGACGTTCCCTCAGCCCGCCTCGTTATTAATATTGAATTTTTACCCGCGAACGAGACAAGAAGGCTGCAGGGTTAGCATCCAGGCGCACGCGCGCACTCGCCTCATCGTATCCTTCTGTCCACTGGTTTCCTAACAACCTCTCGAGACAAGCAGCCCGTCGCAACGAAACGCTTTCCGAACCGATCATCGCCCGTGTGTCCAAGCTTTGTCCGCCTGCGTTCCGCACGCTACAGTACACGCTGCTGTACAGACGAGACAGACGAAACAGTCGGACCGTACAGAATCTTGGTACTCGTGAAAAATGCAGGCCGTCATGTCGGGGCGAGATGATCGCGGTGTAGTTTCTTCAAGAGGGTTGGGAGGGAGGGTGGACGAGTAGGAGGAAATGAAAGGGGGATGGCATGGCAGTGCGGCTAGAAGACCAGGGGACTCCTTGACGGACGCGGGGATCAATAACCTCCGATAGCATACTCGGAAAGCTATATACGGGGCCATTTCCAGCGGCAATAAAACGCCATAGCTACGTGTATTGCGATTCTCTTGCCTGCCTCCTATTGGCCGTAAAACACTGGCCGGCTGAAAGGTTGAATTTTATCGTAGGGGGGAAGAAATATCGATGGGAAAAGGAGAACGCCACCAACCCCCTCCATCTCGTCGTTCGGTCCCGGTCTAGAATACATGCATCCGGGGGTGTCTTTGGCCGGGCTTGAATTGTTGCAGGGGTGCGTTCCACGTTCCCTGAACAGAGCATTTGATAGGACAGGGGTAAAGAGTGGAAACGAGAGGGTCGTGTGTACGGTTTTCGGTTTCGCGCCGAAAATATTCGCGACTCTAGCAGTAGCTTCGAATCGACGTCTATCGTTTGAAACTATTCTGTAGGATATTTATTTGGACAACACGTAGTTGAAATGTCGACAGAATTTTCGCGCGGCTTTTGATCTTAAACATTGAATTCCTAAAGAAATCATATATATACGAATATACTTTATCATATGTACTTTACAATGTAATTTTACAGATAATTCAGTCCTTCTAATGACTAGCTGAACTTGTATCGCTTACCGTCAGTGCGAAATATGCGACTCCGTCTAATTGTGTAAGAACAGAATGTCGGGACGTCACATAGCAAATAAACTAGCGTACCTGTACACACTACGTAGTACGTACTATCTACAAAGTCACGTAGCACCTACTTTCATAAACTCCAACGATATCGATAAAAACTATTTTTAACTTGAATTCCCGAAGAAGAGCGAGGCTGTAGCGCTTTATACCTTGTACGGCACATCTTCAGTATCGGAGTTGATTGGACAAGCGTCGGGTCGCGTGGCGTCTCGTCAAATTGCAGCGGGCAATAAATAATTTCTTAGAAAGCAACGATAAACGATAAATTGTAGTAATTCTCCACCTTTATTTGCCAGTAATTGGAAGAATGATTCAACAAGTAATCCAACAGAACCGTTGAAAATATCTCGCAAAGGCATACCATTCTGATGTGATAAATGTTGCGCGTATCAAGTAATAGATAACTGGTTGAAGCATTTTTAGTTAAACTACGATACGCGAATTATTATAATTTGTTGGGAAAATAAACTAGGAAACAAATAGTGCAACAGTTCTTCTGGGAAACATTTTATTTAACTATGTGGTGGAATCGCGTGACAGGGTTGTAACATGAGATCGATTCAAATACCTAAACATCAGGGGCTGTTAACTTTAAGTCGAAGGGTAGTAGATGGGGAAGCAAATCCATAGATACTGGCTAGCGTTACTTCTTTCATTCCTGCGTTGCGCATTTTGTTCTTCTGTTTCGATGTTTTCAAATCTATCAAAACGTTATCGAGTATTTTTCAAAATCTGAGTGATAAATCTTCTTACGACCACCTATTTTCTTATCATTTCGATCATTACTTATCATTGCAGCCTCCACACACACACACACACACACACACACGCGCGCGCGCGCGCACACACACGCACACCCTTTCTTCTTACTTTGTTAACTTCCAGTTCTGTTTTAATAGATAACTCGTAGATAAATAAAAAATACGGGCTATTAGTTTTAATTAGGGTTAATATAGTATAGTTTATATGCTTGTTTACAAAATCTGTAATGGAGGACATTTTATTTTGTTGTTAATTCGAATATTATGTTGGAGATTTTTCATTTGGATATTTCCGTTACTTTATAATTGATAATTATTCACTTTACTTTATAGGTATAACGGATGAAAAGATCATACAGATCCTTGAAGATAGAATTTCGTACAAGTTTCTTCTACCAATAAGATTTCAGAGAAGTGGAAGTTGAAGAGGGCAGGTTTGCAAGTGGAAGTAGAAGGCAGCGCGTACGAATATGAACGAAACTGGTTACGCGAGCTCATTGGATATTGCCAAGGTCCAATCATAAAATGGCACGATATGAACCAAGCTATGATATGATGTTATCATAACGCGAGCGGATTATTATTGGTCCAAGTCACCCTACTCCGGTTTTCCTTGCTCCTTCCTTTCTTCCGGCATTTCAGCCACCCCCAACGCATACGTTTCTCGGCCGTCGAGGTGGGGCTCAGCCCCGCCAGTCGTCCCTCAACCCTCTTCAACCCTCCCTTTGCCACCCACTCCGCCGACACCCTCCAACCCCCCGAATTATGAGGATCAATACACGAGGAAGCTTGCAAGGGCAGCGCCGACGCTACTCGCTTGTCGACCTCCTTCGAGCACGGACTCCCTCGACTCTCGACAAGCTGGACCATCCACGGCCTGATAGCTGCTCGACGGCTCACTCTTCGATTCGATCCACCTTCTCTCACCGTTCACCAGCTCACCTTCCCTCGCGTCTTCACCACGGATCTTTGTTCGTTGGTTTTCTTACCTATACGTAGTTATAGATGTTCGTCAACTTACCTATGTTTATACGTATATACGTAAAATTGAAAAAAATTGAAAACAATCGGGCGCTACGGATTCAGTGGAATTTTTGTTTCATTCTTCGAATATATTACTTTCTGCCGAGTTTCCGTCTTTTGCAAATTTTTCGATTTCTATACCAACTGAACTCTTGAAGAATCCGAAATATAAATCGATAAATCGATTGTAATCGATCGTAACTCTAATCCCAAATCTATCGACCATAGACATAATAGCTAAATTTTTCGTAATTTCGTGAAAAAAAAAAGAAAGAAAAAAGAAAAAGAAAGAGAAAAGAAAAAGAAAACAAAAGTCAACGCCGGGAAATATCATTTTCCTTGTTGAGAAAGTGCGTTCAACAATCTCTTAAGAATATATCGGAGATTTATAAACCTCCGTACTATTTCACCAATTATTTCAAAGGCGTAACGCGTAATTAACATCTTCTTTGGAAAAGCAATCCAATAATATTTAACGAACGTAACAAGCCTCCGCCTAGGTACCGTTTCTCGAATTATACTCATAAAAATACAGACATGCATGAAACATCTCCAGCCGGTTTATTAGGACGTGTAAGCTAATATCTCTCGTTATCTCTTCTTCTCCGTTTCAGTGATAATCGAAGAGATAGGGGGTGCAAGCGATCCGAAAAACTGGCCGCGCGCCGCTTCAACTTACCTATCCCTCGCCAGGTTGGGACGTATCAACTGGTGGGGCATAGGCTGAATAAAAAACACGCTGGAAAAGACGCGACGCGGCGCTGTTGGATACACGAATTCATCCCCTTGACGGGAGTTGCGCGGCCGCGGTCTCATATGTGCGTGGCTGGCATTATATCGCGGAACAATCGATACATGCCGTCAGCACCACCAACTCGCTGTTACGCGAACTAAACCAACCAATCCTTTGCATCTTCGCGACGACCACAAACTATCTCAAAGAGAGAAAAATTCGTCACAAACGAGTTGAAACTATCGGTTCTCATTTCTAAAATTTCTTCGATATCAATGAAATAACAAAAGGAAACGACGAAAGGAAAAGATTTTGATCCTTCGAAAACGAGATTTTTTTTTTTATGTTATAAATACCTATATACTCCGATCTTATAGAGCTCCGGAGTTTGAGTTTGTACGAATATAAATATTTAGCTTAGAATATAGCTTAACCAAGAAAACATTATTATTTTACCGTTCTTTTCCTTTTCTTATTCTCTTTTGGCTTCTTTTTTCTTTTTTTCTTTTATTATGTCACATATATCACACATATGTATATCGAATATCGAGATATTTTGCGCTCATACTATGGTTGAAAGAGATACTAAGATTAACTGCGGTTGTCTGCAACTTTTCTACAAGATTCAATAACTTACTACCAATACTTTATCGAATATTACTTAGGCATTAAATTATCGATGACATTTCGTCGTATATTTTACGATTGAACAGTATCGTTGACTAGATCGATATCCGCTCTTCCGCAGAAATCGTACAGCTCTGTTAAACGTGAAGAAAGAAACCTATCCTCTCGTGATCAATTTACTAATATTTTAACATGTACCATCGACGCATCAACACACACCATAGATCACACACACACACACACACACACACAAACAGCTCTACTTCATCTTAAAAGTCGTGCTACCTAGAGTAACGAGGAAAAGAAAGCCCATCCCATTCTACGATATAACGGTCCGTTTCAACGGACCATGCACACCGCCAGCGGGCCACTCTCGACGAGACATCGAGGAACGGATCAAAGCTGTCGGCGTGTAAGTATTCCCTAGAAAATGGAACGTCGGGCCGCGCCGTCGTCGTCGTCGTCGTCGTCGTCGTCGTCGTCGTCGTTGCCGTCGTCGTCGTCGTCGTTGCCGTCGTCGTCGTCGTCGTTGCCGTCGTCGTCGTCGTCGTCGTCGTTGCCGTCGTCGTCGTCGTCGTCGTCGTCGTTGCCGTCGTCGTCGTCGTCGTCGTCGTCGTCGTCGTCGTCGTCGTCGTCGTTGTTGTTGGACCAAGTGGTGAGGGGGTGGGTTTCGCAGGCTAGTGTGGGAGACGAGCCGGTGGTCGAGAGGAGGAAGTAAAGCGACCAGGTCCCCGGGCAAAAAGGAGGAAGCCGAGTGAATTTTTTATCGGTAAAAACTCCATTAGAGAGAGAGAAGTGCCGGTGTTTGTTATTGGTCATCCTCGTGGAGGCAAGACGGCGAGTTGGAGGGGTTTGTCCGGCGCAGAGATATCCATTGATCCAGGGGGATGGTAGATCGCGAACGGTACGCTCGTATCCCCTCTCCAGGCCCAGTAGTCGAAGCATCTACAATGTTCCTTTCGTGCGGCCGCTATCAAAGAAATCAATTACCCGGCAACACGCGCGAGTTCCAAGCCCCTGCGAGCTGCCGCCGGAACGGGAAGCTGAGTTCGCTGTTGCTCCGCAAGGGAAGGAAAGGGAGGGATCAAGGTGGTGCGGAGATGAGGAGGAAGGTGGAACACCGCTTGGCCGTCGCACATATTTATTTTATACTGGCCGCTCCTTACGCCCCGGCATGGGATGGAATCCTTTATCAAGTTGAGCCGCGCGCCCGGAGAACTCCGCCTTTTTCTTTCGCTACCGATCGATCCCAGTCAGCCCCATCCCGATACTCCATATAGCTACACAAGCGGTTTCAGCCGTTTTAAGTTTGCTTCACGGGCTAGTCTTCACGCAGGGTGTAGTATGTCGGCTACAGGTTGAGATTCAGCAAGTCTTTCGATCTTTCGATTTTATCAGACAGCAAGGCAGTTCTGATAAATAGACGAACGAAGTCTGTGCAAAATGAATACTTCTCTACCAATAGATTATTCATCCCTTGTCCTATGACTCTTTCAACAACTACGGGTAACCCGCACAAAACTTCGCTCTTCAAAATTTATACCAATACTTGTATAACACAAACGTATATCGTACCATATTTATTTTACTAAGTAATTTGAAAAATCCAGCGGTCATTCGACGATTACTTCCTGGCCATATTATAATGAAAATGACGTTTGCGTATATTGTCGCATTGCGTGTGAATATGATGTAAGTAGCTTGGACAAAGATTGGCTACGATGCGCAATGCGTGCCAAATGAGCACACGAAAGCTGTACCAGCTGAAAATTCGTGGACCTTGATGATCTTCGATCGCGTGTTACCATTGTTATATCAGATCAGGGCAATATCGTGGTATGTATATACGGTGTTTGCCAATAGATCAAAATCGGTAAAAGAGGAAACTTTGTTCTGTCGTTCACAATTCGCTTTACGAACGAAAAGTTTACAGATCTGAAACTCTTAAGCCATATGCGTATGCGATTTTGTACATGTTCTTCATCCGTATTCACGTAATAGCATGCCTGAGGCCAATAATCGTGAACCAAACCGCAAAGATTAACACAGTCCGACAATCCCAATTCATCCTTCCTTATTTCGTTAACATTGCACTTGTGAAACTTATTACCTCAGTCCCTCCCGATCGAGACCGCAAGATTCAATCTGAGAAAAAGGATTTCTTTAAACCTTCATCTTCATCTCCATCTTCTAACGAATTATCCTTCAACTACCAAGAACCCGCGAATATCGGTTATCCCTGATCACGAGTTTGAAGAAACTCATGTCCCGTATAGTAGCAAATAGTGCTAACAAACGATATCCCCGATTTCTCGAAAATCAGGTGAACGCGTCAAGTTGTGGCACAGTGAGTAGGGTGGGGTTGATCAGACAGGTGAACGAGCGAGGGTGGACCAGCACGATGAACGTCGGTCGGCTGCAGGAGACCGATAGGATATGGCGGGG
This sequence comes from Bombus haemorrhoidalis, assembly GCA_014825975.1. Classification (NCBI taxonomy): domain Eukaryota; kingdom Metazoa; phylum Arthropoda; class Insecta; order Hymenoptera; family Apidae; genus Bombus; species Bombus haemorrhoidalis. The sequence goes on from CM026169.1 coordinate 15,083,325, forward strand.
GTGGCGGTGTAGGATCTCTTGACGCGTGCATCGATGTCCACTGGCTCCCGAGGGAAATCCACTTCATGATGGGAATCCCATTATTTCCCGGGCGATATAAAAGTAGGTAGTCCACGTGCTGTCCAGTTCAGGCCATTCCACTGGCTCTCTCACCCCCGATCCGCCTTCCCTCTCTGCCTACAGCCACCACCGACGACCGCCGCCTCCTTTCAACCGAGCTGCCTAGCTCCTCGCCATCCCCCTTTACTATTGTCTCTCGATCCATTCACAATTCATTCCGGATTCGGAATTGTCCATGGCCAAGACGACACGGAGCGTGAACAGTTTTTGCGTTCGATTAATACGTCGCCTATTCTTTTTCTTCTTCCTTTTTTTTTCTTTCCCGAACAGAATGAAATCAAATCGAATATGTTGTATGTATCGCAATTCTTGGAATTCTTGAACAGCAACAGTGGAATACAATACAAGGGACGATACGATCAGTTTTGTGTAACTTTAACTAAACGTAGCTTCTTTGGCACATGGTAAATAAAATCGATGTTCATATCGATATTTTTTCCGCTACAACTATCTTCAATAGTAAAAAGCGGAAGTGAAATTTATCGTATAAAAGGATAATATCAGTTAATTATCGATCAGGTAAGTAAGATTTACAGAATATTACAAGAATTTTCGATTAATAGATATCGATGATACGAAATTAGTTGAATAGAAGCGCATCATATGATCCTGATCAATTCCATTTTCGTTCTTGCTACGAATTGTTTTGCTCGAAACGAATTTTTGATTTTTCAAACCCCAATTGAAGTCGAAATTTTCGTTAAATTTTCACAATTTTGATCGATATAACAGGACACGATGCTATACAGCAGAAGAGTACGAACAATTCTTTCTGTCGATTATTTTATTCGATCGTGTCGGTTTAATGCGTCGCGTCGGTTCCTTTTGAAACTCCTTTTACTAATTGATCGCACGACGATCTAAGATTTGCACAAACGAAACACGTATCAAAAGAAGAATTTATTTTAAAACGAATCAATTTTCCTGTGCGAAAACTATAGCGGATAAAACATAGGTCTCCGTGAGCAACAACCTCCACGTGGTTATACCTGGCCAATCATTATTATTAATAATTTACAATTGTTATATTACATCTGACGAAAAGCTTTTTTTATCACGCGTAATCATATAAAATAGAGAAAGTCGCTAAGATTTATAAGGAGTTTAGCGTCACTTTATTAATTCATCATATGTTTGATATGAATTGTGTTTCACTTCTCTCAAAGGTTAATTTACAATATCGCAACTTTCAGGCCATTCTTTTCAATACCGAGCCGCCCTTAATTTTTCTACCCACTTTAAGTATCTAATTGGTGTTATTGCGCTCTATTAAAAACATTTTGTCGGGGGTTGCATTTAATAACCATGATCCAATTACGAATTATATAGCGAAAGACACAAGCTAATTAGCTACGGTTGCAATTACGTTTTCAAATGTATAATCAGAAGAATGGATTAGATTACAGCGAGACTCTCGTTAATTCCTGGAACTATAGATTAATATTTTAGATTCAGAGAGAAGCTTTTGCATTCTTTTCTGATAGTATGTGTAACGAAGTAACGTAAAGTCTCGTTAACCAAACGATTTTATTTCTAAAAATAACTCGGTTTTCCTTTCATTAATGACTGACTTAACCCTATACGGTACCGATAACGTCGCATGCGACACGAAAGTCACATAATGTCAAATCCCCTATTATCGACTGTTGCAGGTAGATCAAGTATTTTTTAGTCATGTTAGTGGTGAACTACTTTATCACAACTTCTTTTACATTAAAACACCGACGAGGATATCACTTACAGGATAGACGTGATATCGTTAACCAAGAACAGGACAGACGTGACATAAATAAATGGAGGTGCTTCTGTTTCTGTGATACCGACCTGGAAAAGAGCGTTCCCTACGTTCTCTGGATTTGCTACGGCGAACATAGGAATTAATAATTAACTCGATCATCGAAAGCCACAGTGTAATATAAACAAATGTGTCCGTCGGGTGGTTTACGATTATTTCCTGATAGTTTTCTACCATCCTTTTTCTAAATGATGCCATTACTAAAATCTGTATTACCAACAGAGAATGAAACGAGAGTGTTCACGCTTATGAACCTGTTTGTTGCCGGACTAGTGTTGCACCATGCGGCCAAGCGCTGAGTTTAAGCGACGTTAGAATATACAAGAACCTATTTCATCGTACGATCTATATCTTTCATATCTATCAGATCGTATCTACTTTTCCATCAGAGATAGACAAGTATAAGAATGACAAAGTTGTCCAATAATGAAACAAATTGTAAGTTGTTCAAGGAAGAGAAATTAATTGTTTACTATATTTCTGAACGATGACACATGAATCAGGATTAGAAATAGTACAGAATGTTAGGATATAACAATTTGCTAACAAGAAACGAAGAAAATAAATAAACTTTCGCCGTTAAGAAAGTCCCACTTACTGTTCGCCCTTCGCCCTTACTATTGACTCTTGAGACTTTGAGACCTTCTTTCTTGATGTATTCTCGGGCGCGGATCTTCCTCGGTTTTATTAACGGAAACCTGTCCTTCGGATGCTCCTAGAATCAACCAAGAAGAAATTGATTCTTCGGTAACTCATAGCTGCCTTACCTTACGAATAAGAGAGTCAACGGGAAATCGCATCCTACACAGCACGAAGTAAACGAAGCCGACAAACGGTTAAACTTCAAGAAAGTTGCTGCTATGGATGGGATACCTGGGCAAAGTGTCCAGGGAAGGCGCTCCTTCCAAAACCTGGAAATGATGCCCTCCTCCCTACCCCATTCAGACCAATTAGCATCCTACCGGCACCGAGTAAAGTGTGGAAGAATACCTTCAAGGCCCTCATCGAGAGTTGCCATGGAAAAAGGATTGCCTTCTACGCCAATTAGTACAGGTTTCGAAAAGGGCGAAGTACCGTCGAGGCTGTGTCACATGTATACAGGATCGTCGACACCTGTAGGAAGAAGAAGCAGAGTTATATTGCGCGACAAGGACAGGCATACATGACGTCACAGACAAGGAGAACTACATTGTGCGACACGGACAGACGTACTTTTCCCTCTAATTTCACGATTATTCCTTAATTACTCTCCCCTCTGGTAAAAGTCATGAACAAAATCATATCTATCATTTACAAAAAAAAAAAAAAAAAAAAAAAAAAAAAAAAAAAAAAAAAAAAAAAAAAAAAAAGAAAAGAAGATCTGAAAGTTCCCGAAATTTGATACGGGTCTTTTTAGCTTTCTCAAGCACTGAAGCCATCGACAGCGTATAGACAAAAGACTGGGACAAAGGCAGACCATGAACAGTAGACAGGCGACGATGGCTTCAAGGCTTTCAGTCATAGGATAATACTGCAAGCGTGCGGATCTGGACCAGCTCAAATTATATTCCTACTTGTATTTGCACTTCTGTATCAAAACATATTTTCTAATTCTAAACATATTTTACAATTTATCCACGCGTTCCTCTGTTCACGGATCTAATAAGCTCAACAAATGAAAACACAATCAAACTCAAAATTTATTACAAAAGCTTACGATAGAAGTTACCGGTAATAGTATCATTTAGTAGATAATTGAAGAAAAATTAAAACCAAAAGTTTCCGATAATCGCTTAATTTGATTATCTTAATGTACAATGAATCGTTAAATAAACGAGAATTAATTAAACGATATTAATAACGACATACAAACGAAAATAGTGAAAAATATAGTAATGATAGTAATGAAGAAGCAACACAACCAATAGATTAGAAGACGTTACAAACCTGACACAACGCGATCCATATCATCGGTACGAAATCAGACGACCGAATGACTCCTCGTCCTTAGTTTCTTTACGCAACTTCCAAAGTTAAACGATGTACAGAAGAAAACAAACGTATACATCTGCAAGAACATTCATCTTACACGAAGCGCGTACATGACATACTTTCCAAATTCAATGCACACGCTATACCTACGAGAGAAAGAATACGAGAGAAAGAAAATGAAGCTACTGACACCACTGTATATACAGTTTCGAGTCTTGCAGAAGGGACATACGACTTGTTGTGCTGAACCATTTAACGTTCTATTTACGCGACACTAAGCTTTTGACAATATCGAAAAATTATGAACTCCGAGATATCTGAATTAAATTTCCCTTAAAAATAGGGAGAAGCCAAAGAGGAAACTATCAGAGAATAAATTCGAGAATAATTGCGGCGCGTACCAAAGAGTTCTTTGGCGATCTTTCGAAAGAATCAATCGAGCCACGCGACGCGCAAATTAATAGATAAGGGTATAAAAGGAAAAAGAAATGATAGAAAGGAGAATAGATCTTTGTATTTTGTTCAAAGTCAGATAAGTATCATTGTACAGAATGGGCTCACGATGGACTTGACATAGTCCGGACATACGCCACGGTGAACCACGGTGTCCCACGTTGCAATCCAGTCTAGATAATCTAAAATTCTATCCGCGACTTTTGGCGATTCAAACGGGACTGTATTAGCGTAGTTCTTGGCTTGGTATCGTTTTCCAGACATTAATCAATTGATTAATTTTTGGAAAACGATGCCAATTACCAGGTCTCACCACGTGGAGGTGACTACGCACGAGACCCGCCCATGGGTTATTTAATATTAAATATCGATCTCGACATTCAACCTATTGGCAGAATGTCGAGTTCTGACTCTACTTGACCATGGGCCTGCGTAAAGAAATAGTTGTTTCGTAGTCTAACTGCGAAACACATACCTCCAACGCAGCACTTACATGAATCTTTACAAACATAGAACAAAACATACATAAAGCAACATCTATCTCACGCACAACGATTACATCGAT
>CM026170.1:0-60082 GCA_014825975.1 Bombus haemorrhoidalis
AGATTATCTAGACTGGATTGCAACGTGGGACACCGTGGTTCACCGTGGCGTATGTCCGGACTATGTCAAGTCCATCGTGAGCCCATTCTGTACAATGATACTTATCTGACTTTGAACAAAATACAAAGATCTATTCTCCTTTCTATCATTTCTTTTTCCTTTTTTACCCTTATCTATTAATTTGCGCGTCGCGTGGCTCGATTGATTCTTTCGAAAGATCGCCAAAGAACTCTTTGGTACGCGCCGCAATTATTCTTTGGCTTCTCCCTATTTTTAAGGGAAATTTAATTCAGATATCTCGGAGTTCATAATTTTTCGATATTGTCAAAAGCTTAGTGTCGCATAAATAGAACGTTAAATAGTTCAGCACAACAAGTCGTATGTCCCTTCTGCAAGACTCGAAACTGTATATACAGTGGTGTCAGTAGCTTCATTTTCTTTCTCTCGTTCTAAGCTAGACAAATTGTACGATGTTTATAAAGACCGATGTAATCATTGTATGGGATGTTAGGTATAGCGTGTGTATGCCTTTGTATGTAGCGTGTGTATTGAATTTGAAAAGTATCATGTACGCGCTTCGTGTAAGATGAATGTTTTTGCAGATGTATACGTTTGTTTTTTCTGTACATTGTTTAACTTTTCGTACCTGCTTGTCCCAGCGGCTCGTGCGACTCCACACCACTTTGGGAGTTGCGTAGCGAAACTAAGGACGAGGAGTCATTCAGTCGTCTGATTTCGTACCGATGACATGGAACGCGTTGTGCCAAGTTTGTAACGTATTCTAATCTATTGGTCTTCAACATACATTTATGCTTAATTTATTTTTTCCACAATCAGGGCTCTTTTTTTCTTCTATCATTTCATCAAAAAAATATTTTAGGTACATCCTATTATCCTACACCGTCATTTCCATTCACCAGCCGTTTTCCACTTAATAAATTACATTTCATTCTTCTTCGGCCCCAACTTTCCTTTCTCAAATAACATTAAGCTTTTCAATAATTTCCCTTTTCTATTCCCTCCCGTTCAACCTTCTTCCAACGGATACATTTTTCTTCCCTGTCTCTGTCCGCAATGCAACAATTCTCATCCACCCTTATAACTCACCATAGAATGGTATTATTAAAGCTAGTAATTCTATATAATTCTATATAATTAATTATTATATATAATTAGATTAGAAGATTAGATGTAGAAGATTCCAACCGTGTTCTACCTTACTAATATATTTCCAAATCATAATTACTACCATTCATAATGGCGTTCTATTCCATTGCCCAATTCCATCTGTACATCTTCAAAAATACATCTTTCTTAACGTAATCATGTTATTCTTAACCTTTCAAAACTATTCTATCTGTCATCTATATTTTTCAAGCCTATTTTCACAATTTATGGTCAATGGACAAATAAACAACGCACACATATATCTCCTAAATGTATCTTTATTTATTCTTTAGTCTACTAGAATTCAAACAAATCCATTCTTCTATCATCCACAAAATTATATTGCCTTACGTATTACCCATTATCTATTCTATTCCCATTTCGCAAACAAACCTCAATTTCTTCTCTCTTTTCGTTCCTTTCTTGCTTGTTTCAAATTTCACGCGTCCAAACTACAACAATGTTTTTACATATTTGACATATTCACGCGCTTCTTCTTCCTGTTCTTCTTTATTTCACCCTCCTGCTGCTGCTTGTTGTTATTCGTCACACTTCATTTCTCCTGTGCTGCACCATATCCATCCTCCGCCTTCAATTTCAATTCAAAGAAAACAGTAAGTCGGTATAGCCTATAACCGTACATATGACAACCAGAATTATCCTTAGCGTTATATTTACCTGAATTTTCGATCAATATACCGTTATGTTGGGAACTTCCGGATACAAAAATATCTTACACAGCTTCGACCACGTGACGTCCGTCTGCAACTATGGAACATGCGCTCGTCAGATAGCCGAGTCACCGCGAACAAGATGTTCGGTCATGAACTACATAGAGTTCAGATCAACCACTCCGTCCAGTAAATTATTCTAGTACTTTCGAATAAACTTAACCCGTATAAAAGACCTAATCAACCTTATTGCCTTTGTTACGTTATCGCGTCAACGTTATTAGTCTTATTCCTTTGTCTTCCATATAGTTTTAGTATCGTCTTACTTAGTTTAACTCTACTCATTATCCGTTCTTTTCCATCTAGTTATATCCTGTTCCTTCATTTTCCGTTTGTACCCTTTGGTACAAAGTAACGAATACAAGATTATAAAATTATTATGTATAAACTCTATGTCACATATCTTGTGTATTCGTCATTACACTCTCCGTTAAAACACTAGCCTAATAAAACTACACTGATAACCATTTGCGTGTAGATTGGCAGCAGAACGTTACAGACTCTGCGTAGCATAATCAGACGGCAGAAAGACAGCGGAAAACCAGCAGATGCTGCGCAACCTCGACAATTTAAAGAGCGCATGCGCTTCCATTTATTTAAATAAGGCCATTAAATTACTCTTATTACTATTATTGTAGTAGGCAAATGAATAATTTTCGTAATACATTTTTTATTATTAGTAAATACATATTCATTGTTTTATAGCATACACTTATGTATTGACATAAATTAACGTTAAGCACCCGGTGCAATCCTCGATTTCCGATTTCACAAATATAGTATGTCCGTTTTAAATGTCCACGCATGAACATATCTCCAAGTATCAGAAATGCGAAAAGAACGTTTTCGTATAAAAATCGTGCTTGACACTTGACTTGACTTGAAATTAATAAGATGTTTCCATTTCTTTCTACGTTCTTATCTGAAGAGATTTCAATGCCAATGTATAGCTTTTTCTGATATATTTTTTCTTGTATATTTTTTGTACACCGCTAGATACATTCTTTTTTATTCTCTACGAGGAATTATATGAAAATATTGGGGCCGAGAAACAATTGATTTAAAAGATAACGCAACTTTAATCTTCCAAAGCTTGTCGTATGAAAAACAAAGAAAGACAACGCAGTGTCTTACATTTCAATTACTTTACAGCAGTAATGTGCAGGCGAACGCGTACTAACGCGTGCGCTGCACGTCACATGAACGCACAACATATATAGACAGAATACACTGTAGTAGGTATCGATAGATCGATTTTTTTGAGAAAATCTCGGAGACTATGGAGAGGGCTAAGCTACGATTGCACGTGCATACAGGGAAAAGTTGTTCAAAATGTCTATATATTCGAGATATCAAACGTATCCAAAAGTCATTGAAATCTAAGTGTAAGTAACTTTCCTACAAATTCAATATACAAATATCGATTATTCGATCGTTTGCTATATTTATAATTAATTTGTTATTATTTTATAGTCAAGGGTCGTCGGTCGCCGGATTGAAAAAGCTTATCCCGAAACACAAATCCGATACGCTGATGATATTCGTTTCTAATTGAATTATAACAGATGTTTCTTACAATCTTGCATACGTGGTTGTGATCGGATTTTGGTAATTATTTATATTAAGGAACACCAATGTCGTTAAGTACTTCATTCTGAGTAAATTTTTGCTGATAACTTCATCGGTGATCTAATTATTGCTTTCGAGATATTTGTAAAAAAAAAAAAAAGAAGAAAAAAGAAACTGTTCCCCTTAGTACATTGAATCTTGTCTATACGCTTGTATGCTTATTTACTGTTTCTAGATTCAAGTTTCTCTTCAAGATTCTTCTCTATTCCTGCAGAGGCTGCCGATGGACGTTAGACGTAGAAAAGGATGATGCAAGTGAGAAAGAAAGAGGGGCTAAGAGTCGAAACGTTTGGCTTGCATATGAAATAGTATGGAGGCACGCTTCAAGCTCTTTAACTTCGAGATCTTTAACTGAAATATCAAACCTTTTTATTTTTCATTTGTGATGAATAGAACCTTTATCAACATGCTTTTTACACGGTTCTAGTTGCTATAATTTGCGAACATGTTCGCTTACTTCATAAATAATAATTGAATACATATCAGTAAGTAAATATGAAATTCAAGTTATACCGTGTTTGGTCTCATTTTAATTAAAAAGTTCTTACAAATACGCTGACAAAGTTTAATTGAAAAAAAGCCAAAGATAAGAAAACTTTCACTCTTCGATTAGTACTGACATACATACATACATCATCTGAGCGATATCTGACACTGGATCGTGTTACACTACTCGATCGCGGCTGGCCCTGAAACTTACCGGCGCGCTATGTAGACTTCACACGATTGCCTACCTATAATTTCATCCCCACCCTCCCACCCTTACGATGGGAATGACATCCGTGCGACTACCAAGAGTAGTAAATTCATTTTCTGCAATTGTTATAGAAATTTTCCTTTCCAGTATTCACTTCAATCCAGATTCGTGCATGTCTCATGGTCAAAGTATCAGTAACATACTACATATATGTATGTACTTTAAGCGAAAAGCGAAAAGAAAAAGTTCCAAAGGAGAAATAAGCAAGTAAATAACTAAAGCGAAAAGATGGAAAGTGAGTAATATATTCGACAAAGTCAGATTTTAAGTTGGACCTGAGGGTTCAACGAGGATTCAGAGAAAGCGTTTTGTTGGTCAACGCATTACTAATTTTTGTTTTTATTACGTTTATTGACAAAGATTATTAAATATTACAACGAATCCAATGTTGGTTCTTACTTTAGAGCATTCGCAGATTATAATTTTTATCGTTTTTGAATGGCGACCATGACATTTGTTCTTTTTTTCTTTCTTTTTTCTTTCTTTTTTTTTTAATTACGATTAAGTTATTAAATATCGTATGCCTTGTCAGTACGTATGTCAGAATATCAGGTCGTTGAAAATGATAAATAGTTGAAATAACAAAATAGTGAATAAAACGAATAAAATGAATAAAATAGACTACAGCAAGAAGAAGGTACAACTAATCGAAACTGAGTAATGTACATATGTATATTAGTACGACATTAGTACGTACATGTACAGACTGTATATAACTAATAAATTTGGGAAGTGTATTTTTTAAACTTCTGTTACAAGCTCAGATGAAAGAGTTGTAAGAAGTGTAGCGTTTATTGCTTTTTCTCGCGATTGAGATTGAACTGCAACTTTTTCAAAATCTTTCTCTACGCATTATATGGCAAACAAATCGTCCTGATTTGTTTTAAATAAATTCAAATCGTTTGGCCTGATTTTGAAAAAGTTATTCTATTTTAAAGAGTGTACGTACCAACACTTTTGTTCGTGACTGCATATGTTCAAACACTTGAACGCTATTAATTCATAACGCTACTTAATTCTCAATATGAATGTTTCCTGTTCTTTCCAAAACATTATAGTATCGATCGCAAACTGCGTGAAGGATAAAAACTGACTGATATGTATTTTCTCCAAATATGAAATATGCATTGCATTTCTCACTATTAATGTATTAGAATAGCTAATTTTAATAGAAAATTATAATTTTCATTTATATTATACGTGAAGTATGGAATTTATTTCGTATATTTTAAATAATTGAAATTTCATTAATTTATATATATATATATAGCGTACACTGAATACGTACATATTTTTTACATTTTTTGTATGTATAATTTAAACAGTGAAAATCTATAAGATCGTACGGTTTGGTCACATCATATAGCTTTTCTTTATAAAAGCCACGTGTTACTGCGAAAGCATGATTATCAAATCTATTTGCCAGAGAAGCTGATTGGTTAACTCAAGGTCACGAAATCTGATCGTCCATGCTTCAAAGGAGCAAGCAGCAGTGCCGCTTCTGTTCTCTCGGTGTATAGTTGCGAAGTTCTGAGGAAATTGCTGCGACCGCACTGCGTTCTTTTTTTTTTATTGTTAAAGTTGCTATTGTTGCATGCTTCCTAACTTGTTTCAAAGGTTAATTAGGAGAATGACTGTGGAAATCGATAAGGAAGAATTAAAAAAACGTTTGACACCGCTACAGTGGCACGTCACGCAGGAAAAGGGTACAGAGAGGTACGTATATCGGGAATTTAATTCACTTGCTATGAAATTAAAAATTGAATCGTGTCGTTCTTTATATCGGTCTATGTTATTTCTCGATTTCACTAGGAAATTAGTTGTAGCTGTAGTAAAGTTTCGTGTAAAATATAAAATGTACGTCGGTATATCGTTACATACGAGTCTATATATGTAAACAATATTTTACAAAATTTTGAATTTTTTTATATAAGTTTGAATAACGATGCTTTTAAATTGTGCAACATGTAACCTATTAATAATATACTTTTTATACATCTTGTAATTTCCCAAGGATTAATGTTATAATCGACGAGTTCGATTTCTTGTTATGTATAATTATTAACTAACAATGTCGCATTATTGAACATTTAGTCACTTAGGTTTGAACAAATTGCAACAGTCGTATGATACAATTTTCCAAAAATATTGTCGTACGATCGAAACTGGTTTACTTTTAGGTGATGTGAGACTAAAATAACTTTTTCAAGAGCATGTATTGGCTTGACTTTGCGTCATGACCGAGTGGTTTAAAAATAAAGTATAGGTCCTCACAATTAACTTCCTAGTTGTACATGCATCTTCATGCTTCTAATCGTTCTTTGTTTCTCCATGCAGGCCTTTTTCTGGTTGCTACAATAAATTCTATGAGAAAGGCACTTACACCTGCATAATCTGTGATCAAGAATTATTTTCTTCTGACACAAAGTACGATAGTGGTTGTGGTTGGCCTGCATTCAATGAAGTATTAGAACAGGGACGAGTCAAGTTAACCAAAGATACTTCACATGGTAAGTGGATATATGAATTTTGATTTACTGACAACACTTTTAAAATTATGCTCGGATTCTTAATACAATAACATAGTATTCATCATGCGTATCATTTTACATTAATTACATATATCTATTTAAATGGTACATAGATAAACTCTTTATTATCAAATTTGACTTGTATGACAGATTGAGATATAACACAATATCATATCATGTCACAAACATTAGAGTTTTATCTGTTTACCATTCTTGTACATTCTTCATTTTTTCTTACATTTACTCTATCACAAAACCTTTCCTAAACTTTTAGTTCTGCTATACTGTCTCCTAGTCTCCTAAGTCTTCTATAATTTGTTTATCATTTTATTTGATCAAATCTTTGCAATATTTTACATGTAGTACAGGCATACGTACACAAAGTATTATAATATCAGTTAGTAAAATATATTAGTACAGTATATTATATGCTTTATGCGTGATAAGATTATCAACATAATTCAATTTTTGTCACAGATATATACATGCTTTTAATGTATAAGAACAAAATGACTTGTACACATTTATAATATAACTATTTGTATAATTTATTTATATTAAAATTATAATACTTGGGAGACAATATTCCTTGTATCCTTTACCTCGCATGTTAATGCTTAGAGTGTGATTTGTGTTAGACTTACATCGCCTATTGTATAAACTAAGGTCATAATTATCCATTAAAAATAATCCTTTCTATATCTTATTTCTGTATATATGAAAAAGAAAGAATTAATCTTTTTTTCTTCTTCCTTTTTTTTTTTTTTTTTTTTTTTTTTTTTTTTTTTTTTTTTTTTTTTTTTTTTTTTTTTTTTTTTTTTTTTTTTTTTTTTTTTTTTTTTTTTGGTATTTAATCATGTAATAATTCTTTACATATAGCTTTGCTTTATGTAACATTAAGATTTTAATAAAATTACAAGTTTAAGTTTGCATTAGAAGAGAGTACGCGTTTTATAATTTTTGTTACATTGATTACAGTAAATAATAGTAAAACTTGGTACTAGTTACGTTGAATCTTACTTATATGTAAAAATACATTGGCAAATAATAATGTATAACACCTAATATTAACCAGACTGTGACTATAATATTTGATTAGTTATTTGAATGTTGTTACTCTATATGCCACTTACAGATAACAATATTGTAGTAATTTATTCATAAAAGTAGATTTGACAATACGTTTGAATCATTTTAATTAAATGAAAATGTTTCTTTCAAATAGTACCATAAAAATATTTGACTAAAGAGGCAAATATTGCTCTGAACTATTTTAATATATCTTTTAATTTTGTCATACAATATCAAGACAATTAGATATCAAAGGGAAATTTGGACAGAGCTTCGATGGATGAGTAAAGCAAGGAACAAGATTACGGGTATTGATTAGAATGTGTAGCTATTTCTTATTTTGCGCATTATTTCAAGGATATAATTAATAATCACAGATATATTTTTATTTCTACTTAAAACTTCTATTTCTTGTGAATACTTATTTAGGTAATTGATTTTAATTTCCGTTACTATCAGTCTATAGCTTCTATTAATATTAGTTTACTGTTTTTGGTGCTGCTATGACTGGAAAATATTTAGAGTGCACAAACAAAGGTGTTGGTCTGCGTTTAATCACACTCTATTATTCTATTTCCTTTGTCTTCCTATTGCTCCGCTACCACCACTTCACTTTCACCATTGACACACGAAAACTGCGTCGACAATTGACGTACAGTTGGTGGAAATCTACTACTGCTGATCGCAAACCCAGATATGGTGCGGACCGAGGTGACCTGTTCAAAGTGTGGTGCACATTTGGGACATGTATTTAATGACGGGCCAAAACCTACAAGGAAGCGATTTTGCATCAACTCGGCATCCATAAACTTTCATTCAGCAGGAGAAGAGAAAAAGATGACATCATAAAGCTAAGGAGGGCATAAGTTTTTAATAAAATTTTTGAAAATGTTTAAAATATCTAACTTATCGACAAAAAGAATTTATATTTCTTAATAAAATATGACTCTACTTGATATTTTCTAATTTGCTGTTATTATTTTGTTACTCTTCGGAATTGTAAAGTTCCTTTAATGACAAAAGCAATCATGTTATTAAAAAACAATAAATATTTTTATGTTAAATCTTGGCATACATATTCCATAGTTGCTATGAATATATGTCTTGTCTGTGCGTCGTAAACTCTGAGATTAATAACATTTATTAGAAAGCATAGATTATAATACACAGATGTACATTCATAGCGACAAAGCTGTTAATGGGATACCGGTGAATAATAGTGGATATCTGCATTATTATAATCTTAGAATAAATTCGATTCTGTACATACACTCTAAATGACTGTTAAATAATACATTTAGTGTGTATAAAATATAAGAAAATTAATGTAAAACACTTATCAACTAACTTATAAAAACATTCTATTATTATTTTTTCATGTTACGCATTTCACGAACAGAACGTGTAAATAATCAGTACTATTTATTTGTTTGAATATATATATATATGTGTGTGTGTGTGTGTGTGTGTGTGTGTGTGTGTATACACACACACACACACACACACACACACTAATAATATAAAAAGTTTGTTATACTTTGTAATTATTTGTGGTGCACAGTTTTTTTATATCCAAAAAGAAAATCTAGCTACGTTTGAGTTTCATAAATTTACTCTACTCTTACTGTATCTATAGAAGAAATACTTTATCGTTCAATATTATAAAATAGAAGGAAGGATGATTTCATTCAAAGAACTAGGACATTTTGTTATAAAATGTTTCCTTATATTTTAACGTTTCAAAACAAACTAAAAGATGTTACAGTACAATATATACGCAAATTCTAGGCATAATTTTTACAATAATTCATTATCCATTTGCTGCTTTCTTTCATTTTTAAATTCGACACTGTTAAGTATTAGTTTTCCTGAGAAACCAGAATTTTACCAAATATTTTCATTAGATAATAAGAGCCAATTTTATACAAATAGAGGTACAGTTGAAGTGGGAAATTTTATTAAAAGTTTGAAGCCAAAACATTTACTGTGACATGTATAAATGAACTAGCGGCTTCAGTAGGCCTAATTTATTTTATAATTGAGATCTCGAAGCATTTTCAAAAACATCATAAAAAAGGTATTGAAAACATGCATATACATACTTAACTTGATTTGTGTATAGGAACCTATTTCATAGTTCTAAACTGACAATAATACATTCCTTATGAGGATACATAAATGCACTTGTAACGGTAATCAAGATGAAGATGCAAAGAACATTTACACTTGTCCACATTTTTATTATGTGTTTGTTTTATACGTAATTTTGTATTGTTTATCAATATTAAAATAATGACGATTGCTTGCTAATTTTATAAATAATGTTTACTTTTATTACAGTAAGGCATATTAATACAACTTTTGTACTTTTGTTTATTCTCTATACATAAGCAACAGGATTCGTTCAAAATATTCATATTTCTAATTATTATTTGCATATGTTTTTATACAAATTTTTCAAAATATGGACAAGTAAAATTTTGCATCTAACTTGCCTCGATTTACGAATAAAAATGAATCTTATAGATAGCTACTACTTGTAGCTGAAATATGCTTAATAACTGTCGCAGTAATATAATAGACATAAAATGGACGTTACTTCTTTTTTCTAAAGATATTTGTGAAAATGCAGGACCTCGTTCAGTATTTCTGATCGAGTTGTTAACGTCAATTTTGACCCTGAATCTCATCTTCTTTTCTTCTTTTTTCTTTTTTTTTTTTTTTTTTTTTTTACAGAAATGTATATTTATTAATACTAGACGTGCACAATTATTTCGTTTTCTATACCTCCTATAATTGCTTACAATTCCTAGATAATTTGAAGTTGATGCTGAAACAAAATAATGCAAGAGCTCGTTCTTAGAGAATACTGAAACAAATTCCATGCGATTATATATTATAATCCCTGATTCTTTACAGGTAAGTAGATTTACCCTTCAGCATGCAACTCCAAATTTAGGCGTAAGCGCACAATACAAACTGAGCTGCTTCGTCTGTCAAGTATAATTAGACATTATCGATTATTATAAAAAACTAATCAGGCTTTTTAATATTACGAAAGTAATAAACTCAGTAAATAATGAATATATTATTACATATACGATTGTTCATTACCAAATAACGTATGCATTTTCCTTTTTTTTTTCCTTTTTTTTTTTTTTTTTTTTTTTTTTTTTTTTTTTTTTTTTTTTTTTTTTTTTTTTTTTTTTTTTTTTTGTTTGTTTCGTATGTAATATGTTAATTTCTTCAATATCTATTATAATTTTACGTGGCGTTCTTTAGCTTTAGTTTACGATAAACTCCTATACGTAACGAAGATGCAAAGAATAAAAGTAACAAATTCGAAAGTTCGTATTCTTTAAACTAAAAGTATCCAAGGTTTCATTCTCAGTAATATATGTTTAAGATATAATATAATTAGGAAAGACATTAATTATTACGTTTAATGTAGTACAACCATACGTAGAAACCTTGTCTTATATAATCATCGTCAACATAAATTTATATATTTTTTCTCAATCTGTATCTGTATTAAACAAAATATGAAATTATTCTGTTGATGGTTCAAGATCATAAGGAATCTAGCGCGAGTTTTTCACGTCTCTAAACATGACAAGACAGGCACTTTATAGTGTCACAAAATGTTCCTATATCTGAACCTTGTTTTAAAATTTCGTCCATCATCCGTTCACTTCTTAATAAGACACGTTAAAGACAACTTATGTTTGACCTGTATCGAAGAACACACGTAACTAGACATTCGTCTATAGAAAGATGTTCTCACATCATAATATATATTAGTAACAGGGTCGATATTTTAACGTGTCCCGTCAGCGATGCAAATGAGAAAAAGTACTTATATTTTATCCTATATTAATTATAAATGAACAGCTTTAAATAAGAATCGCGTGTATTAAATTCATCATAAATTTCATTATGTATGAAATTAATTGCCTATACTATATACAAATTAACATAATAATGCAAAACTTGCAGTGTCGAAATATTTAAAAGATCTATTAAAACTTCAGTTTAATATAATAACATAATGAAGTTTACTAACATCCAATTGACAAGAACGTGATTCTTGAGAACGTTTAAAACAAGTTAGGCTATCGCTTATACATCTACGTCATACTGACAGACCAAAGACTGAAAACATATTGCTCTGCTCTCCATATCTTCATTCAAAAAATATAAGTCTGACACGAAGATCAATTTTCTTCTTCTACGATTTTTTTTTTTTCTTTTTTTGTTAAACCATAATAATATATTAGAATAGGTCCTATGTACTTGTTCACATTTGTTTTGTGGTATTATCTAGTAAGGTTTTTGCTATAAATAATGTATGTTTGTAGCTAACTCTGATCTTCAATTTTAGAGTCAGTAATACTAGTTTTATATTTTTAGAAAATAACTGACAGTCGCTTGAGAATCCTCGATGACAGTTCGGTATTAGTACAAGAGCTCTTCAGGCAACAACCCACTCGTACAGTTTATCTTTTACTTTGAAGACTATTTAAATAAAATGTTGAACTCTTAGTAACTAATATATACCCATCGAGGAATACAAGATTTCTGCCGTCAGATCGTTCACGGTTCTTCTGATTTAACTTGATTTCCTCGCAACATGCGAGAATCGAGCAATTTAAAAACTTTGAAACCATTTCTCGATACTTTTCAAGGTATCGGATAAGTTCTATCTATCTATCTATGACCTATATATATATATATATATATATATATGTATGAATGTATGTTTATATATATATATATATATATATATATATATATTTATTTATTTATATATGTTTATTCATTATTTATTATATATTATTGAATTATTGTGCCGTTCCATTTTGGGAGGGTGATTCATTATTTTTCTGCAAAATTATACTTTTATGATCGTATCATAATACCACTCTTCTAATTACCTTTAGCAGCTTCCTTCGCTGCCATTATTAAAGGTGTTAGGGAAGCAAGTGGCCTCGCTAATTTCAGAAAAGGATGCTGCAATTTGCCATAAAAGTACAAATTTTATTAAAAGTTTATTCCATTTACGTAAACTTAAATATAAAGCGCATATTAATTCTACTTTACATTAGTATAAAATATTGTTAGAATTACCTTGAGTAATTCTGAAGCCGCTGATCGTTTCTCTACTTCGACCTCTAAACACTGATCCAAAAAGTCTTGAAAGATTCCTGACAGTTTATCCTTCTCTTTGATTTCAGGTTTACCATTTGTTGCGATCAAATATAATGCTCTTAATGGATTTTCATTTAAATATGGTGGTTCTCCTTCTATCATTTCAATAGCCATTATACCCAACGACCAGATATCAACCTATAAGATTTAAATAATTTATAAATACTGTAGTATAATAGTTATATAGTAATTATAATATAAACATTGCAATGTAATAATTGTTGTAGAGTATCTTTCTTTTCGTTCACCTTTGGACCATACTGTTTTCTTGTAACTACTTCTGGTGCCATCCAATATGGTGTACCAACCATTGTAGTTCGTTTGCTTTGCTCTGGTGAAATTTGTGCACAAAATCCAAAATCTGTTAATTTTACTCCGCCGTCTAATCCAAGGAGGATATTATCAGACTTAATATCCCTGTGTATAACTTGATTACAATGAAGGAACTCCAAAGCTTGTAGGACTTCTCTACACACTGCTGCTATTTGACCCTCATCCATACAAGTCTCAGTTACAACATCTGTCAAACTACCGCCAGGCAAATATTCCATAACTACCCATAATTCTTCTCCTACGAGGTAACTATCCAAGTAATTTACAACATTTGGATGCTTATTCTCCCGCATAACCAATATTTCATTTATTATTAACTCCTTCTTTGGTTGTTGTGAAAGATTCATTTGTTTTATTGCAACTTCCATACCTGTTGATGTTTCAATTGCTGTGTACACCGTTCCCGAAGCACTAGAAGATAACATTAAAGGTATATAAATACGCAAAAAAATTCCACAATAGAATATTTATATTTTATATTATTTTATATTATATAACTTACCCCTGTCCTATTTTTTCCATTTTCGTATATTTCCTATTTGGGTCACCTACACTTACAATTGTTCTTAATTTTTCTAATATTTCATCATCTGACATTTTTTTCTTTCTAGCTTTATCACTTTGCGCTGGTCTTGTTTGATCGGTTGTCGTTGATGTAGGAGTCGCTTGATTTTTATTTCTATCCAGTTGTGATTGATGTGGCTGTTGCGGCGTTCCATTTCGTTGGGGTGATCCTAACGTGGTAGTTAATGGAGGCGGTGGTTCTTCTTCTATTGGCTTTGTATACTATTGCAAAGTGTTTAATCTTTTAGTTTAGTACTTACAACACTCAAATATAGAAAAGTAATTCTAATCTTTGACAATTTGCAGACAGTAATTACTTACGATCGATTTCGTACGTTCGGGCCTAGCAGAAATCGGTGGTGGTGGCGGTTCATCTTCCTGTTCGGAACTAGTCGCGCAAGCATCTGTTGGTGTACTACTTGGACTACTGCTACTTACTCTATAATTTTATCATTTCTCAGTGGGTATTTAAATATATACAGAATAAATACAAAAATAGGAAGAGAAAGAGATTTGGAAGCATATGAGGCTTACCTGCTGAGCGAATGTTGAGAATGAGAACTTCCAGAAGCTTGTGACATTGCTTGACCACGAATATTTCCTCCTCCTCCTGTCCCAACACCTATACCCACCATGCTTCTAGGACTACTCGCTCTCTCAATAGGAGCTACACATAAAATTTCCTGTGCTTCATTCGTTAATGTATATATAACTGGCATATGATAATAACAACATTATAGATTAATCTTTGGGTAAATATTATTAACTTACCAACCACCCCAACCATTTTTGTAGTTGTCATGTATTTGGAACCTTTTGTTTCTTTACTGCTGCTGTCATACCAATTCAAAACATCCAATACAGCCTGTGGATTTTTCTTCTGTTCTTGTTTACTAATATTACTAGACATAAGCAACCTTGCCCATGCTTCTGGCATCCCCTAAGACCAAAAGTTATGTTTCAAAGTAATCATTAATAGTCTTACACGTACAAAACTTCAAAGAAGATGTAACTGATAGGTTAGGATATAATAATATTTACAAAAGTATAATTCTCAAAGTTCTGAAAACTAAGAGAACATCGTGCAAATATAAAATATTTAAGGCTCCAATTGTTACAGTTGTTGAATAAATAGTAAGATTATAAGCACTCAAACCAATATTAAAATTCATTCTGCAAGAAAGCAATAATATTAAATGCAACGTTGACTAAAGCATCTATAAATCTACTAAAGCAGCTATATGCTTCTAAACTATGATAAACTCTAAATTTTGAAATAAAATATAACAACTTAATCCTGTTAATTGCAACAAAAACAAACAGTTAAATTAAGTGTATGTATAATAAGAAGGAGTATAAACAAACTACTTTTGTGGTCATTTTAAATTACTTACTTTTAATGGCAGCTTGAAAGAAATACGTGTCTAGTTAGTTTTTCATGTGAAAAAATAATAGGTATAAGAAGCATCAGACAAATTACCAAATTACTTTTCCACAATGTCCATACACATGTGAATAAGTGATGAAAATTTATTTTTTTTCGGTACGAAAGATCCATTTAAGATATACTTTTTAGACAAAGAAAATTGTTTGCATTAATATTTAATAATACATTACTAGTTGCTCTTACAATGACACACGTTTCACAAATGAATTATTCTTCACAAATATATATATATATATATATTCATTTATCACAAATACACTCGCACATGCACACACGCACGCACGCACGCACGCACGATTTTAATTTATTGAAATATAATAAAAATTGCACTACAAGGTAAATTAAATTCTATCCAGTATTGTAGTACTGTAACTTATTTTACTTCCACATATTTTTATTATCATTTATTATGCAATGTATTGATACATGAATAAGCTAATGAAAATTGCAAAGCGATTGCTAAATATTACCTATTAATAAATATCAATTTAATAATGTTCCATTGGTGAAAACAACAAATAAAAATTCAATCAGAGATGTTTCATATCTAAGAATTATTTCCTTTTTTCTTGCTTTGTCAGAAGGGATCTTGGAGAATTTATGTAACCAGTAATGTAATGCAATAAAGAATTACTATGTAATGTCTATTTGGATACTCCGTACCATTGTATAGTAGCAAAGCGGAAAGCGAGTGCATCTTGAACAATAGTAACAAATTGCAAATAATGAATTGACTTACCGTAAATTCACCAGTAACAGCATCAAATCCAACATGCACAGTATGTTCAAAGTTGGTGGGATAACTGATGTTGGGTTTATCCTTATTTTCTTTTACCTTCATTTTGCTTTTCAATGTTTTCTTCTTACGTTCATCAGAATCAGGTTCCTTAGGTAGTGGACGCATATCCACTGGTAAATTAGGTGTTGATTCACCTCTGAAACATGTTTAATCTATCATTATCTAACTATTGATATCAAATGGGATAAAATAATCTCACAGTTATACATTCACTTCTATATACATAAATTATACATAAATAGAATTTGTGGATTAAACATTATTATATTGGTTACTTTAATATATATTTTACTATTTATAGGTAGTAAACCATTATTTATAGAACATACAAATATATAACTAACTTTTACATTCTTTATAACAGTTATGTTTGAAATATGTCTAATACATTTGAAATATGTACAAAATTAATATAAAAATTATATGTTTCACACGTATAATACATATATATATATATATATACGTTTGTTAGTAAGATTGCATATAAAGACTTAAAAGGATGGTCTCCCACATCAGAATGTCATCGTGTCTGAACTGGAGGATTTTATTTTTAGCAACCACTAGATTAGTGTCTGTTATCCTATTTTTGGAAGATGTAGACATTTACTTATTGTAAAGAAAATAATAAAAGTGCAAAGTGTAACAAACTTATCAGCTTTTAATGTTACAGAACAGTGTTCTAATATTACTATTTATTACATTACATAGAAATGTACAGAATTACAGAATGAAACATTAGACATATCTGTTGCTGAATATATATTAAAATATCTAATATCAAATGATATATTCTTTCATTGAGAAATTTTTCGGTACTAGTAAATTATAACACATAATAATATAGCATAGAATATATAGTTACCTATTTGATGTAAGTCGCACAGGAGGTGCAGGGGGTTTGTCTTCTTCATCTGACATGTTGTTTCTACTTTTGTCCCTGTGTTGCCAATCTACCTTACGTTGCTGCGTTTCTATAATATTGTTCAAAGATTTGTTTAATACTATTAGCCCCTGCCTCGGAGATCCTAGTTGTTCTTACGTTATATAAATCCTAAAAGACTAAAGGTTTGAATCACAGTATACAGAGAATTCTTTATGTTGACAAAAACACCAAGTTGTTTGTTGAAAACATGATACTTGAAGATCCATTCACTCTCTTTATAGATAAAATAATTTGCTTTCTTGAACTTAGCAGATGTTAACGAAATGATGTTTGAAATTACCGGCTCTATATCACAGATACGGATATAGTCTTGGTGACCGGTAAAGAACAGGAGACAAAACGAAAGAAAAATGCCTCTCCTCGTGGATGACAGTTTCGGTTACTTGTGAAAGGTGTTCGATTTTGAAGAATAGCGGCGTCTTCGAACGGGTCAATGTCGTGAGTATAGGGTGTGCTCGAAGACGAGGGATAGACAGGCACCTCCAAAGCGTGATTCACGCACGCACGGGAGCAGACACCGCGCCGCATCCACGGATCTCTAGTTCTTTCTCCCTCTCGCCCTCTCTCTTCCTCTGTCACTCTCTCTCTCTCTCTCTCTCTCTCTCTCTCTCTCTCTCTCTCTCTCCCCTCCCTCTCTCCTTCTCTTGTTCTCACTTTCCACCGTTCTCCGTGTCTGGGATGTTCTTTAGTGTCGCGATTGCTCTTTCGTTCTCGGAGTGTTTTCACTCCTCCCTTTTTCTGTCGTCTCGCACTCGCGAAAGAAAAAATACGATTGTATATCGTGTATATATGGCGCCGCTTTATCCACACGTCCGTGATGTGCCGTGTTTGGGCACGGCGGAGGCGGAACCACGCGGCGCTCTGAGTCTTATCAATGGTATCTCATTTCGTACGTAGAATCGACGCCCGATGACGACGAATCTCTTCCTGTTCTTCGCCACACTTTTTTCAAGGTTGATAAGAAGTCTGAATCACCACCGCTGCCGCGGTCCTCTGCCACTGTACAGCGCCTCCACTACTGGAACACCGTTCACTCCCTCTCTTTCTGTACCTCCCTCCTTTCCTTTCCCTTTCTTTCCCTCTTTTCCACTTTTTCATTTGCTTCTTCCTCTCTCCTTTTCACCATGTATTCCTCTGTTCATACGCTTACAAGGTTTGATCATTAGTACTTAGTATGTACACGCATATACTTACTTTCACCCGCACCTATTGTCGGTTAACACGAATAAATCCGTATATGTACATATATGTATATATGTGTGCATGCGTGTACGGGTCTCTGTGTGCGCGCGCGCGCGCACGCACACACACACGCACGCACGCACGCATGTATGTATATGATTTAAAAAGAAATTTAGAATAATATAGGTTGGAACGGTGGTAAGACTGCAAGTGAATCAATTACAGGTTAGCCAATATGGAAACAAATACGTATTGTTGTAAACTTCAATATGGTTTTACTCGTCAAAATTAAAGCTTTCAGTGGATTATTATATACTTTTTAAAGATAAGTCAGAAACTTGCATATTCAAAGAGAGTGTGCTGAAATATCTTAAGATTTCGTATGTGCATAAATCGTAGTTTAGTAATTATAAAACTACATATTTGCTATTTTCGTGTAGGTACCTATTGATATTTTTATTCTTATTTATACCAGAGTTTGTACATAATGAATTAAATATGCTTTTGCAAATTAATTTTATAACGTATTCGAAACTATTCAATCTTTTCCTTTCGAAAATAGATATAATATATATTTTGATAATTTATGTATCGTAATTATATGTTTAAATCTCTTCAAAATATTTGTCACTAAGAAGTGTGCTTGTTAAAAATGTATTATCTCGGTTTATATTTCTGACAAATGGGTATCTTACTTATCTGGAAGAAGCATATATGGGTATTAACTATATACTATAAATAAAGTAAATAATAATTTAAAAAATATGAACTTAAATCCTTGAGATATGGAGTATAATAATAATAACAATAATAGATACATATATATATATATATATATATATAGGACTATTTATAACTATATGCATAACAAAGACTATATAAAGAATGTAATGTTCCGATACCATAAACATTATTGATATGTATGAAATTGCATCTTAATAACTTGTATACTTCAAAGTCCATAATAAAACTAACTTATTCTTTTTTAGTAAACATAAATATTTAGCATTATCTATTACATGTAGTTTGTTAACGTATGTCCAAAAATGAATCCTTTGATCATATTATACCTGTCTGTGTAATATATTTTTGTAATTTAAGAAAGGAGGGAACAAATATATAAAAAATCATATTGTGACATATTTGATGAAGTTCTTACATGTTTTACATTCCAAAACATTTGTAAGAACATTGTTCTATCATATGTAAGTTTATATGTAAGTTTTGTTTTATAATATAATATGCTTGTCTGAAAATCAAAATTCTCTTAAAAGTACTTTTTATTATTTTGTCTGTCATTCTTGATACTTTGAATACACAATACTATGACATCTTAATCTTGCAGATTTTTATCATTAGACATATTCATATTTACAAGAATTATTATTCTATATTTATGTATAGAATCATCATTTAGTATGATTAATCATCCTTTCGCATGATTAAGTCGTATTTATAACGTATATTAATATAAGTAAAATGATATCAATTCTTTTATAAATGACTTTTTACTGCGATTATATTAAAGAAAATAATAGTTTCAGAAGTGCATAACGTTAGATTAATTATATTTCTATTCGATATAAGAGGTTCAGTGCTGTCCTATAGTCTAAATAGTCTAAAAGCTTAAAAATTTATAATTTATCTACGCGCGCGCACACCCACACACACACACACACACACACAAAATCAGCCAAATAATTTAGAAACTTAAGAAAGATAAAGATTGGTTAAATTTGCGAAATGTTACAGAAATATTAAATAATACTTGATAGTATTAAAGCCATTAATATGCATTAATGATAAATACATTGTTTATCATACATTTTATTAAGTATAGTTGGCTCAATTATCTTATCTTTCAATGATACGTGAATAATGACAACATGTATGAAGTTAGCTACATACTTAGCTTAAAAGTTAATCACATAGAAAAAAGGTAGAGGGTAATCACAATTATTATAATTCATAACATAAGATTGTTTACTATTAAGGAGATCGTTATTTTCATTCTGAATAACCCATGCTTTCGATATTATAAAGTATCTGTAAATGATATTTAATGCCATTTATTAATTGACAAGAGAATTGGTGTGCGTTTATTACAGGTTATAGAGTTGTACTATGTGATTCATCGAACAGTGTGAAATAACCTATGAATTTAACATCTGACCACGTATTTGACGTATGTTCAGGATGCACTCCTGTCATAAGTGTAATGGAAACTGTTTAATTGTGTAATTGTATCATACTATTCAATAATTTGTTGCAGGACACAACAATTGATCGACTGTCGCATACGATTTTTAACTAATTCTTAGATATAACATCATCAATTCAAGATGAAGAAGAAGGTATTCAAATTTCGTACTTATCTAAAATCATAACCAAATTAAATTAATTTGTACTGTTTGTTAATAGATGCGCGCGCGCATCTGTGTAATTTTTACATATATTGAATATTCTATAATTTTTAGGTTCTGTTGATGGGTAAGAGCGGTTCAGGGAAGACTAGTATGCGCAGCATAATTTTTGCCAATTATATTGCTCGTGATACACGCCGTCTGGGAGCAACAAGTGTGTAATACTTGGCTTATACCAATTTTACCAAATATTTGTATCTTCTGCATTATTTATTAATTTATTGGTATGTTTAATAGTTGATGTAGAACATAGTCATGTCCGATTCCTTGGTAATTTGGTGTTAAATCTTTGGGATTGCGGTGGTCAAGAAGCGTTCATGGAAAATTATTTTGCATCACAACGTGACAATATATTTAGGAACGTAGAGGTTTTGATCTATGTTTTCGACGTAGAATCCAGAGAATTAGATAAAGACATGCATTATTATCAAAGTTGCTTAGAAGCAATATTACAAAATAGTCCAGAAGCAAAGATATTCTGTTTAGTACATAAGATGGATTTAGTACAAGAGGATCAACGAGATTTGATATTTAGAGAAAGAGAAGAAGATCTGAAAAGACTTAGTTTGCCACTTGAATGTACTTGTTTTAGAACTAGCATATGGGATGAAACATTATATAGGTATATCTTTGTAACTGTACAATGATCTCAATCTTTATTTTATAATTCCATGCAAGCTATTATGTTTAGGGCATGGTCTTCAATCGTATATATGTTGATTCCAAATGTGAAAGAGCTTGAACAGAGTTTGAAACAATTTACAAATATTATTGATGCCGATGAAGTACTCTTATTTGAAAGGGCAACATTTTTAGTAATTAGTTATTGTCAAAGGCAACATCATAGAGATATACATCGATTTGAAAAAGTTTCTAATATAATAAAACAATTCAAACTTAGTTGCAGGTAATTTGCTTATAAAAACTATGCGTGCGCGCGCGCGCGCGCGCGCGTGTGTGTGTGTGTGTGTATAAACAAACTAGTTCGAACATATATTTATAAATTATACATTTTTAGCAAACTAGCGGCACAATTTCAAAGTATGGAAGTTAGAAATACAAATTTTGCAGCTTTTATCGATGTGTTTACATCAAATACATATGTAATGGTTATTATGTCGGATCCTGCTATCCGTAAGTATTTAGTATCTTAATTCGTTTTTTAAATAAATACTGAAATAATTATTCCTACTGTTTCAGCGTCGGCAGCAACATTAATCAATATTCGTAATGCACGGAAACATTTTGAGAAATTAGAGCGTGCTAGTCAGAGTTCGGCATTAAGTAGATAGAAATCAGCTCGACCCAGGCGCGTTGTCACCCGGGTCCAGGCTGTTAATCACTATTGAATCTAAGAGTCACTTTGAAAGAGAACCATCACAATGAAGGTGCATGAGAACTTTCCTCTTTTATTAATTAAAGTAAATCGATAAATTTTCTAATTAATGAATAATTTCAGTATGTAATTTGTGACAAAACTATCATTAATACTGTCATCTTCATAGGATCATATTGTATTTCAGAAAAGAATCTGAATTTTTAGTTTATTCTATACAAAATTTGGAAGAATATTTAAAAATTAAAAAAAAAGAAAAAAGAAAAAAAACGTACTTGTTAGTATGAAATTGTGCGCTATTAGTATCATGTTAAGTGGACATATACATCGTTGTTCGCTTATAGTAAATACTGTCTTGGCTCTTAGAGATAATACATGATTTTCTGGGTTAAGCTTTTTCCTGGTTCCATGATGTTATGTATTTTATTTCTGTATAGCAATTATTCTCTCTGGCCTGTTACAAAGATATATATTTTCTTAAATTATATTTACTTGATATAATAGTGTACATATATACTTATTATATAAACCGTGCTATTGCAACAATCAAGCTAATCGTAATTGTATCTTTCGATTTAGATAACGATAATATTAAATTATACGTTATATTTTGTATAAAATTTTGATTGTTAACTTTTGACATACGGAAAGAAGAACAAATATTAAACATGTATGAATTTATTTACAGCTGTATTTATGAAGAAGTAATAAAAGGAACATGGAATAATAAAAGCTTATGCTTTCACGTGTATCACTAGACTGTATTTTTTAATTATGCGAATAAATAAAGTCATCGAATTGAATCTGAATTTAATGTTGTGTTTAA
Organism: Bombus haemorrhoidalis; assembly: GCA_014825975.1. Taxonomy (NCBI): domain Eukaryota; kingdom Metazoa; phylum Arthropoda; class Insecta; order Hymenoptera; family Apidae; genus Bombus; species Bombus haemorrhoidalis. The sequence goes on from CM026170.1 coordinate 22,948, forward strand.
ATGAAAAGTCGAATAAGTTAAGTGATCTTTGAACTAATCTTTATACTCATTTTTTAGTTGTGCGATACATTTAAAATTGCCGCCTTCCGCTCGGCTATGGCGAAATCGCGTGTTGTCACCATTTTAGGTTGATAGAACGTGACAAGGTGTGTATTGTATCTACCATGGATAGAATAATCAAAGGAATTATGAAATATAGGAATTGCCATAGGGAAGAAATGGTGAAACAGTTTCAAAGAGTTCGAGATCATCCCGAAGTACGTTACAATTTTTTTTTCCTCTAAGTCACTGTTGATAACTTGTGGACATATTTCTCTTTTTGTGATGTTTCACGTTTCGTCTGATATTAATATTTAAATTGCGAAAGACGGTGGTAATTATTTTCTATATTCATGATAAAAGGTATACATGTTGAGAAAGTATGATCAAATTTAAGTAAAATATGTATTTATTTCATATATGTTTCTATCGTATTTGGAAAAGAACAAGTTTGTTTTCACGTGTCCTTGAACTAAAGAATCATTCATAAGAAACATGCATACATGCATGTGGATAAAATTTTATCTGTGTAAGCATGTGTCAGACATTACTTTGATATAACGCGACCTATAAAGATTGATTTAATAATAGATTGAAGCATTTCAAAGTTGAAATTATTAAATCAAATATTAAAATCCGCGTTGTTATTAATATGCTTTATTGTTGTGCGAAATGTTCATTGCATTTATTCTTTCTCAAACTGTTGCTATGCATGAAAACTATATACATGTACGTAAGATATGTTATGTATGTACGTGTGTGTATATAATTTAACATGTAAAAAAGCTATTGGCGTATGAAAGGATAAAAAGTATTATAAATAATATACTTATTTATTAACATTTATCGGCATGACTGACTTTTGTCGTTACTTATCTTACACAGCCAAAGGCAGTATTCTTTACTTGCATGGACTCCCGGATGATCCCAACTAGATTTACGGAAACAAACGTTGGGGACATGTTTGTCGGTACGAGACCTTATCATGACATTGATCTCCTCGGATATGAAACTTGTTGCTTCTTTTTTGTTTTTTCTTTCTTCCCCCGGACAATTTCACGTTGCAGTTTAATACAATGGAACATTACTGTAACGTTTCTAATGTTTTTAATGTTTTAATTTTAAAGATATTTTTTCTTTGAATGTATCATTGATTTTGCTAAAGGAACATCGTGTGAAATATTCCAAAGAACAAGTATTTGGCAAATTTTTTCTTTTCTTCTTCTTCTTTTTTTTTTTTGCAGTTTTCGAAGAATTTGAAGTTTTGTCAAATTTTATGTTTTTTCAGTAAGAAATGCTGGTAATCTTATCCCTCATTCTCAGCATTTCGTAGACGAGTTAACAATGTGCGAGCCAGCGGCCTTAGAACTTGGTTGTGTAATGAACAATATAAAACACATTATAGTTTGTGGCCATAGCGATTGCAAAGCTATGAATTTGCTGTATGCTTTGCGGGACGAAGAATTCGCATCGAAAGTGTGTACTTTGTTAGCTTTACTGTTTTTACGTATATTTATCTAATTTACAATAATATTTACCTCTTAGGTGAACAGGAGGATATCACCGTTAAGAGCATGGTTGTGTGCACACGCTAGCAACAGTTTAGCGAAATTTCAACAGCTTGAAGTTGCTGGCTTCCACGAGCCGATATTATTTCAAGCTGAAACGCCTTTACGGAAGTTTGTGGCCTATATAGACTCAGAAAATAAATTTGCTATAGAGGATAAGTTATCTCAAGTTAGTATAGATATATTTATTATCGCATAATTGGCCAAACATCTTTTAAAACGGAATAAATCGGATAAAATTTTATATAATATATGTATTAATATATTTTTATTAATATATATAAATGAGAAGAAAAAAGAAAAGGAAAGAAAAAGAAAAAGGAAGAAGAAGGTTATGTGTATATATAATAGAGTATATATAGTCGGTTACGATTATTTCTGCAATTAATAAATTTAAATTGAAGCCTGTTTTAAACAAACACGTGTATTTTAATTTCAGATAAATACTCTACAGCAGTTACAGAACATAGCTTCTTATGGGTTTTTAAAGAAACGGCTTGAGAGGCATGATTTGCACATTCATGCTTTGTGGTTTGATATTTACACTGGTGATATTTATTACTTTAGCAGGGCAAATAAAAGATTCGTAGAAATAAACGAATCGACCGAAGCGTCTTTGCTTGCAGAAATTAAGAAATATTATTCTTAAATTGCTTAATGCTGAAATGGTAAGTTTTACTTATGTAGCTGGGAAATCGTTTCGTCGTTGAGATTGAATAATTACGATTCGTTGAACCTCCCTAGAATGTTTAAACGTGGAGTGGGTGCGAGTTAGATACTCGCTCAATCGAAGACCGTGTAATGTACCTGGATGTGAAAGTAGTGAATTCTCTTCTATTTCTTTCTTTCTTCCTTTTTCTTCTTCTTCTTCTTTTTTTTTTTTTTTTTTTTTCTTATTAAGATTCATATTACAAACTCGTTTGCACAAAATAGATCGCCATGACAGTGTTGGAGGAATTTATAACAAGGATATTTGATATAGACTTATTTCTAATAATACGCGGTGCATAGTTTAATCGTATATTATTACTAGTTTTACTGTATGTTATCGATGTATAGGGGGATTTTTTGTTTATATAGCACGTGTTCGTTAACATGTAAGGTGCAAAGGAAATATTATTTATTTATCGATGTGATGTACTCAGCAGAAAAGTGATTAGAGCGTTGAATGAAACGTTATTTTTGGAATAAATGATATAATATTTTTGAAATAGTTATACGATATATACAAGGTTCTTCCACTACGTATTTATAACAATTTATACATGTGATAGTAAATATTTCTATAATTTATGTAACTTGATATAATTACTTGATAATTTGATACAATTACTGTGATAGGTATACAAAATATATTTATTGTTTTTGATATGTTCGGTTTGATTCATTTAACGATCCGCTTGACTTATCACCGATTTGGTTCAGTATACTTTGCGCTTGAATCACGTGAAATAAAATTGAAGTCGAGCAATAAGAGCTGGAGGACGTACCGTATTGACGGATGGACGATTTCGTGGCCAGGCGAACTAGAGCATGCCACTCCCGAAAGAGAAAGCAAAACAACGAACCAAGGTGTAGAATTAGGATGATTATAAGTATCAATATCAGATGTTCGAGTCTTATTAACGCAATGTACAATAGTTGTTTGCACTTAGCGCAAACATTTAAAAATCGTTGTTTACTTTCATTACTTTCGTAAATTTGAAAACTCAAAACGTGCAAATTTACATCCAAATGTTTATACGTAGTAACGAATGGTATCACAGTGCTCTGCAATATCATAGGCATCTTCCGTTAACGAACGTTTGTTAACCACGAAACGTCGTCGCTTCATAGACATTAACGTAACGTATTAGACGTGCTGATGCCAACAGTAGGGTTTTCGTGCAGCGGGCGTTATAAAGTAAATTGCAACTGTCCACGAAACAGCGGCGAACCATTTTCGTCGCTACGCGTTTTCGTCGTGAGTCATGACGACAGGCGTTAACATTGCCAGTAGCGAGACGTGCAGTTATATTTGAACGATTTTAATAACGAGGCAAAATGTATTTTACTGTACGCTTTGTAGACAGAATCGAACAACATTGCGAGTAAATTATTGCTCGAATGAAAACTGCGGATAAAGTAGAAGTTGTTCGAGATTAAAAGGATAAAGACTTGTTCGAATATGTTTTCGAATCGTGTACGTAGAGAGTAGGGAGTAGGGAGTAGTAGCAATTCGTGGAAATCATTGTTAGAATGTTTACTTAAATACAAAGACAAAGCGGTCGCTGGCAGATCGTCAATGGTATCACGCCGGGAGGCAGAGCGCCACAGGGGCGCTTTGGCTTCGAGTCGGCGCAGCGTCGACACCTTATCGCCTGACTGGCTGTGCAACAATTTAGTTTCCCTTTTTGCCATTTTATTTGCAATTAGCGATGAAATCGAATGACGATTTATTCGCGACTAATTTATCGTCTTAACGAATAATTTTTCGTCTAATAAAGTCGCTATTTCTTATTCGCGAATAGATCTTGAGAGTTTATTCGTTATTCGAGTAAAACTTGCCCAACCTTGCTAATAGACAACGCTTACGCTACTACGAAGCGACGCTTCGTGGACAGTGGGGTTTAGCGTGCGAGGCGCGCGTACACGTTCTAGAAACTGTTGGCTGTTTCAGATGAGAAAAATGGTTCGAGCGGCTCGCGCATTTCAGCGTGTTTCGCGGTAAAGTAAAAGCGAAGGGGATTCGCTGCTATGTTTAGGCGAATCGTCGAGTTGGTCCGGTTAGGCCGGTCTACGGAGTGTGACGAGCTCTGGCACGGTTGCCATTTGCCACTTGCCACTTGCCACTTGCCACTTACCACTTACCATCAACCGGAAGGTGGAAGCAGGATCAAAGAATCTCCGCGTTCTTCGGTCTCCACGAACGATACGAGAGATCTCCCCTCTTGCCCATCTTCCTTCTCTTCTTCCCCTTTTTTCTTCTTTTCCTCTTTTTCCTCTTTTCCTTCTTTCTCCTCTTTTCTTTCTTTTCCTCTTTTTCCTTCGCATTCGATACTCACACCCCACGAATCACGCTGGCATACTGGCCTGGAATCGTTTCTATCGCGGCATCTATCACGGCGCTGGAAGCACGCGTGTACCGTAAATAATAAATATAACACACGTTATACGTTAAAAAGTAAAATCACGTGATCTTTTGTCTTTCAACGTACACACACACACACACACACACAGACACAGAGCTCAAGGTCTAATCTAAAGACTCGTAACGAAGGCTTTTGACTTGTCGTCGTTACATTCATCATTAGAAAAGTAAAGTGTTAAGCGTCGTATCTCGATTTTCCCTATTTATACTCGAAAATATTTACTTGGTCATAGAGCAATCTAAGATAAGTAATTTAGTATGCAGTAATTTAGTTTCGAAGTTGTCAAACATTCCGTTGTTCTGTTTGTTTACGGCTACATCGTCGAAATAGCTATTTTCCAACTAGCTACGCAGTTGCCGGAGTTACCGGGGTTAGGTTGGAATCGTAAGAAGGTTTTTAAAGCGTGCACACTACCGAACTTCCGTAAAGAGTGACACTTTTAAATTAGATTCGGTTACGAAATTCAGGTGCACCGATAGTTCCGTGGTTCGTTTACCTGCCTTACCTGGATAGTCGAAGAATACGTATTGTTTATTGCCACTGTGCTACGCTGGACAGTTTGCGTAGTTTTGTGGCGATGCACCGAATTGCGGGGCTAGCCGAATCTGCCCAAGCTACGGGGGGTTCTTCTTAAAGCAGGAAGTCAAAGAAGGAACGATCGTCGGCCTTTCAACCCTCTGTTCACCGCAATTGTTGGATGCGCCGCTTCCGCGTTCGCCTCGGCCTTTGTTCCGCAATTAGCGGAACGAGTTTCACCGAAATATCGCTCGACAGTTTCCTTGCAAAGATTGGAAGATGCTCTGACAGGTGCTTCAGCAATTTAATCCCGTAGATTTAACGACTAGCACGATTTGCTACAAGAAATTTTCGAAATATTCTTGTTAAGCTAAATTTATTTTATCGACATGAATAATTTTAGAGAAGGACGTTTCTTCTGGGGACTTGCTTTATAAAATAATTAACATACTTTACAAAACTCAGCTTTACAAAAACCTGTAGCTATTCTATCAGTCGCGTTTTAGGAATTTCTTCAACGTTATCGAGCACAGGAACGTTTGTTTTTCAACCTTTGAACTTTTCGCTAAATCTTGATTCCAATAAGAAATATCCTATCTCTATAAATAATAAACTGTATTTAAGCAGTTTAAACAGCTAAATACCTATAGTCAGCCTATAGTTATATAGAGTATGAGATTTTGATAAAGACAGGATCGATCATTTATTTTGAATACATTTTTTTCATATCAATCGCGTGGCTACTTATACGAACAATATGTCTATACGAGCTTTTTGCCTCGCTCGAAACCCAAACCGTCTAAAGCCAACTGTATAGGATTTTCACGGCACTTGCAAACGCGGTAAAAGAGCGGCGAAAGAGCGGCGAAAGAGCGGCGAAAGAGCGGCGAAAGAGCGGCGAAAGAGTAAAAGGACGTTCATACCTTTCGTTTCGTCTTGCCAAAATGCATTCGTCATATCGTTCTTTTTTAGGCGGGATTGGATAACGTCCCTTGCACAAATTTACTCGGTACGTTAATTAATTACGCGGATACGACATTGTTCATTTTTCTACGGTCGACGAGCGTTCCTCGCCGCGACCAGCCAACAACGCTCCTACAAGAATAAGGTTTCGGAAAAATACACGAGCGGAACGGAATAGTAAATGTATTGTAGTAATGCTACCGGCGACTGCAGTGTGTTATGCCTCGGCACACACCACTGGCCACGCGCTCTTTTTCTTCGGCCAGTCTAAAACGAAAGAAAGAAAAAAAGGAGATCGTGCGAAATCGTGACATCGTTACTATCTCCTATGCTTCAATGGCGAATCTATTCGACTTTTCGACTCGCTGAGTTATAGTTGAAGCTGTTCAACTATAACGTTTCGACATTCTCGTTATTTAATCGAACGAAATAGAAAGTCAACATGGAAATAGAAGATAAAATATACTCGGCCAAAAGTTTGGGTACGGTTATTTCATTTGAAGGGGATAGGACGGAAGAACCTAATAAGTAGATCGTCGTTCGTTTCTTCGTTTTAAAATATGACTTTACCAATGGAAACGAGTATATTATTTTAATATGATATATTTGAGAATGGAAAGAAGAGCAGTTTTTCTGGAGCGGGAAGCAGAGGAAGAAGCGAGATTTTCAAATGTAGCAAAGGTGTAAGAGAAGAGCGAAGGTATAACTATCAGGGCAAGTGATATTTTAATATGCTAATTACGATATGACAGTCAATATATTTTTAACGTTACAGCAGGCAACGGGAAAATACATGTATAATTTTGAAACCAAGGATTCAATTGCAACAGGAAGAATTTGATAGGTGGAACTTTTAAAGCTTGCCGCTGCTAAAATGGTAAATGTGACTTAACACGTTTCTCTATAATAGTTATAATACAAACTGCGGGCATCTCGATTATTTTGTGCATATCTTTCGTCCGATTTTACTCTTTTACAAATTCATGGTTTCATCTCGATCGCAGATTGGTAGTACATTAGAGGTACGGCGTTTCCCTTTCTTGATTATAATTTGCCAATGATTGTACATATACATATAGGAAAGGTTTTTCTTTTTTATATAGGATTCAACGGCCATTCGTTCCATTTATAGGAAACCTTTATAAATATGTCGCGCGAGTTGTACGAAGCTTTCGTTAGCGCTGTTATAAGATGCAATTGTCGCGATTACATTTGATACGGATCGGGGAATAATAATATTCGGGATATGTGATATTACTGTACAAGTTGCAAGTGGTTTATCGCAAATATTTACGTACCTGGTTACGAAAAATTCGCAAAAATACGCTATTGTAGTTTTACATATTTTCGTGTTTGAGTTGAGTGTGTTTCAGTAATGATTTATGTTTGTGAAACCAATTTCAATTTTTAAACCATCAGGTTGAAACGAATTTTAATATTCTACCACTAGAAATATAAATCTTGGAGATTTTGGAAAGGATAAAAAGGATAAAAAGGATAAAAAGGATAAAAAGGAAAAAAGAAGAAAGAAAAAACGTATGTTTGGTTCCGAAAGTAAGTAAAACGGCGATCTTCCTAACATTCGATTGCATTTCGGCAACGTGTTAAATTTAAAAATTGTCTGTAAAAAGTAAAAAAATCCGCTTTATTGGCGTTCTTGGCCTGTGTAACCTTCGTACACGCGCATACGTATGTGGCGTGAAAAAGTGGACTTGCGCTGTTTTGGAATTCATGACTCAATCGTATCGTGTACAATAACCGCTATCAACTTTTCATTTCTCGCTTCGTTCGGAGCTTACTAATCGCGCGTCGTTGGATTTAGGTCGAGGAAGTGACGAGTGGTGCGAGTTTGACACAATTTTCTCTATGAGTCGGCCGAATGTCAAGGTGTAAGTGTTGAGTGTGACGCGCGCGCGTGTCTATTCGCCGTCTCGAAATGCCCGAAATTCTAAGCACGACCGTTAGCCTAACGTTTAACTGTATAATCATGGCGCAACCCGTACGAAAAACCTCTCTCTTTCTCTTGCCCTCTCACTTCGCCCTTTCTCTGACGCTTCGTGAATTAATGCGCGCAGGTTCATCCAGCCGTAATGTCAGATGTTGCTGTACTCCTTACGAATGCGACGTACCGCTAATAGGACAATAGACCTCGTTAATGGTATCTATCTTGACGAGGATGTCTCCTCTATGGGTATCAGGTATCGAAGATAGTATTTCGTATAGATGGAAACGCAATAAAATACGAGGCGCAACGTCTACGATCGGGGTCAACGTCTCGGATTTGAACTCTTAATTGGTAGTTGTAGGTAGGATACGATGGCTTGCCAAGGTATTCCGAACACTCTTAGAAACTCGTACGATGAGCTGGTATCCACGACGATGGCGAAAGTCGTTTATCGATTCTCAAGTTATTCTCTCGTATATTGATCTCGTATACTGGTTGCCAAACTGGTTCCCTTTACACGAATCTATATATAATCGTTCTTCATTGAAATCGGTCAACAAAACAACACGCGTTGTCTCGTTTACCTGTTTCCCCGTTTCTGTACATTCGACACACTGCGCTTCTTCTTCTTCTTTTTCTTCTTCTTCTTCTTCTTCTTCTTCTTCTTCTTCTTCTATTTCTTCTTCTTCTATTTCTTCTTCTTCTTCTACTTCTTCTTCTATTTCTTCTTCTTCTTCTTCTTCCGCGAGATAACACGATTTTCAATCGACACATTGAAACATTGAAACATCGTAGCACGACGCCATCCTACTCTCGAGTCGACATTCATCCCTGAAACAACATTTTTTATCATCACGATGAACACGAAGCGGCGTGTTCTTTTGCTGGAAAGAAGAGAATCACGTAGGACGCCCTTGATAAGCGACCAAGTCAACTTGCAGTGCGGCACGTTGCGAGTTGCAAGTCGTCGTTTCGCGTCGGTTCGCAGCGAGAAAAATGATCGTGTTTGCGCAGATCGACGATTGGCCAATTCTCGGCAGCGCAGTGTGTCGAATGTCCCCCAATGGTATCGTCTATTTTTGCCAGGTACTTACTCGCAGAACGGTAACGGTGGCGTAGCTACGGCGTAATTATAAAATGTTGCAACAACAGCCTAGCCGGTGCAATGAACTCACGAATGTACTGTGCCATGACTCTCTGCCGGCCAACAGTCGGCCAATTGTTATGAAACATCTTTCCATACGTTTCGTGAACGGCTACCTCGTCCAGCAATTTTGTACTTCGCCCCAAAACGGGCGCGTGCCTGCGCGTGCTTACGCCTACGTTTATCTTTATCCTTTGCCTATGGATTTCCTAATAAAATCGTTACGTCGCTTACAAAACGACGCAGATCTTGACAGAGTAGTACAAAATTTGTTCCGGTGGTTCTTATCGTGTTTCTTAAAGTTTTTTAACGATGCAGCAAAAATACCCGCTGCATTCCTCCTCCATTCCACCTGCCCACCACGTGAATTCAGTTTCAGTGCATTGGCTTGTATAACAATTTACCGATTAATTATACCGTTTATAATATAGGCTTTCGTCGTATATATGATATGTACGAATAATTTTATACTTTTATATACGTATTTCATATCTCGTTTATATATTGCGTATTATATTACCGTATTAAATATAGATTTCGTCAAACTGAATTACAATTATAGAATATAATTCCGTCTTATTCTAAAGCTAAATATCGTTAAATTGTATACCTTGTTATAATATTTATTAGCCGCATAATGCGAAATTCAGTGTTTATACGTATGAGATTTTACCGTATCGAAATTTTAAGTAGATATAGTAAAATATAATAGATTAATTAACTTAGATTATCGTTTAATTGAAAACGCGACAATTGTATTTTTCCGTAATTTGTTATGTCTACAGTAAACGCGTGGCCGACTGTCTTGAGATTTGGAAAACAACAGCACTTCACCGTTATCAGTCTTCGGAATATCTAGCCTTCGTTCAATCCCGGTACGCAAGAGAGCGACCAAACTGTCGTTCTTAGTCCTTTATTATTCGTTACCGACTAACTATACGTAACTGTATGACAACTGATACAGCTATATCTCGGAATATTATTGACGGAAGATTAGGTTTATTTGCAATTAGTTGTTTCCGATCTACGAAATGTATAGAAAAATTCGTGGCAGTAATTTATGTATCGTGGCATGTAGTAGTGGTAGTAGTAGCAGTAGCAGTAGCAGTAGCAGTAGCAGTAGCAGTAGCAGTAGCAGTAGCAGTAGTACTCGTGAAAACAAGCAAACAACTTTTAATATACGCGAGTTCAACAACTATTAGTTTCGAAGTTACGAATTGTTTAGCGCGTAAAAGTTGTTATATATTGTTATATATTGTTATCGTTGTATTGGTAGGTCATTATTTACATTTACGGTTACATTAATTACGATTAATTTATGGTTTACATATCGGGTTAACCAGCTGCAATTAATTCCGATAATCCTTTCGAGTAATAAAAATTCCCATTGTACAGGGATTGTAGGCATTTGGAACAAATACAAGTTAAAAACTGTTTCAAATTAGATGAAATAGAAACATTCTTCTTCTAGTCGGATATACACGTTTCTCAATAGCATTTTCTGGCATAATGAAATATCGCGTATAAATAATTTTTAGAAAGTTTTCCGTCCCGTTCAGCTCGATGGAGAACTACGATAAAATACAACACCGAAACCGACTTTAGGTATTGCGAACGTTTAATCCTTCAAGTACCAAGGTCATTTTGGCAATATGTTTCATTCGACAATATTTTAGATGACAAACGTAACGTTTCTGCAAGTATTTCGAATTCTAATAAAGGACACACCCTATTTCGCATTACTTTAGCCACGTTGAAATTAATTTAACTAAGCTCCTGCGATATCAGAGTAACATGCGATACAAATGACGAATACCTACGTAGAAAGGATTTTCCTGTTACTTGCAAATGCGCAAAGCAAACGGTTACCGATTCTTTTTTTATTTTTATAAAGATTCAATTTCTTAAATTTTCCGCGATGTATTATATAACATTTTATTAGAAAGTGAAGAATATTACTCTCTCTCTCTCTCTCTCTCTCTCTTTCTCTGTGATTATTTGTCATTTACATTTAATTTTTATTATTATGGTATTAAGACATTAAAATATTGTAATAAATTTGTAATAATTGAAACAATTGAATGTCTACGGAATATGCAAAATATACATACACATAGTTTCGATGAAATGAATCAATTTATCGTTTTATATGCATATCATCTAATGGAAATAGCAATTTTCAAGCAATTAAAGGATAATTCATTTTATATACTGTTCTATATTATTAGCCCCGTAAATTTATTCGTTTATTATATTTTTTATTCGTTATTTATATTACATTGTGATATTTCGTTAAATACTGCTAAATGCAAAGGATATCTAACCGCAATTAGATTATGATAGGAGTTAATTTACATTTCAAAGTAGTCGCGATGATCGCTTTATCATTTTCATTCTCATCCGTTTGAAACTTTACGTTTCAGCCTGAGTTTCCCTAAAGAAACTTACTTTTCAAAGTCCGTTAAAACTTGTTCGTATCTCTCGAATAAATCGAATAAATCGAATAAATTTCTTCGTTATTTTTACTCGAATTAATAGCTTAAGAAGAATCATTTCATCGAGAGGTATGAAATTTTCGACCGATACAGTTTACAAATTATTGAAGTAAAATGAGAGAGTAAAAAAGAAAATATATATATATATATATATAATTTCATCTATTTATTAGCTAATAACATTAGAGAATTGACAGGCGATAGATTATAGATTGTTAGACAATGGGCAGAAACGTACCCATTTCTCCAGTTAGTTCACTTTTAGAAAACTTTGATCTTTCAACGAAGCGTTTTTTTTTTTTTTTATTATGTTCCACGTATGCTATATTTCCGTACATCCGCGGCATTTATTATAAATTTGGAAAAATGAAAAAGTAAATCGAAATGTATTATAGTAGAAGCCGATCGATCAATAATACAAGTACGATAATAAATGCGACAACGTAGAAATACTTTCTGTAGCCACTGTAAATGTAGCATAGGCAGGTAAATAAATGAAAACGGTACGGTCACAGAGCGAGAGTATTTTACGCTGGGCCATGGCGCAACGCGCGGCGGCCACGGGAACGATGTTATGTAAAATCGAAGCAAAAATTTCAGCCACGTAGAAAAACCGCGCTCTACAGTTGCTGGGAACCTCGAGGATACCTACTTGCCTACGCTACCGAGGAATTGGCCACCACGACCTGGCCCATTGGTCACGATCGTTGATGTTGGTTCGTGCCTTCTCGAATCGCCGCTTCTTTTTTCCATTCTCGATTTATTCTCCCGATATCGTGACATTCGCGTTATACGTTAATTAGTTAATTAATTGATCAATTAGATTAATTTCGAAATTGTCCTCTCTCTCTTTCTCTCTCTCTCTCTCTCTCTCTCTGTGCTATTTGATTTTCGCTTAGGTTATTAATTCCGCCACGCTCTTCTCATAACAAACAAAAAGATACTTAATATTTTTGCAAAATCTGTGGGAAAGAGTCGAGGCAAAGTCAATGTCGCGCGTCAAGAATAATTATTCTCGTTTCGTTCTTCGAGCTTAAAAAATTTGCTAACCATTGGATAATACGATTGGATGGGAAAATGACTCAAAGCCGATACATCGGCGACCAATCACAGGTTATTAAATTCGAGTTGTTGATTCTGTAATGTTGAGAAATTCTTGACAGAAATTCTAATCCCTGGAAATCTAGGAAGAAGAAGCATTTGATCGATGGTTCTCTGGTCATAATTTATCAATGGCATAATATGGACGATAGAGTGGAGTAGAGTAGAATTTGTGGTAGAGGCGAAACGCTTGTGCAGGCAGATCCTAAATAAGGCTGGAAATAAGACGAATATCAAAATTAGAAGATTATCAAAAGATAATAAAATTGCGCCGGCGGTTTAAATCTGACACGGTGGGTTAGGTAAAACAAACAAAGTACGTATAATTACACTGTGCGTGTTCATGCGTTTATAAAAAATTGAAAGGAGCAGAAAATTTAGCGTTTTCTAATTTATAATATTTAGCGCATGAAACGAATCTCTATTTACGCTTCATTCTTCTAACGATATTAATTAATTATAATTCTGATCTTATTAGCTGAAAGGTTTCATTTAGCGTTTGTCCGTTTGTCGGGATACATATGTCGTAAAGTTATATTACGTGGACTACTAATGTTAGGGAACTAACGTTGAAATATTTGAAATTCAACGAAGGAAAACGGAGAGGGTAGAAAGAAAATTATACAACAATTTTGCTTTCGTTCGGTTTCGAAATGGTGGAAAGGATATATCAATTTGTAATTAAATAAGGCAGAATTGACCAGCCATTATGGTATTAGTTTGATTAGTAATAGTTTGGCAAGTGTGTAACGTTTTTGCCGATGGATATTAAATGACTGTCGTATACTCGAATAAAGGAGGAGAGGATCCCAATTTATTGTCTTAAGTATTTGCCGAATAACAAGCTCGAAAACTAGTCAAGAATATTGTTTGTCGAATGGAAAAATGAAAAGGATATACGCGTATATTGTCAATAAAAGGTGTGTTATGTGTTTGGCGAAACCATCCAAAACCTATCCAAATAGATTTGAAACTAAGGTAAAGACTCGTGGAAACTTGTCGAGTAACTCGCACGTGTAGAGCATCTCCTGGCTTAGTTAGCTGGTCGTTGGTAAGAGTTATTCGGAAAATAGATCGATCAACGCTACCTTCTCGATTTACCTTGGAATTCGCCGTTATTTATGGTATCTTAATCCTATGCGGTCGATAAACTTGTGAATATAAGTCGTTTGTTTCTTGAAAAAATCGAATATATTAAGCGGCGTGTACTTGTACAATGGAATTGGGAATTTAAATTAAGTCGTATTAAATTTAGCTTGCGAAAGGCTGATATCGCAAAGTTATCGTATCGTTATAACTTGTAACCCTGGCCTTTCTTGTTAAATATGAAATTCGGTAAATCTAAAAATTTCATCGATACTTGAATTTAGTAGTGTTTAGTTTGGTTTGGTTTGGTTTGGTTTGGTTTGGTTTGGTTTGGTTTGGTTTAGTTTAGTTTAGTTTAGTTTAGTTTGGTTTAGCTTGGCTTAGCTTAGCTTTGTTTAGCTTGGTTGAGCCTGGGATCGCGACGAATCAGCTAAAATATGTAAGATCGTAGAAGCGTAAGGGCGCAGCGTAAATCATTGGTAAGGATATAGCGATCGATCGCGGGTACGAGAGAGAAAAAGAGGGCGGTTGCAGAAGTTGTAATAGGGCCAATTTCACCTTATGAAGGATCGCTGCGGTTTTCTCCGTGCAGCTGTCGCGTCTGTATGTGTGGGTATAAGTAAGTATAAAACGTACATCGCGGTCGGTGGACGCGTGGCGGTGCGTAGGTCGCCGGTGCGTGAGCGTGCAAGTTCAAGAACAATGGCGCTTCACGATCTGTATAATGTAGGTACAATAGGATTTTGCGAGGCGGCGGTGCCGGCTGATCGTGATTGTGATGGCGCGGCGGTGGCGGTGACGGTGGCGGTGGCGGTGGCGGTGGCGGTGGCGGTGGCGGTGNGCGGTGGCGGTGGCGGTGACGGTGACGGTGACGGCGGCGGCGGCGGTGGCGGTGGCGGTGGCAGCGACCAGCTCTCGTGCCACTGACCTACAAACACACTTACCTATGTTATAGGTACTATGCTGCTATATACACCGTTCTGCTATGCCGTGCCGCGCCATTGTCGCTATACCTTAATGCCCATACGCACCGCGTTTCCGCCTCTCGGAACGTGTTTGTGTACGTCGTCCTTGGAAGATTTACTCGCGGACCTGATCGTACTGCCGATGCCGAGCTTCTTGAATTTTTCATTGGAACCTGCGCTACCGTGTACCGAAAGTAACTTCGTATCGAGCAACCAGGGCAGTAATTTTACGGTAAACGTTTCACAATCAGAATATGTGTCGTTGTTCGTTTCTATAAGACATAGACAATCGGTAAAAATCAGTCTCGCTCTTTTTTCATTTTCGCATTTTCAGCGCGTCCGCTTAAAAGTTCTTCCTATTGTCGATAAATCTTTGCTATTTTGTATAAATCGTGCAATCTGAAATTGTATAAAGGACAAATCGATATAATCCATCGAACGACTATCAAACGAATAATTGAACGATCGTATTTTTCAGTCTTGTAGAATATGTAATAGCGATGCCGAGGGTGCTTCTCCCCTTTAGAGGGCCGTCTGCGTCGTCTACGTCGTCCACGTTGACAAATATGACAATCGTCGTATAAAACGTACTTATACCCATACTTACGATAGTTGGTAAGACGATAGAACGGCCAGCAAACAATATACGGGTAATAGCGATTGAGATAGATCAGTTTTTATATTTTGAAGAAATTATTTCGACGATCGATCCGCGTGTCGGCATTCTCCTCGAATAAAACTTTAACGACTATCACCCTCGGAAAACTGCAAACCTGGAAAAGAATTCATTTGCACATCTAATGTCTGCTTATAGGTAATAGGTAATAGCGTTACGTTTCAATTGGATAACCTAACCCCTTATCTCTGTACCGGGATATAAGATAGTTTTATATTACGATTTCGTTCCATTTGTTACTTATATCTCTTATTTAGATTCGTTTACGTTGACAATGTTATTGAAATGGAAATGTTACGTTCTGGGCTGGTCGGTCTACGGCGAGAATTAGACGCGAGTCGAAATCAACGGGGTATTAAAATTCCTGTCGTTGATATCACCGCGATATACATGTCGATACAGGTACACGCGTTTCCTTTTCACGTGCCTATTTTCCTTCCTATACATCGTCTTTGTTTTTACTTTCGTGAACGTTTTTACTAGAATGTAACACTGACGCGCAATATTGGATCGAGTATTTCGGAAAGCGGTTGATATCGTTGGGAAAAGTGTCGAGAATAGTCGAAATGCCGAAGAGGGACGCCAGGGGAAGAAAAAGAATAAAATGGTTTTCGTACGGATAGCGATTTGACGATAATTTGAAGAATCTGATGGAACAATGAGGAGAAACGAAACACATTGAGAACGTTGAGTTAAAATGGAGAGAAAAGGTCACATCGTTTGCGCATGTACGGTAATATATAATATGTACGGTAATAACGTAGAAGAATGATCTAAAGATCTTGTTAATGAACATAATTTGCTCGTTCAGAAAATAATACGGCATTTCTATACGCAATAGAACGTAGACAAAATTAGAACAAGGTAGCGATACATATTGATTTACGATTTTCGTTTGTGAATATCGTACTTAAATTATATTATGACGATAATTTTTCTTTCTTTAATTTTTATCTTTCGATATTGCATTATCTGGATATGTTTCGCGTTCTGATACGAAACGTTCCCTTACATTTCTTCCTCGTAATAGCAGTAGTTCGAAACATTTGACAGATTGTCGACCACGAGACGCGGTTCAAGCTACCGACAAATATAAAAGTCGTTTCTATGATTATAATAAATTCCGTAATACGTACCAATTACGCAAATGGTAAATTTTCAATTTCGAGTTTCGCATCGTTTAAGAATTCTTTATCGCGGTTAACATGAACAAGCTGTTTAAAGCTTTAGGTAAAGCTTTCGATCGATAGTAAAATAGTTTCTCGAGATGCTTACTTTTATCGAATGCCTGGTTAAAGTAACGCTTGGCGTTACGCGTAATGCAAAAATGTTAAAAGTTCAAACTTCTTTACCGATAATACCGATAATATCGATAATACCGATAATAGCGATAATACCGATAATAGCGATAATACCGATAATACCGATAATACCGATAATACCGATAATACCGATAATACCGATAATACCGATCTCGTGACGTTCTTCGTTCTTTCTCTTGAAATTGGAATTCAGATCGCGCGAAATTAGCGCGAAAAACACGAATCCGCGCAACTGTGTCTGCAGGAACGTAGCCTCGTGTAATCCGCGTCTACGTACTCCCGCGTTTTACTCTCCATCTCGATTGTCCCACTTGGTAAACAGGACAAAACTGGAAGAGCAAGGCTGGGGTCCTGCCGGTGGCGGAGAGCGGCAAAAGCGGAAAGAGGTGGTCGATCCGCTCGACTTTTTACCATCGCATCGTCACGAATCCGAGACGAGAGTCGCCGCGTTGGAAGGAGGCGGTAAAGTAAGCAACAGGACGGAAGAGGAAACCGAACCAGCCGCGTTAAGATCGCGAACAGTTCGTTATCGCCTCGACCCACTCTTGGTTTCCGATGCCAAACAAAATGGAAACAATCTGATCGCCTCTCCTCCGCTGCTTCCTTCTTCTTCTTCATCTTCTTCTTCTTCTTCTTCTTCGTTCTCTAACTTGTTCGTAGCTTTTCGATCAGATTTGACTTTGCGCTGCGATCGATCCGACCGCGATGGAGCCGATAAATATACGTATGTGTTAGATTGTCGGGAAAGTTTCTTTCGTTTTACGATGTTCTCCGTCTATTATATGATAGACGCGCAACGTTTTTCCTTTTATATTGTTATACGTACGATCCATTTTCTTATGTTGAGATGAACACCGCGGGAATTTCACAGACTTGGTTTCATGTTTCATGGTGTATTTTTGTACGGAGGTACACCGTTGTAACGAAAAAAAGAAGGAAAGAAAAGAAAAAAAGAAAGAAAGACACTTTTCGGACAACCTAATATATCGTCGATTATATATGGTCGATTTAGCGAAGGAGGGGTGCAATTAGAAAAACTAAATTTCGATGGAAATCGATTTCGATTTCGAAGATAGAATAATTATATTAAATTGTAGAATAATTATGAAAAAATTATCAATAACCCGATCATTCAACGACCAGACGTGTCCTTTTTTTTCTAATTTAGGTAACTCTGAGCTTTCAGGCTATTTGGTAATTATTGTAGTTAGAATTAGTTAGTCTTTAGTAGTAGTAGCAGTAATTCTTTACGGGATAACGTCGCGTTAACGAGGAAACATTTTACAATTAATTATTGACAATTCTTCTTCCACTTTTAGTTCACTTAGGCTATCGAGTACCATTTTCGGGCACCGTGATCGAGAAAGGAAGCTTAAAGAACATTTTAACGTATCCTTTTGTCTCTATTTCTTGCTTCGCTTAGTTAGTTATAATTTAGATTTTGTCGTATACAGCGTAACCTGGTGTACAAGCCTAACGCCTCTTATAATACGATTATAATACGATTATAATACGATTATAATACGATCGTTGTACACAATTTACGATTATACACAACGAACACAATGGCCATGTATTCAATGATACGTACGTACGTATATTTAAATGGTTCTATTTACTACATTTTGAAGCCTATCGAAGTCTATTGTATACTCTTCAGAATGGAATAATCTCGATTCACGTCAATTGTTAATTCACCTTCGTACGACTCGTTCCACTTCCAGTTAGGATTATAATTAATGAAGAATGGTAGTCTCCTTCTTTTATCTTGGAATTTAGGACATTTTTTGCCGGCTCTTGATAAAAAGATTTTACGAGAAGCCGCGATCTGTTATTTTTATGAGATCGGGCATATTTTTACGATCGTGCCGGCCAACCGCGCATACCAGAACCAACACAACCTAGCCATCGATTCCTTTCTACGCTTCTTTTTCTTCTTTTTCTTTTCTTTCTCTTTCTTTCTTTCTTTTCGTTCGTCCGACGAGTCGAACCGGGTCACATTTCCTTCGCGATGCCACGACAATAGATAGCGAGGAACCTTTACCTAGCTACGCTGAACGCAGAATTCGGATGACACCGGAGTTCCGTTGCCCAAATTTCTCCCTCTCTCGTTGATTCTGCATACCCAAATCCGGAACCTGGTTTAGTCGTACAGGGGATCCCTCCCCACCCCCGTCCCCGTCCCCCTCCCCCTCCCCCACCCCACACCTGACAGAATGTCCTCATTTTTTTTCGGGGCCTCGAGGGCCGCGTGACTTCCACAGCGTAACAACTGGGAGCCACGACGCGACATAGGCTCGCGTGAACTTCCAATTCGTCCCTTCGAATTCCGTGAACGTGATCTTTCTGCCGGCTAATTTTACCGTTCTTTGTTGCTTCGATTCATTGATATCCGGACAGCATCCGATTATCCCTTGAACGACTAATAATAATAGATACGTAGTTTCGTATGTAACGCGTAAACGGCCTGCCATATCCAAACCAATAAAGAGAGAAAAATGTCGAGACAACGGAACTTTCAGATAATGGAACGATCGCTTCTGATATCAACTAGCGACCAACTAGCGAAGTTGCTTTAATTAGACGTAATTAATTGCCTTAATTAATAAAATAAAATAAAATTTCCACGTGACAGCGTGACTTCTCATCATTTTCATTAGCTGTTTATGCTTTCATACACGTATGCAGCAATAATGTTTCTAACGGAAGGAAAGCATCTATTAGGGATTCTGTTCCGATTCAGCGCGTTTCATACGTATTACGTACAAAATATGCTGATTTGTTAATTGTTAATACGCTATATCGTTAAACAAATTCCTTCGGTTTCTTTCACAGAGACACGATTATGTGCGATCTTTTGCTTCAATTTTCTACTACACTCTGGTACTGGTACGGTCATTATTTTCATCATCGAACGAAACGGGCGATTTTACCTAACCGGACCTGAAGATCGCCGGCTCCTCCTTTGTTAATTTCACACGCGTTCCATCTATGTATTATATTCCCGTGTCGTGTTAATTTCTCTTGTAAAACGGCAGTCTCGGATCGCAGGAGATCTTTTTCTTCCTTGAATCTTTTTTAACAATCGCCGTTTTCCCTTTCTTCCTTTCGAATCGCATTCACGGTTTGTTTCGTTGCTAAATTTTAAGTATCGTTTGAAATAACGTCGCTAGCTATCTCTATCCGTCAAACTTTCTGCAAATATGTCATGTGCATAACCAACGCGGAAGGCATTGGTTCATTATCTTTACTCATCTTATTTGAGCCTAGTGACGACCAATGACGGAATAGCTTACTTTTACTTGAGAAATGATATTTCTCTCGCTGTTCTTCTGCGGATTATTCCCGGTAATATCTTTCCAGATTTGAAACGTTACCATCGATGATTCGAATATTCCGTCTTCCTTCGGATTTTCCGCGTTTGGCCAGATATTATAACGTTATAATGTTTAGAAATTATTATAACACTTGTAAATACACATAAATTACTTGGGCATTGGTTTAATTACCTAATACCGAATACGATACTTGTACATTACTTGGATCTGCTATATATTTCTACGCGCAATCCACCGATGAGAAGTGATAGGAATATTTGAATTATTCACGATAATGGATAATATTATGAGGTTCATCCCTATCGTGTCGTACAACTGTGCCCTTCTTCTTGCCTGTGAGCTTCTTCTCGGTCGAACGTTGTCGTTGTATCTGATCGGTCAAGATAGGAAGAGAATATCGTGCAAACGTGTGCCATTGGGGTCATTGTTAAAGAGTTGTTATACCTAATACAGATACAAACGAAACGAATGCGCGTTATTAATTATATTTGTAATTAGCGCGTTATTGCAACAGTATCCGTATTGCCAAGCGATCGATCCATCGACATATACCAGATACAGATATTCGCTTATTTATTACGGAAGAATACCTCGTCGTTGGCCGCTTGTCAACGATCGCATACAATTACGATTAACGGGATTGTCGGAAGGATATCATGAACGAAATACACTTTCACGGAGCTCAGCGAGATCACAACCGTTCGTCAAGAATAATTAAACTTGTTTGGTTATACGGTAGCCGACGAAGGTATTCGGATATTTGTAGAAACCTTTCGTGAATGTATCGTGTGCGTTTTGTTATACGAGACATTTTGACACTTTATGAGATTCGTCTATATATGTGTGTGTATATGTATATGGATATATAGAATGCGACGTGTTTACCGAAATTGGGGCGATTCGATTGACGATATCGGAGCGAAGAAGAACAGTCGAGGTTGCTTGGACGCGTGAAATTAGGCGGTGAAATTGTTTTTGTTGTATAATTTCTTTCGTTTCAAGATCACCGACGACGGAGGATATTTGTGATTTCGCAGTTCTTTGATAATATCGTGAAAAATCGTTTGCCGTTGTTACGATAACTCGAGAAAAATGTTTTCCGTTGTACTGGGTTATTTATTCGCGGAAGCGGACTCTTCCCGAAGCAAATGTTTCATACTCCAACCTTCCTACCCAATCGTTTTATTCATAATTGTTCTTCTTCGTTTCTCGCTTTCTCTGCTTCTCTGCAACATCGATCGCTATCGTCGTTGTTCTCGTTCTTATCGCCTCTCCGCTCGTTCGTATCGTCACGTTCATTTTCGATCGATTTCGATCGAGCAGCTGCCATCAGCTTCGAAATCGGTCGCCGTGTTGCTACGTTGAGCCAACTTCTTGAAAACGATAAATCAAATGTGCTCCGTAACACGAGGAATGTTATCGCGCCCTGTATCGTACGTAGTCGCCGATGAAGCATGTGCGAGGCATTTAAGAGATATTTATATTCGCGAATTCAAGCAGACAGCAGGATTGGAAAGAATCTTCTTCCGTCGTTTGTCGCGTGAATTTCGTGCGATGAATTTCGCAGAATGCATTGGGAATGTCAAGTCGCTAAGAACTTTTGTTCTTAGCCACTCTACAATCGAGCGATTCAACATTTTTGGCTGGTTTCATAACCAGCGTGGAACGTTGCTAAACGAACGTGGCCTACAAATATTGACTTGGAAGACAGAAATAAACACGGAGAAGCAATAAAATTACTTAAGTAAGCTTAGATCGATAGAAAATGGATTTGTATTGGAGAAACGTTGTTATTCAGAGTAAGCGCACGTTTGAAGCGCGTTGCATTACGGGGCGTCAGCCTCGAAACAACGAGTTGGCCGTTCACCGGCGATCAGAGCGGCGCAGCGGCTCGTCTCGGCGCGATAAACAATTACGAAACGGATTGTTAAAAAAGGAAGTAATACGGCTTGCGCATATTTATGTAACGGCCGCACAGGCTTAGCGACCACGAGCGTGTAACGGCAACGCGAGTAAGTTTCCTCGTGAGCTAGTGTACAACATCCGCATCGACGGCCTATGTGTGCACGCGCCACCCAGGCTACAGGCTACAGGCTTCTTGACTTGCACACCTGTGCACTAGCACGTATGCCTGCCGCGCGTGTGTCCGCGTCTGCGTCACACTTAACGCCTATCTCTAGTCATCGGCCAATGTGTATGGTAGGGGTAGGATCCTGCATGCTCCAGTATACCACCAAGAAATTTCACTTGATGCTCGCCACGACTCCACGACTCCACGATTCTTTCTCACATGCACGTATATACGTGTATATGTATACACAGTATAAGAAAACTCGAGCGTGTTCCAATTACGTCTACGTCTATGGCGTGTATGTATATGTATGTAAGCGAGTTTTCGTGTTCCCATTATGTTTACGTACGTAAATGTTTGCGTACGCGTGTGCGTGAACGGCGAATTCGCGTGTTCCTTTTATTGCGTCTATCGCGTTTACGTGCGAGCACGGGTTATTCGTTAGCTGTACGTGTTCGTTACCTGCAGGCAAGTTCGATTACGTGTATAGAGGTAAACGTACGTTGCAAATTGCGTGTATCTGTCTGCTGCAAGCACGCGTACGTTGAAGCTCCGTACGCGTGCTGCCGGCCGTTTAATCGGAGAATGGCCAGCCAAGTCCTTGGCAAGGCCGATCGAGACATCCTCCAGCCACCTTTTTCCAATTAGCGGACGTCTGGTAATCGGCAACCGACTTCCTACGAGCAAATGCACGCGCCTCCGACTGCGCCGTGTGTTCGCGAACTGGCTCGTTCTTTCCAGTCTCTTTTTATTTTTATACTTTTTATTTTGCGCGAATTTGTATTCCCACTGATTTCCGCTTGGTTTAAATATTTGTATGCATTCTTGATCGTTGATTTAACGAGATCGTAGGAGAAGAGAATTATTTATCGAATAAAATAGTTCGATGAATTATTTTTAAAGTAAATTCAATTGAATTAAACATTGCTTTGCTTTGTAGTTGTTTGCGTTTTGTTAAAATTTATAGTAACGCCAATTTAATTCTCGGGCTGCGGACTGTGGTAAAAAACGGAATTACACGTTAGCAGCGTTATTATTTCCACTCCATCGACGCGTAGAAAGCAAAGAAGTTATAGAGAATCTTAGGCGTTTGCGATTTATGATAAAATTGTTTATAGGATATATTAGTGGACGAAGAATACGTTAGGATTAAGATTGAGATTAGGATTGGGAAAACTTTCCTATAATAAATACCTATAATAAATCCAGGTCAGTTGCGTCGGTTCATTGATAGAAGGGACGTATTTTTCTATCATTATCGAGCGAGTAAGCAAGTAAACGAATCAACCTACGCAATTCATATAATTAATAAATATTATTGTATAAATTATTTAGAAAATTACGCGGCCCCGTCCCTCCCCCTTCCACCTAATCTTTCCATTAAATAATCACATTGACATCGATATAGATCCAATCGACTATCCATTTCCATATTTATTTTAACAACTTTTAAATTTTCTACCGAGCGAATTTTCTATAAAGCGAACCACTTTCTATCCACTATATCTGTAATTTTACATCGAAAGATATACGCTATGTATATACACTAGCTGGATATGGATAAAATTTTCTGATCGTTCGTAGCAGGATCGATTAATCGATGGTGAGTACAATAATCTGATCGTTCGTTTCGTTTCGGTAGTCGTGGAATTCCACGTGGAAGGAAGTATCGTGCGATATCTCTTGGAGAATGATCATCACGGCGTACAATGAAATTTCCCAACAGTTAACAACAACGAAGGTACCGAGCTTGCGATTAATGCGAAATTTACGGCATCGGGCCACCGGGTTCTTCTCCGTTGTAGTAGACACCGTTCAAAATTGAATCGGCTAGGTGTACAGCTTCCCAAGAGTCGTAAAAGAACAAAGAAAGGATATTCGGTGGCCACATCTAGGCCCACAGGTTGTTGTTTTTGGCCGATTTACTACGGTAAGATTTTACACGGGTGTCGCGACGTTCGACGCGCTCCGCGAGATACGATCTTTGTACAGTTTTGGAATTGGCCATTTGGAATTGGTGCCAGAGAAACGACTACCTATGAAAGAGGCATAACCATCGAGGCGAATTATCAGCCCACGATAAATTTCAATATACGGTAAGGGGGAAAGATTTTTCTTTGTTGAATATTTTATTATCATTATCGCCGGGGAGACAAAACGCTGTGATTTATTCTATCTTTTAATGTTTAAAACGATGCTGCAAGTCACGTATAGATCCTGTTGCCTCTGGATAAATCACTTTATCGAAGTTGTGAGAATCGTTAAATGAGAAACGTCGGACGTAAAATTGCGAATTGCCTGCCACGATAGACTGTCAAATCTGCGAACAACGTCGTTTACTATTTTTTTACGACGATCGCTGCAAGTAGCACATCCCTTCTTGGTCAAGGTCTCGAGATTCATCTACTCAGGTGCAGCTATAATGGCAGGGCGAAATGGTTTTCGGTGACCACATCGGGTGCCACAAACCGTTCTTTCTTTCATCCTGCTCTTTCGCAAAACCACCGTAAATTTTCAGGCGTATTTGCCGATGGACCGCCGTCCAACTTCTAAGTTCTCAAAAAGCAAAATTGTCGTGCCGTGCCTACCAACAACCGCCGTAGAATTTAAGTGTCATCGAAACCTGTTAAATTATTATTTACGGCCTCTTGTCCGAAACGTGGCCATGAACTTCGTTCCTCAAGATCGATCAAATCGATCTTGACCGGGGATAGAGACACCCTTTTCGCTTGACTAATAAATAAACGTCCTAGCCAGCGTTTTATCATTTTTCAAAATACCTAGAGGTACTTTAGCCGTAGCTTCTGCCTTCTCGATAAAGCCTTTTCGATACAGCTCGTTATGAAATAACCGATAATTAGGCCGATATTTAACCGATATTTAAATTTGTATATACACAATTTCTAGAACAATTATTACAATCGCTTTAATAGAAACTTGACTCTTCGCGCACGTTGTTTTATGCACGCGAACCTACTTTCTTTAGCGTCGTAAATGTTTGATATCTGCCACTTAACGATAGATGGTCCATCGTTTACCATTTCAGCCGTGAATGCCGCTATCGGATGACGCGGCGTGTTTCGTGAAAAGATGCGCTTCGCGCGAAATGAATGTACTGAAATTACAATTTCGACGATTTTTTTTATCCCCTACGTACGTACGTTGTATTCCGATCGACGATCTTTATCAGCGTATTTTCGTAGTGACTGCCTGGTGCAAGGAAGCCAATACGGAAACGTCTAGGTAATTTACGGCGGCTACGAAAATAGATCGTGATAAATTGGTTGAAAGAAAAATCAGATACATAAATATATGTATTTGGATAGAGCGTATAGAAGAATTTTAATTTTATTGGTTTCTTCGTATAAATTTTACGCTCGATCTTACATATCGAATCGACGATGTTGTTGTAACTGTAACAACGCAACATTGATAATATTAATATATTATATATAATAATTAATATATTATCTCGCCGAGTACGGAGATATTTCTCATCTTCTACTCCTATACTCTAATCATCTTCGAGCAATATTCGTTTATGCAGAAGGCTCTTATATTTCGCATCGTTTCGTATAAAATCGAACATCTTCATTTTTACTTTCCCGTTATGTATACAGACATGTGTTTCACTGTCTTTACGACGAAGGTGTCCAAATCGCTGTCAGAGCCGATCCAGCTTTCGCTAGAAAAACGATCGAGGACGCGAAGCTAACACCTAGATACGTAACCATTTGACCATTTTCGGTTCGTTATCGTTGTACTTTAGCCTCTTTTCCCTCCTCCGTTCGCTAAACTCGCGGTAGACTACTGCTTCAGTTTGAGCGACGTTTACTTGGATATCTCTATCCTTGCAGCATTCTTATAGCGTGTTCAGTTCAGGCTGCGCGTCTATTACGTCTGGTGGTGTCATTATCGTGTCATCGCGCAAACATTGGCGGTCCCGCGGTTAAACAGAGTTAATACTTTGAGACGAGATGGATAACGTAACGTTTGGATCGAGCACCCTTTCGTGCCCATAAATATATCTAATAGTCGTTAATAATCAGCAGAAGAATGTTAAATATTAATAATATCATCGGTGGAAGAAGAATATAGATTTTGAAGGCGATCAGTTTGAAATTTTAATAACTTTCCCTTGTTGATTATCGACGTTGCAAGTATCTTCCATTCACGCGTGAATCTCGCGGAAGCGAAACTGAATCTATTTATCATATAATGATATAACGGAAATAATATTTCAAATTCACCGACCCGTTTCTCATTGTTGCGTTTTCGTTTCGAAAGAAAATAAGTAAAGATAAGAACGAGTAATTGTAAAAGATCTTTCGAACAGATATTTTAAGAAATAGTAAAACGACAGAGTTGCGGTATTACGAATTTCAACAAATGAAATCATACAAAAATATTCTTTATCGCGATTCAATTAAATTCGATAGATACGGGATGTATATAGAATTTATACTATTTATTTTATAGGGAATGCCTTTTCTTATGCAATGTGGAAAGCAGTTTTCGGAGAGCAACGATTCTTGCCAATTGGCGATTCCATTTCTCTTTCTCTACTGTTTTTTCACTTTTAGAAGAGCGCTCCGTGCAACAACAAGCGTGTCGAATCTCGCGTGGCAAAATATTTTTGGTGGAGGAGCATGGAGCACGGGAAAACTCGGCAGGCAAGCAGCCAGGCAAGCAGCCAGCCAGGCAGCCAGGCAGCCAGGCAGCCAGGCAGCCAGGCAGGTAGGTAATCGACTGACCGACCGTAAGAAATCACGCCTCGTAATATTTAGACTCGTACTACTTAACCGTATAGAAGCGTACTGTCGTCGGAGATGACCGATTATTCACGGCCCTTTTCTTTTCCCTACTTTTCGGTCTACACTCGGCAGAAGATCCTTTCGGGTTCGTTGTACCGACAATAAGGAAGTTTCGCAGGAAGGTACGTTTCGCAGGTAGTCTTTCCCTTTTTGAAAAACTTCCGTGTAGTTCAATACCGGTACAACAATATCCGTTGTTCCTTACTTTTCGAAAATTAGATCAGATTTCGATCCGTTAGTATTGGAAAGTAAAATTTTCCTTCTGTTTCTAGTTGTTCTGATATACGATAAAATTAACAAACCAGCGAAACGACCGAATAAATATGTTGCGCGTTATAAAAAAGACAGTATTACACGGTGGTCCGCTCCATATAACTCGTATCAATGTAGATAATTCAGTTTTATCATTACGTATTGAATAAAAAGGATTGTAATTAAATCACAAAGCGTAATAAATATGTTGATAACTCTTTCGTAATAAATAATTTAGATACCGTGCAACAAAATGTTATTTCTTCTTATTTCTTCTTATTTCTTCTTCCTATTTCTTCTTCCTATTTCTTCTTCCTATTTCTTCTTTCTATTCCTTCTTCCTATTTCTTTTTCTATTTGTTCCTTCCTGTAAGAAGTATTCGATCCTCCTATTCGAATATAATATTCGTGTAAATGACACGTGAATTATAAATCTCATTTCACATTAGCCGACATTGTGCATCGACGTGGTTATGATTTAATTGCGTTATTCGTCATAACGTATATGTACAAATATTTAAGTCAATGTTTCAATTCATGTTTCATTCTGCGTGTAACATGTATGACAAGCATGTCAAGCATCACAGCATGTACGTATACGAGTATCTAACTTTCGAGTGGTAGAAGAAGTGTGGTAACGCGACAGATAGTTCAATTAGATTAATTAATAAATGAAACTAGTGGAGAACGATATATAACTGTAATTGTTGCGTCAACGATTCATTTCAGGCACGTTTATTAATGAAAGTCGGATGATCGTTAAAAGGGCGGGACGGACGCGAGATATGTAATTGGCAGATCAAGGGAACGCTTTCGACGAGTAATTTGCTTGAATTCTCAGCGATTTTTATTAGCTCTACCTTGAGGCGCGTGCGAATCGTTGTCTAATCGCTTCGTCGACTATGCGAGCCGCCTCGGTTTATTTAATCGTTTCCTTGGGAGAACCTTGCCGCGTTGCACTGACACGAGCACAACTTAACTTATCTATCCTTCGTTGGTTTTTCCGCTTTATTCTTTGTTTTATGGCTTATACTTACGTTATTATTAATGCAGAGAAATCCCGGTTTCCCTTGTTATTCGACGGTAAGAGCAAAACTACCTGCTCGTTGAAGATCGATCGAGATCGCTCGAAGGAACATTTAGCCGTA
This sequence comes from Bombus haemorrhoidalis, assembly GCA_014825975.1. Taxonomy (NCBI): domain Eukaryota; kingdom Metazoa; phylum Arthropoda; class Insecta; order Hymenoptera; family Apidae; genus Bombus; species Bombus haemorrhoidalis. The sequence goes on from CM026170.1 coordinate 51,522, forward strand.
ATATTTATAAATTATTGGGGAAAGAAGTTTTGTTACTTTATCAGGGGGTATCGCGTTGTTTTCAACTGTTTAACGTTTCCCTGGAATTTTAATGCAATTTCAATTTTCAGACAAAGATTTGCGAAGATTTTATGCAATGGTACGACGAGCAATTGGACAGGATACATGTACCATGATGACGAAATTTTTCATAGCACTTGTACAGTGCAATGATTTATGAAATGAAATATGTTACGTTGATCAAGCATATTGTGCTTACGGTTACGTGGTTTCAGGTCTATAGGAAGAAATTATTTAGGCGCTCCGTGATAAACAATATAAAGTAATAAAGTCGTATCGATAAACTATAAAGTAGGAAGTGGAATTTTATCAGAGAGAATGAAATGTACATACGGATAGCTTTCGCAGCCGCAGTGTGCCATTAAATTGTAAATTGTAAATTTCGGAATATCGATTGATAGAAATTTTAATAGAAATTTTTTAATAGAAATAACGATAGTCCGACAATAACGTACAATAACTATTTCCGCACCTTTGGTTAAACATGGCCAAACAATGTGAGAACGACGGTTGTAAATTACCATTGAAGCCGCATTGAGAAAACACGAGGAATCGCGTTCGAAGTTTGTAACACGTGGAGGGAAGGATGTTCGAGCAATTTTTACCAAGGACCCGAGCCATAGAACGTAAGTATTTAAAGTAGTCGTCACGCGTGTCGTATTTTCGACGCGTGACCATTCTAAATTTTCAACGATTCGTAATAAATACTCTCACCGTCTGCGACACACGTGTCTTGTTCGCGTTGCCACGTTCCTGGTCGTGCTTCGTCCTTACGGCCCACGTGTCTTTGGCCGATACCTAGTGCCCAAATGAATTCCAGGACAATACATGCAATTCATCATCTCATCGGCACGGGCAAGTATCGAACGAGTATTTCGGCCATCCAAATTTCGAACGTGACCTTTTGCCTTCCGATAAAACGAGTGAACCTTGAGTGGACGAAGAAGATTATTTAACGGAGCAAGAACGGATTAAGAATTGAAATAATTCTGTTAAATGCGAATGTTCTATGCTTTACATAACAAGATAAGTGGCTTATATCGATGGAGATGAAGAGAATCGGCGAGTAACGATGACAATTGATTATAAATATTCGGCTAATTAATTGACATTATCCTATATTTTTTATTCGATAAAAGGAAGGCTAATTAATTATGCTACGAGTTATACGAATTATAGCTTTTGAGTCTGTTGAACTCGGGGCTCGAATCAAATCCGTCTTAAGATTCCGTCAATCGAGATCATTTTTTTACCGTATGAAGGACATTCGATTCTTTCTGACAAATTCCAGTATAATGTACCTGTATGCGAATATCAGTGGAATTACGATTAGAATTAGAATTAGATATTCGATAGCGTAGTTAATCGCGCGATAATGTAACCTAACGCGTATTAATAGGCCAATATCGTTTCACGTTGCCTTAACTGTAAAATGATGTAAGATATTAATTAGAAATAATTCGAAATATCTTTAATATAACATTTTTTTTCAGCCCAAAAGCCCAATTATTTGGCTATTTACCGTTATTGCAATGTTATTACCTTGTTACTCTACGCTGAAAATACATAGAGAATTCACTTATTATTTAAGTATTATTACTACCCTTCTGGTTGTAGTGCTGAGCTGTAGTCAATCTTAAAGGTATTCGATTACATACGTTTATATACGATTATATGGTAGAAGATTTTGGGCGGCGGGGGCTTTTTTTTTTTCTTTCTTTCTTTCTTTCTTTTAGGCGCGGGAATGCCTAAGTATTTTGATAGCTTCTGGCTTTGGAACAGCACGCGTGGTGGTGAAATTTACAATGTTCTCTTCGCAAGATCCAAAGGTTACGGTTGCTTGAGGATCTGCAAACAACCCTGCGCATCTCGCTCGAACATTTAGGACTTGCCGATTGTAGGATTTTATTGCTACTAATAAACAAGGTCTTGTGCTGCCGTTTTGCTGACTTTTACAAAGAATCACGAGTGATCCTCACTTAAGCCTCCGTTCGAAGCAGACAATTTTAACGTTCGAGAAGATGGTTCGGCAAGAGAGTACTTACTTACTTGGATGTAATCTGTTTATCCGGTGAATTTATAGATGTAACAGATAATAAGAAGAGAGAAATTTACTTAAATTAAACAAGATTTCGTTTTCCAGATTAATACGCACCAACTACGTGACACGGTCTGTTCGGAGAATCCAGATGAAAACGACTAGGTGTCGGTTGTCGGGTATTTACCATTATCGGGCATTTTCCATACGATCGAATAATATCTGGTTACACCTTTACTGTAACTTTGCTCTATACGGCTGTGTATGGCTGTATATCTGTATATCTGTATATCTGTATCAGCGATATTTCCGAAACTTTCTTTCCATTTCCGGCAAGAACGATGATCGAGGAACGGAACGATGCTCGACGAAGCGAGACAGTTGGTAATTCTCTGCGAGTGACCGAGAAGACTCTCACGGTTCGCATACTTTTAAAATAAAATTGGAAACAATTAGGTCGATCTGGTTAGCGATCTTCGCAGAGGAGGAACGCGGTCGAGTGGTACCACTAGTCGCAGTAACGAAAGTGTAACCGACTGGGGCAAAAGTGGGGCCCGGTTCGTTGGAATCGACGGAAAGGGGCCCCCGACGGTGGGACGCGGCGATCGCTCGTCGTACCGTGTCGCGCGTCCTTGCGTCACGGAAAAACGGAGCCCTGTTCGACCATATGCCTGCCGCGGGCACCACCACCACCACCACCACCAAGCTTCGACGCCTAATTAATCGAAAGTTATACAACAATTACCCATTATGATGCGAATCGCCACGATCCTATCTACAGCGTATCTGGCAGCGTGTACGACGTGACAATATTGTCGTGACAACAACGTGCATACATATATGCCCTTTCATAGGGTGAATAAGAAATCTGTTCATACCGATTCAATACGAAATTGGCATAGTTCGGATTGACGGATGATTTAGTAATTTCGGCAAGGGAGAAACGCGCGAATATAAGAAATACCAGACAATCGAGGAATTTCTGATTGGAGGAAGATGCGATGTAGGGGTAAACACAGTGCGAAGACAAATTCTCGACGTTAGGTTTGCTCACTTTAAAGGAGGGAAAAAACAGCGTTGACCTTAGAACCTTTCGCCACCTGGAATTCCGTCAATGACTATATCGATAGGTCCGTTTATAGTATTTTACAAACTACGGTTACAATAACGGTAACCTGCTTTTTTTTCCCCCCGCCCCTTAAAATCCCTGAGAGTTTCGGTTTTTCATCTGTCCAGTATGACCATAACTGTCACGGGTTTGTAGGGTAACTGTAAAAGGATTTCCCACTGAAGGGTTATTTCTTTTTTCTTCTTCTCTTTTTTCTTTTAACATCGACAAAAATTCATACCTGATCCAATACTGCTTACATTTTGCTTCGTTTGAGAGCGAATAGTTCGGTATTATCGAAAGTTGCGAGAAGCGATTTCTCCAACGTGTCTGCTTGTTACATCGCCGATGAATTTGTCATAAGTTTATTGGTTGCATGATTCTTTTATCTAACACAAATATTTCCAGTAATGGTTCTAGAAGGTTGTTTACAATTTCCCATATAGCCTATTATTTGATAGGAAACGCAGTTTCACCAGAGAATACGTGCATAGCTGTACACTACGATCTTTTTAGTTTTATACTTTGATATTTTTGGTAACTTGGTCTTATTAATACATCGTATATTAGCCGAACAGAACTTACTTACCACTTACTTACCAACGAAGCAACGAATACCAACGGGCATGCAATAGCGCTTTGGATGGTTGCAAGAAATGGCCATGACGAGGCATGTGCTGAAAGCGTATGAACATTCCTTTGCTCGTGTTCTTTCAACTTTTCAGAAACTTCACCACGCGTTATTTCCATTGACTGTAAGGTTGCCTGTTGGAATTGACTCGCTGGGATCCACGATCAGCTAAAAAAAATTAAGCAAACAAACAGTTTTGCAAATACCCGAATAAGAGAAAACGATTAGTAGTAGGTATGCGCGAGTTCTTGATATAGATACCTAATACCTAATACCTAATACCTAATACCTAATACATAAAGATAATGTACGTAAACGATATTTCATCCGTTGTACGGGAAAGATGCAAACGCACATTTTTCTTCTTTTCTTTTTTTCTTTTTTTTCTTTTTTCCTTTTTTCTTTTTTTCGATCGATACAGCACATCTCCTTTGTTAAAGAAATCGCAAGAAACGAATAAGATTCGGTATAAAATTATTTTTTCGTTTAATCGTCCTCCTCCCACCATTTTTGACCCAATATTCTCGAATATTTCTCTAACGAACATCGAATCGTGACTCAAATTTTAATGAAAATACGGAAAGATCGTTATTTTTATGCGTAACTTTTCCTTTCGATTTTACGGTGGACTCGATTCAATCCCATGTTAAATAACGAGGATATTAGAAATTTCGTTTGTTCGTTAAAACGAGAGCAAGAGCGAAATGAAACGGAGTAAAAGTTGGGAAACTGCAACAGGATTGATCTTGCGACGGTGTGAAAATTAGGAGAAGTTTTACGAAGCTAGAGGTACGATTGCATACGTGTATCTGTATAAAATGTCAAACTAATGGATTTACGTTCGAGAACGGTATATTCGAATGTAAAACTCCCGTTCGATGTAAAATTTCCGTTCTAACGACGATTGTAAAGTTTTAAACGTAAAGTCTGAATTTTAACAGTCTGTCGGAACAGTCTGTGAATTTACGTTAGCTGGTTTGTATCGAAAGACAGGGACGCCGTTCCGTTTCCATTGACGCGATCTGTTTTAAACTTTAATAATTAAACCGTATCATTATCCACGTAAACGGTTAAACGGCAACGAACCGTTCACACCGTTCGCCTAAATATGACGCGTTGGAGGCGCAACAATGCATAACTCGATTACAGTGCACGAATTACACCTTCGCTATCTCTCTCACGAGCTGCAGTCATGCATATGCACAATGCATATGCACAATGCGTATCTTCGTTTCTGTTGCGCGCCCATGATTGTGGAAAATCCGACAGTCGTACGACCAATCATACGAGATGAACAGTTTTGCGATAAACTTTGTGGAAATTATACAGAACGAGTCCGCACGGTTATTTTCGCATGTACCTGAATAACCTCCTATTTAGCCAAGTTTTAGTATCAAGTACACGCTGCGTATCGTTCACTGTTATCGTGATCGTTGTTGACTAGTCGATTCTGCTGTTCGAGATCCATGAAGAGATCGTTTAGCGCAGCGGACGTCGCTGTTGAGGCAAAGAACGAAGATTCGCCGGTGGTGATTTCGATCGTCGATGTATCTGGTGAAAAGGTGAAAATTACGAAATTCTCGTCTCTGCCAGTTAAATTCAAAACTCGAGCTACAGTAAACACGACTACCTCGTTGGTCAATTCGCGTGCTCGGCGATGGACGCGAATATAAAATAGATACGCCATCCTATATATATATATATATGTGTGTAGTTCTGGTTCGCCGAACATACACATAGATCGTGACTTTTTCGATATTTACATTGGCTCGATAACGACAATAGGGACTACGAAACCCTAGTTAGAAAGAAGCGGAAGAAGCCTAGAGCTTCTTCTATTCGCTTGAATCGCTGTTCCGATTTCGACGGCATATAAACACTCTGTATTCTATTTATCGTATACGCTACGACATTGATAACATTTACCACGTAATATATACTCGTTCTGTGTTCGATCGAATCGACCGCGACGATGCGACGTATAGGATGTATAGCGACGACGATGTATAGCGTTGGATCTGGACGAGTTATACGTACATATGTATTAACGAGCATATACTGTTTATTGCGTTTCCCGTTTATTCCGTGATCCTGTGCTGTTAGGATTGCGGGATCTGGTTTTGTTCTTCGGCCCTCGCACCTTAGAAAAGAGGGAAGAAGGTGAAAATGAGAAACTTACACAGATCATTACTCGTCATTACTCGGTTCGTTTCTCCTTTGATATAACGTACATATACCGTATACATTTCACCGTTTGTCGTATCATTGATACCGTTTGTCTACGGTAGATTCATCGAAAATCGTTCGTAATCGAATCTAGCGAATCACGATGAAAATTGCTTCCGGCGTGGCATCTTAAATATCCTATTGATTCGAATAACTGTATCACGTCTTACTCCATGGTGGATAAATGGGATAACGGGGGCACGCGAAGACGATACTGCTTCGTGACGCGTTGATGACACCGATGCGTGCGTGGGTGAAAAGCGATTGAATCGGAGAGAAGAAAAGGTATCGTAGACGTTCGTATGGCGAACATTTCTCGCCGGTGCTTTCATGATTTCATGATTTTAATTGAAATCGAAGGATATTAATTATTTATCGGTGGGATAATTGAACCGGTGTTTGCGTTCAGCAGACGGCCTGGAGGAACAATGTTCTACGAATCAGCATACAATAACTTATACCAACGACGTTTCACTTCTGTTGTTCCGATAAGTATACGACGATTAGGCACGACGAAAATAGACCGTTAAAGTTCTATCGAAACTTGCCGGATAGATTTGACGGATAGATGGATATGTAATTTCATATTTTTATGGATATGGTTAAAGAAACGGAATTTATATAGGGAGATTTGCCTATATATTTAATTACTTTATCAAAAGAAATTAATTTTTACAAATTACGAGTACATTCCGCTCATGGTGGGCTCGTAACGAAAACTCGACTTCCTTGCGAGCGATACTTAACAATCATCGATAATGTGTCCGATAATTGTAATTGTTTTAATTTTTTTCAAACAAAACATTCATCGTATCGCACATTTGTTGCAATTGCGTGTGTTTGTTCGTTTGTTTGTTTGTTTGTTTGTTTGGCGTAACAACTGTCTATCCGATGAAATTATAAAATCTTGGATCTCGTAACGAGATTGTCGTCTTTATAGACGATAAATCGAATCTTACGCCTGAATCCTGTATGGAGCCCAGTTTTTAAACCTTTCTAACAACAGCTTTGCATATATTTAGTAATATTCGCGTATCTGCCGCGCAATTGATAACCCGGCTCTCGCACTATTATCTTTAGAACGTTCAAACGAAGATCGTGCGCTTTCTTTTAAAAGTTCGTTGCACGAACGTAACAACAATAAGCTAGTTTATTATTTAATAACTATGCCTACAATTGTAATCTCGAAGCGAATGAAGTTTTATTTGATCAAGTACTAAATGCCGAAGAAGCATGATTTTCACTATTCAACGTATTTTAGAGAATTAAAAATGCATATTTTTCTGAATAAAGAGTAGGTCGACGGTTATATGTGTATTTTAATTTCCACCAGATTTAGAGGAAATAGAGAGCGGAGTCTAATTCGCGTTGTATCTATCGGTTAATCTTCTGTTTCTATATAATAATAACGACATCAGTAATAAGAAAGTGCACTGACTACGGATATTTGAGCAAATGTGTTTGTTGCGTTTCCAGAAACAGATTGCTGATAAATATCTAGAAGAAAAATGAGACAAAGGAAGAAGGGAAATAAACGGAAGGAACAGAACCTAAGTGTAGACTTGTTTTATTTCTTAATTATTATTTCAGGTATAATTTAATTTGAACGTTTTGCATGTTTATACGTAGGTACATTTGCATCTTACATACGTATGTATTGACTAATAAGTAAAAGTATCAGAAACTGATGTTTTCAACACATTTTGTGGGCTAACGAACAACCGCGTTTTTGTATCTGTATAAAGAACACTTGGCTTTATTTCGTTTTCCATGTTATTATCCTATTAAGAAGACAAAGAGAGAGAGAGAGAGAGAGAGAGAGAGAGAGATAGATAGATAGATAGATAGATAGATAGATAGATAGATAGATAGATAGATAGATAGAGAGAGAGAGAGAGAGAGAGAGAGAGAGAGAGAGAGAAAACGATTCCCCAAAAAGGGGAAGAAGAGAAACATTGTGCAGCTTCGAGTGATTAGGGTCGAAGAGAATCGTACGTTAAGATCTATCCGTATTAAAGTATTTACTTAGGCCGTAGTCGGTAACGTTGAATCATCGTGGCTGGTCCGAAATCGAGAAAACTCTTTCGACCAGCTTAGTGGTATTCCCAGGCCAGGCGACGACGTATCGGTGTTACGATACGAGCGGCCGTGGAGGGATCGGTGGACAGTGATTTAACACCGGTGGTGTAGGATACACAAAATGGTGTGGCCGAAGGTGGTGGAAGAAGAGCAGCAACGCACAGGAGGAGAATCACGAGGAAGGAGGTAGCGATACGTTTGAAGTGGGGAGTCCACGGTCCCACCTCTCCTTCTCGTCGCACGGTGCGCAAGGAGGGCCACTGGAAGTAGGGGCCCCTGTCGGTTGGTACCGCGTAAGACCCCTCGCAGTAAGGGCCCACAGGCCATCCAGTTCGTTTCTTCTTCGCCTACTTTTAGGAATTAGTCGCATCTCGTCCGGCGCCAGACGAGCGAGGCCTCTCTCCTGTTCGTGCTACATC